>JAVYIG010000473.1:255000-571500 GCA_035222895.1 Strongylocentrotus droebachiensis | reverse complement strand
CCAGATTGCCAGCAGCGCACTCAACCGTTGTCGTGGCGAACAATCAAAATAAAGCCACCATGCCTGCTTTGTTGGAGAGACCCAAGCTAAGCAAGGCTATGGCTTCAGCTCTTAGGGTGCATGTCGTCAAAGAGAGAGAAAGAAAACGGCAAGGTGAGTGCATTCATTCATCTAGGGCCCGGCCCCCCCACTCCGGGGTCAGAATGACCGCATGCGTTTTACCAAAATGTCAGGTAAAGGGGTACTTTTCACGCACCAAAGTCCGGCTCGTACATACACAAAATTGACTTTACACACCGGACTTAGGGGGTGTTTTCAAAAGGAGGGAACACGCATATGCGTACCCTAAATAACACTGAGTGGGGGGGGGGGGGGGGGGGGATCTAGGGAGATGGGAAGATGCATCTACTTCCTAATATTGATTATTAACATTTTAATTCATGATGAAAGCATGCTTTTCATTGTCATTATATGCATTGTGCCTGCCATGTGAAACTGGTTTCCCTTTTAATGTTTTTAACGGATATGTTAAAAAGTCATCTAAGGTCAACTGATTGTGTCAAAGATGAAAGATGATCTTAATGGTACTTAGAATTTGATTATATCAAATATGTGAAACTACTTTGATAATCATAGTGATCATAGTAATCATTAGAACAAATTGAATACACATGTTGTATCTAATATACATTCTCCTATGAAAAATCTGTGGTTATTTGTGATTCTAACATTTCTTACAAAACTTTGTTGAGGACCTATATGGTTGGGCATTATTCCATAAGAAACAAATTAAAATTGATAGTTTATCATACTTTTATTTACAGAGGAAGAAGAAGCAGATAAGGCGATTGAACGAAAGAAACAAGAACAGGAAAGATTACGGAAGAGACAAGAAGCTGAGACGCTGTCATTAGAAGAGACAAAAGAACAGGTACCATGAACATTTGCTTTTGATGATTTTCAAATGAGTGTTTGGAAATTCAGCTGTATATATCACCTGTTATTTTGTCACAGATAACTTTTCAAGAATTTAGATGATCCAATCTATGCTTGCTATCATATAATGTGAAACAAATTTTCAGTTTTCATGATATAATTCATAAATTTGTTGCCCTTAATCATTACAAAAAATATTTGTAGCTAAATCCAACTTGAGTTTCCAACTTTTTTTGAGGGGTTTATAGATATGGGCTGTTTGAATGAGTGAAAGAGTGGACTCTTGTCATTCGTTAGGGAATTCTTAACCATTTTATTGATTTTCTTTCATTTTCAGGTCAACAATATGGAGGAGAAACTGAAATCCCTACAGCAAGAGAAACATGAGCTTTTCTTACAACTCAAGAAAGTCCTGAATGAAGATGAGAATAGGAGAAGGCAACAGGAGAGCAAGAAGAAGTAGGTTTGAATTACAACCAGTAGAGGTCCACTGCTATTAGGTTGATTTTAGAACCAAATTTGAATGTGTTACAAACATGTGTGAAGTATTCATTTTGTTTGTTGCTTCCTTCCATGTACATGTTTTGCTGACAGTTGAAATGAATAAGCATATCAGCATCAAGCATGTGGCAGTAGGGAAAATCTAAATGTATGATATTTGTTATAGATGCTGAAGACCATTTTGTTTTCTAATCAAAGTATAAGATTATTCCAATTACCGTATGCTCTATGAACTTTACTCATGCAGAAGTTAATATTGATAGTTTTACTGGTTTATATTTCAGCAATAGTGGGTGCCTATATAAGTTAGAAATGTAAAAATAATGTCACTCCCTATCATGGAAAGTATGTGCAAGGAGCTTGATGATTTAGTAATGAATAGGACACTAACTGTTGTTTCTCTGGGTTTATAGGAGCCAGACATTATTTTGGACTGTGTATACCATGCCCATGTTAGTGTTGAGCCTTGATGTAGGAATTAAATCAAATTATATCTATAATTCCATATTTTAAGCATTACTATTACTTATCTGTGATATTGATCTTAATTTTCCATTTTTTGTGTCATTTATTGCAGTGAAATGCTTGTTGCTATGAGTCAGTCTTACCATCCCGCTATGCAGCTACCAGGCCCTCACATGCTGGTACAGAGTAAGTCAATCGTTTGCTCTCTTCACATAACTCCATTACATCATTTGGTCATTACCAATGACAAGTTTAACTTGCATCAACGTGGTTGCTGAAAGGCCAAACACACCAGAGGTCGTCCAGCGATCAGTTAGGAAAAGACACTTGTCTACCAAGGCAGGTACTCCCAAAGATCATGGGAGATAGAACTAAATGGAAGAAAAACCCTTGTTAAATCAGTGGGAGTATGCTGGACCCAGTAGTAGTAACTGGGTTGCGTACTGGAATCTGTCAGTAATGTGTTAAGTTACAGTTGTTATATTTTTGGTTTGTGTTAGGGTTGAAGTCCGAAAACAGCATAGCCTATTCGGTGACGGTATAACTAGGAATATTTTCATGATTGTTTTATTCCTTAAACAAAAGTGAAAACAACATTTTGAACATGTCAAAAGTATTTACTACCTGGAAATATCTGTTATGGCAGTTTTAGAATATTGCCAGATTTCAGACCCAGACACTTGGTGACCCAAGGCCTGTTCTTTTCAGACCTCATACTGTACAGACTGTAGGTAGTTATTATGGATTACTTATTATGCATGAGCCTCTTCAGGTTTAGCATGTAAAACTAAGGATATAATAGTACATGTAAGCCTGTCTAGTGTCTCCTTGGTATAATCAATGGGTATCTCTGAATACAAGATATCAATTGATTTGAAATATTTTGCTTTATCAATGTCTCATTGCACATGGGTGTTATCATAGCATGTATGCTTAAAGGTGAAGACCAGTTTTGGAAAAAAAAAACCTCTCAAAAAAATGAAATGGATGCTCTTATTACCAACCATGTGAAAGAATATGTTTTGACTAATACATAATGATACAAATTTTACCCAGAAACCGCCTACTAATTGATATATTTGGTAAAATATTATATCTATTTGGACTTGATAGATATGGCGCACGTGTCACGCACATGTCGCGTAGTCCCATATACATCTTTCTGTGTACAGTGTTTGTAACTTTACCAAGACTGGGCCGAATTTCTTATCATTTTGATGATTCCAGAACCTTGCACTACACACCAATACTTACATGCTAGATGATTAACCTTTTCTGGTTGATTCCACACTGTTTCTTTCACAATGCAATCGCATGACCAGAACTCAACTTCATCTTTAATGAGAGTGTTATTTTCACTCTTCTCCTTCTTTCTCCATGATCAGGTGGAAGTTTAGCAAGGCCGACCTTGTTGGGAGATGGACCCAAAGGGCATTACTATCGTGGTACCCAGACTCCTCCCTCACAAACAGTTCAGGTTGGTTTACTTAATATAACCCCATGGGTCTAAACTCAAAGCTTGTGTATCACATGGTCCCTAATTTGATATTAGTCTGACACCAATGCAGAGATGCCAACTGTTCCTTTTTTTGCCGTATTTGTCAAATATACTGTTTTTTGCTCTTAAAGGTAATACAAAGTTTTTTGAAATTTTGAAATTGGGTTGATAGTGATTCTTTACAATTTTGATATATTTGGATGCCCCTGTGGATGTATTATAAGCAGTAGAAAATTTAACCCCTAAAACACTTCTGCTTTCGAGAAAAATTGAATATAAAAATTAATCGGTGCTCCCGGTAAAATTTTGATAAATTTCAAATAGCGCCGTTACGGCCGTTCAATGGTAGCTGCGACCATGAAATCTCAGAATATGTAGTTGTGATATATAATTTCAAAACGGGAATAGCTAATCGGTCGATTTTAGTCAAGAAACATTGTTTTATAGCTTGATTGATATCTTGACCTTGAGAGGGAGCTATATAACATAAATAGTTTATTATTTACAATTTCATAACTTTAGACTCGATTTCAACCGCGACATTGATCACTGAATATTGTATGATTCGCATATGCTTCCAATATGTTCATTTGAACCAAATTCATGACCCCATACCAAAACTTTGTATTACCTTTAAGAATACTTTTTTTTGTTGA
This sequence comes from Strongylocentrotus droebachiensis, assembly GCA_035222895.1. Classification (NCBI taxonomy): domain Eukaryota; kingdom Metazoa; phylum Echinodermata; class Echinoidea; order Camarodonta; family Strongylocentrotidae; genus Strongylocentrotus; species Strongylocentrotus droebachiensis. The sequence continues at coordinate 567,444 of JAVYIG010000473.1, read as the reverse complement.
TAAAGGTTGGCATCTCTGCCAATGTCTTATTGTCAAAACGTTCCTCTCCACTTGCTGTTGACCAAGGAAATGTGTTTCATTTGGAACCTCAGGGTACTAAAAGCCTTGTTACTGATTTGCCCGATACCATCACAATGATAGTTTGACATGAATACTCCTCAGGGAGTGGAGATGGTTCACAAATGTTATGACTTATGTAATTAGAATTTAAAAGAAAAAAATGTTATTGGTTTTTGCTCATGAACCAACCATTCAGTAATTATACTAATGTAATGATAATATTGAAATGTTTTTTTGCATTTTTGTTCTTTATTAGCAGAGTGTGAAGCGATCTAGAAGTCCATCGCCCCCAGTGGTAGACCTGTACCCTAAACATCATATACAAGGCAGCCATTATCCACATGTAGCTTATACGCAAAGCCAAGTCACTCATGCCCACAGCCCATACAGACAACAAGGTATGGTTTAGTAGTCTTAGAATTCAAATTCAAATTGTATTGATTATATTTTATAGATGATCATAGAAAAAATATTGGGGGGGGGGGGGCATTGGAACTGTACTTCAAACATCACATATACAAGTCTTTATAAATGCAGAGAGCCAAGGCACTAATGCTCATCGCCCTTATGAGCAACAATGTATGGCATACTTTATTAGTCTTGTGTTTGATCATCTAACAAGTTAGGGGGTTGGTCATTGGCTTGGGGTTTGGACCCTACAATTAATTTAAGTAAAGACTTTCAACTTTGAGAGCTTAGAATCTCAGTGGGAAGGGGGAGTATGTGTATGGAATTCTATGGATTTGAAACCACTATTTATAGGTTACTTCCACGCAAAGAACAAAATCAGTCTACGCGGTTCGTTTAGGCATTAGTTAATATGATATGAAAGTTTTTACCAGTAACAAGATACAATACATTACAATATTCACAATATTTAGAACACTGTGAAAACGTCATACAAGTTTGTTGTGACAAGAATAAGGAGGAAAAATTGGTACAATGTAACCTGTGTTGTGGTGTTGGGGGGGGGGGGGGGAGGGGGGTGTGAATAAGCAAAGTGATTGTGTTTTGGATGGGATATTAGAACCTTTTCATTAATTCCAAAGTATGGTTATGTGAATTTACACTGTTGTCCAAGATGTTAATCCCAATTTTAAATTGTTTCCCTCTTAGTCTAAAAGTACCTGTACACAAATATGTTTTCTTCCCTTCCCCTAACCTCTAGGACACATAGCCTACACGACAGCTCAGGCTCCATCAGCCTCCTTCATTAACCAATCAGCGAGTGGCTATCCTCCAACCCAGCAACCAGTCCACGCCAACTACGCCTCCAGCAGCCAATCAAATCCTAACAAATACCAGGCAAGGGAGTCAGCTTTTAGTTCCTATGGCAACCACTTTGCGACGGCGCAGAAAGGCATTGCAGAGCAGATCTCTCAGTCCTACCAGCAGCAACAACAACAACAACACCAGCAACAGCAGCAGCAGCAGCAGCAGCAAAGTGAGTCAATGTTTAACGTTGAAAGGGCAAGGTTCATTTTGATTGTCTCAGTCAGGATTCTTTCATACATAATGAAGATACTTGACAATTTGCTTGTAGGTGGAACTTTTTGGGTATGAATATGCCCATGAAATGTTCATATTTTTTATTATACATATACAGCCCTGGAAGGAAATACTATTTGAAGGTCATGTAAGGGTATAAGTTATGTAGTAGTTTTATCACTTATGTAACTAACCAAAAATGATATTTATTTGTATTTCCATGAATGAAAAAAAGGTAATTTATTATTTGCTTATTGTTCAGTTCTAAGTCTTATTTCAATATCCTTTGCTGGCACAGAACACCAACAAATTACAGAGTTATCTCTTTCAAGATTGGCTTGTGTTCTGGCATCTTGTCTTCCATCAGATTCCAAAGAAACTCATTTTTGTCAGTGTCAGTTTGTTAAAAATCTGTTAAACATTGATTCATAAACGGTGAATAGTACAACTCTGGGGAAGTTTTCTTCATCTCTGTGATCTTTCACCTCCTAGTTCCCACATGTCCTAATCAAAATTGGTTAATTATCATACATGGTATTTCTGCCAGTGAAACAGGGAAGGTAGAGGAGTCATAGTCTAGTGGATATGTCGCTTGACTGTGAATCACATGGTTCAGCGCTATTGTTCTTTGGCAAGAAATTAATCTACACTTGCCACTCTCCACCCAGATGTAGTTATTGGGGGTACCCAGTAGAAAGAAATTGCTTGAATATTTGAGTGCCTTTACATGGTAGCTCGGTTACAGCTGGAGTAAGCTTATGATTGCCGGGCCCTTAGGGGGAACAGTATTAATTATGTGGAGCTTTTATTATTATCATTATTTTTAAATGTGTCTGTTTCTGTCACCTATTTGGGCTGATCTGCAGTAAAGAGATTATCTTGGCACACCTAAATGATTTGAAACTTTGTTGACTTTGTTCTAAAAGACATGATAACTTCAAAAAGTTTGCTCTGAAAAGTTCATTAAACTTGAATTAAATGTTGATGGTATTGTTCAAGGACAGTTGTCAAATTCATCTGTCCTGTTGCCATTGTTCTTTAGAGGAAATCTATTAAAGCTAGGACAACCAGTTTACTGACTGGTAATTTGGAAATAAATAAATGCATGTAAACAATCTTTTATTGCAGACCCTTAGATAATTTACAAACAGAAGTCAAAGAAATTAATGAGAAGAAACAAAGGCAATAAACAGGTTTGATCATTGCATAGGTATAATAGTCTTTTCACATAAGAACAGAATTATATGAACAGAATTATAAAGGATATTTCCAAAGAGGGTATTTTTTATTTGGTCATGATAAAAGAGGTACATTGTGTTGATTTTGCTGGCTTACTAAAAAAAGGAATGATAAATAAAATTTAAAAAATCATAGAATTTTTTCTTTCTAAAACAGTCCACTCTTGATATCATCCCACCATGGTTAGATCTATACGTCATTTGAGAACTATCGTCAGGTGTTTTATTTAGGTGTGAAAACTTGTGGTTATTCAAGGACCATCGTGAATGAAAACGGAAAAAGCATGATTGATTAAAGTTGGCCAGGTATAAAAATAAACTGTTGTTTTCAATGTTGGCAGCTCTGATACAATCATGTCTGAGGGTGTATAATTATGTCTGAATTCCTGGTAATATGAACAACCAGTGGCATCCGTTCTGTTGATAAAGCTGATCTTATTTATTACATGGTTATGTTCTTTTTGAGTCACATGCAACATCACAGAAGTCTGGAGAAAAACAGAGACAATAGGGGCATTTACACTACAAGTACATATCCTGGGATTTATCTCACATTTCAGAGTTCTGTTGGAAGTTTCCATAAACACCAAAAAAACCTGGAGTGTGTAAATGAATGGCAACTGCAGGCTACAAAGGAGTTGCGCATATTTACTGAGCTGTGTGTTAGATACAGAAGTGTATTACACTTTACATCATCATTAAAAAAACACCCTGGTTTTGTTGCGTCTTGTTTGGAGGAGCCTTCAATGAACGCTCTCAAAATAACAGTGAATTATTCTAGTTTTTACACACTCAACTCTCCACTCTTCTGCATGCTGAGGAGTGGAAAATTGTGCTTGGGAAATAGTCTTCAAATACCAGAATTAGCAAACACCAACAGGTTTGTATGGGTAATGTAAAACACCCCAAATGATGGTTTTCAAAACAAACAAAATTAAAAAGTGTTAATGGCCTAATTTCCATGACATCTTTCCCACGTTCCCACATCAGTTGTATTAATTAGAAGAGCAAGGATACTGTCTCAGTTTTGCTTTAGACATCCTTGATGAAACGGACGATCTACCCAGACCTTTACCCTCTGTTCAGACTAGCAAATTCCATCATTCAGCTATAAACACAATAAATAATTTTGTTGTTTTGTCTGAACATAATATACGTGTAAACAAACATTGTGCTGCGCTACAGAAATATGAGCATCATTCCAGACAAAAAACTTGATTGAGAATCAGAGTCCGCTTCTGATGTGAACGTCTACTCTTATTGTATGAAAACTGTTAAACTTATCATGAGGGCGCACTGATAATTGACCAGCTGTCTTGTCAACTCACCTCTTCTAAAAAGGTTTCTTTATACAATACATTTCTTCAGATGGCTGTTCACGCCCTTTCTATTAATTTCCCCTTGTGTGAACAGGCTAACGGTCCTCCCTGTAAGAGGAAACAGGAAGTAATTGCATGGTGACCTTTCCAGAATTTAGTTTTGACTTCCTGTGGTCGTGGAAGACTGCAGTTTCCATCCATCTCTGTTTGCTAATTTTATGCTAATTTTGTGCTGATTTTTGACATAATGAGAGGATGTGGATAGTTGCTATTTAACAAGATTAGTTGTATTTTAGTAGGCCTTGCTCTGCTTCAGTATTCACAAATAAGTTGTGTTGGTCTTTAGAATGATCAACAGGTTAAAGATAAACACTTATGAACTCTTTTATTAAAGGTAATACAAAGTTTTGGTATGGGGTCTTGAATTTGGTTCAAATAAACATATTGGAAGCATATGCGATTCTACAATATTCAGAAATCGAGTCTAAAGTTATGAAATTGTATATAATGAACTCTTTATGTTGTATAGCTCCCTCTCAAGGTCTAGATATTAGTTAAGCTATAAAACAATGTTTCTTGACTAAAATCGACCAATTAGCTATTCTCGTTTGAAAAATAAATATCACAACTACATATTCTGAGAATTTCATGGTCGCAGCTACCATTGTATGGCCGTTGGCGCTATTTGAAATTTATCAAAATTTACCAGGAGCACCAGTAAGTTTTGATATTCAATTTTTCTCGAAAGCAGAAGTGTTTTAGGGGCTACATTTTCTAATGCTTATAATACATCCACAGGGGCATCCAAATATATCAAAATTGTAAAGAATCACTATCCACCCAATTTTCAAAATTTCCCAAAACTTTGTATTACCTTTAATGCAATGAAACCTGTCTATAAAGGCCACCTTAAGAGGTCTAAACAGGTTCTGCAATACATACGTCCTTCTTTAAGGAGGCAGAGTACTGTAGAAGCACTTAACCCTTTTTGAGATGGCAAGTTTGACTGTGTAGTGTTGATATTGGCTGCTTGCCCCTAATACCTTAGTCTCTCCAACAAGACCAACACCAGACCGAAATTCAGATTTTAAAAAACATTACATTACCGATGGAAAATAATCTGTCGTTGTAGAGTTGGTTAAGAGTTGTTTTGCGATGCGACTGAGGTATCAGTAAGAAAGTTAGGAGCTTGAGACTCAGAAATAATGCATGGTAAAGTATGTTTAATTCAGTTTTACAAATTTCATGGAAAGTTAATTTCTCTCACATGAACAGACAGAAACCTTGATCAAACCAGTCTGGGACATCCCATCAAAGCCATTTTTCTACTATGGATATGTGATGTCATTTATGTATCAATATCAGAAGCCAGACACAAGAAAAGTAATATTATGTAAATTTGCATCACTCACAGGATATTTGCAAGGTGCCCCTTCATCCAGCCTGCATTCTGCCCCCCACCATGGAGTGGAACAGTCCAGGAAAGCCAGTAGTGAAGGTGATGACCAAGGCTATTATCAGGCCAAACTCCAAGGCCAGCAGGTAGGTTGAATTCATTATTTTCTGAGGGACAAGAAATAATGGATTATTCACCTGGTGTGGTTTGCAAGCCCCTCTAAATTGTGGTAGAAGTTGTCTCATGGAAGATGAATATTTTGAATCTCATGTGAGAATGCTCTTGATAGATTTAGGCAAATGTAGAAGATATTTTTGGTGTTTAAAATAAATGCTAACCCTTTCACTCTTTGGCAGACATTTTGGTCAAATATATTGAACTAGTATCGAGCATGATTAGCTATTCAATAAAAGAATATGGTACTTCACTGTACTAATAACTCTAAAATGATATATATCATCACAACTTCATGAGTGATTTCATATAAATCCCATACCATTGTCACCATCCTTAGTGTTGTTCCTATTTCCTTTTGGTTTTGTTTTCTGAAGTTCAATAGTACCTAAGATGATTTTTCTTAAATTACAATGCATGTGAAAAACAAAAAACCCTCCATCCGGCGGGGGAAGGGTGATGAGTTGCCAAAAAAAAAAAATGTTTTAAACAATTTAAAATCAGGATTAAAAACAGGATGCCAATTAACAGGAAATGTACCACTTTGGAAGGAATGTTTGGCTGAGTTTCAAAATGTTTCACAACTTGGTAAAAATGGCTGTATACCATTTTTGCATGATGAAATAATAGTACCCTATATTAAAATGATGGGAATTCTGTTTGCCTTTGTGTTTGGAGGTCCTACATGTGTTAAAAATTAGTGCCATCATGCATAGCAATGATTCTTTACTGAGAATCTGATGCAGACTCTCACCATTTAACTTGTATGGCTAGACACATAATGTATTGATAGATATCCTCTCTCCACAAGCTTTCCTGTCAAGCTATCATCTACATATTCAAATTTTGTTGTTGTAACATTTTGTTTAATTTATAAATACTGGTATACATCATATGCAAAAGAGTATTTCATTGGAATTTACTCTTCAAGGCGGGTTCATGGGGTCCGCCAAGTTTGTGAAGAAAGATGATTTAAGTCTGCAGGTTTGTTTGGATGAAGATAATGATGTCCATTCTGACATGTTTCCTTCAATATTTGTACCCCAACAAATATGCAGTGATTTTACATTTGTTCGAGTGACACTAGCTATGGGCTTCATTTCATAAAAACTATAATGTTGCAATTGGGTAATAGGTTAGGGTTAGGGTTAGGTGCTAAAAGAAGAGTGTTTAGTCCAGGGTATATGGTGGGTATTTTGTTAGTGTAGGACATGACCATAGAGCAATGGTGACTGGATCATGTGTGACGTACAACCAAATAGGAATGATGTTTTAAGAGAGACAATGTCCTTTTTGTACTAGTATGGATCCACCCAATGTCTTTTCTGTTGTACACTTCACAGCATCTTCGTCAGCTGAATTCTGGTCACCCTCAAGCCATCCATCATCCAAGCAGTCATCAACCTCTGCTAACACAAGGTCAAGTCCAGGCTCACATACAACCTACACAGACAAAGGTAGGTTCACACTAACCAGAATTCTTATAGACCAGTTTACATCAAATTCGTATGGATCAGTTCACATCAAATTCGTATAGACCAGTTTAAATCAAATTCTTATTGACCTGTTTATTTATTGACCAGCTTACATCAAATTCTTATTGACCAGTATACATCAAATCCTTATCGACCACTTCACAAATATATTAACGTCATTTAAGCAGCAGCAAATCAATTTGATAGCCTATTTGGCACTTCTTATGGGGATTGCTGTTATTACCAGATATCATCATTTTGTGTTAATACCTGAAATTGCTATTTTTCATGATTGCTCTGTTTAAAGCCTATCTGCACTAGTTGGCCAGGAGGGATTAGACCTCTGTGCATGGTCACTGACAGGTGGTTATCTCATCAAATCAGTTCTCTATCAACATAAGAAAAAGGGGACCAACGGGTAATGATTTTTAGGCATTGTTTGCTATATATAGGGCGCAAGTAGCCACAAGTAGTGCAGTCCCGCTTTCAAGAAAAGTTACTTTATATGAAAGCTTGCTGGGCCTTACTAGACACTGCAACAAATAACATACGCAATCCTCATTCTGACTATAGAAATAAAAAATTCTGTAAGATGGTGAATGCAATATTCAATTCAATTAAATTCATTTATTTTTCCTCTTTCAAGTAGTATTAAAGGTATTTTTGAAAGTGTTCATAAAATGAAATGAATATACTTTCCATGCCCTCCTACTTTACAGCCGAGTATCCCCACCTCATTTGCTACTCATGGAAGAAGGAAAACAGACTCACCTGTGTATCACAAGAAACCAAGCCAACAACATGGGGTAAGTCAGAATCATTCTTATAGCCTCCTGTGTACTAGCTCATGAATCAACAAAGCAGAGCTGCCAACCATTCCGCTTTTGCCGGAATTACTCTGTTTTTCCCTCCAAATTACGGTATTACGTTTTTTCTTCATAAAATACGTTTTTTATTTATTTATTATTTTTTTATTTATTATTTTTACATACCGCACATAAAAAAACTGCCCTAAAATTGTGATTTGATCACAAATTCAATAGAAAACTAAATTTAAAATATACTTCAAAAGAAAAATATTTTCAACAAGAATGAAATGCCGATAATAACAAAATAACCACCAAAAAAAATTCCTGCTTGTATGGAAAAAAACAGCATGATGAATGAACATTTCTGCATTGGAAGTGTGTCGCACGTGGTTGTAAGTTTCGTTTTTATGAATTCCTTTTTTTTTGCTTGAAATTCCTTTTTTTTGCCATCATGATTACTTTTTTTTTGGTCGCACAAGGTTGGCAGCTCTGACAAAGAGAGAGGAAAAATGAGCAAGAAGTCCACAACTTTGTGCAAAGTGTGAATGTGAGGTTGCTCTTCTCGGTCAGATAGGATTTCCAGCAAGTACCCATTTATTGGCTTAGCTTTGGTTTCTCCAAACAATAGTCTACTGCATCATAAAGAAATTACAATTATTTTAAACCATTATCTCTCAAGAAGACTATTCCATTACCAGATTTCAAGTAGTTTTAAAGGTACTTTCTAAAGTGTTCATAAAATGAAATTAATTTAAAGTGTTGTACACGTAGATGACAAAGTATTATAGAAAACACAAACACTTTGTTCTTTAGTCCTGTTCATGTGTGTTTTGTTGTTGTTGTTGGAGTGTAGAGGCATTCTCTGATATGCTGTACACTGTACAGTCCGACTGATATGCTAATGAGGCTTACAGTGAAGATTTATTCCGCATCTTGTTTGTGAATTTCACTGCATGCGCTAAACTGAGCCTGATTTTCAGTGTGATTTTGCAGCATTGAGCTTTTCTAGCGATAGAGAGCGTTATCTTCAGTTGTCATGGCACAATGCAATAAATTCAGATTGTTAAGAATCTGAATTTGCTCCTCATTTCTATATCTAAGTTAACATAATCTATAATTTTTAAAGTATTGTTTTCACAATATGAACTGAATGTAAATTTGCAACTTTTTCATCAGGGATTTTGCTCAGTGATTAGTGTGTGTGGTTCCTGACCCACCCACCTATACCAGCAAATCTTATAATTTGAATGGTTTATCAGAGAAATCATTTCGGTGTAAGAAATATGTCTAATTGAAGTTGACGCAAATTTGTATTCTTGGAAAAAGTTTAGCCTAAGAATATTTAGATTTAATCCTGAATTAGATACTTAAATAATTTTAAGCTGGTGGTAAAGTATGCCTATTGCATGAATTTAGTTTAATGTCAGGACCGGGCTGGCTCTCACAAGGTGTCAGGGGTGGTATTCTGAAAACCTTTATATCTGTTATATTGTTGTACCCTCACCTGATCCTAACCATTACAATAATATTGATATTTTGAGTAACTTCTTTGCCACTAGCACTTTCCTCTCATAATATCCTTATCCAGTGCATGGTCACAAGTACATGTAGGGCGCTTACTGGGCATAAAACTGATTATAAGGCGTGTACACGTAATTTACATTATAACGATGCGCACTAGAATATAACATAATGAGATAATTGATTCCTTTTCTGAAATTTTTAATTTTTTTGGGTTTTACCTCATTTTCCATGGTATTTACAACAAAACTTACAACTGCTAGAAGCTTCTGTTTATCTCGGGATGAGGGCAACATTTCTAGCTCAGGATCAGACAGTATGTTCGACTAGCAAGAATGAGACCTTCTCATTTTTGTTGATGCAAAAGTAATTTAATAGTGAAAAATAGCACTGGAATGCAAAGAAAATGAATCTCTTTTTGCCATTTGATATCTAAACCTAAATATCCGTTCCCAACACCTTGCAGACATGATTTTATGCCTTGGCAAAATGAGTGACTCTGAGAATAAAAATCAAAGATTATAACAGCCCCATGCATTGCTCATTACATATACACGCACCAATTTTTTTATTAACAAAATATGAATAAATAAGACACAGACTCACTGACTTTGTAGATGCTGTCATGGTTTAAAGAACTTATTTAGCTACTAGGGGCAATTCTTATGGGCATTAGAATGGCAATTATAAAATAGATAAGTAAGTAAAGCTCACTCTTATATAAAATGTTCATTCACAACATTCATATATGCTGGTATTTGATAAACTGGGGGAACGCCAGTAAATATTTATCTTATTTTGAACATGCTTGTGAGTGGATGTGGCCGCCTAAGGGAGACTTTACGAACCCTTTTACAGCCCCATGGTAGTTTAGCCCCATTTTGTTTGTTCAGTATATGTGTTATTGATCTGAATAGAATCGGTCATAAAAATTCCAATCTTCTTAAGAAATCTTTACAGCCTAAAAAAATCAAAAGCATATCTACGTAATCTATTAAAAACTGGTTCGGAACATAGCCGGTTTTTATATCTTTATTGTCCCTGGCTTTAAAATGCTTTTGAAAAATGGAATGCCTGCCCGAAAAAGAGAGCGAGATAAGTAAACAAAACGTCCACTCAAAATCAGATTTATGGTATTAGCTCTATCCAAACTGTCCATGGAATATGACTGAGAAATCACATAGTAACTGGTCAATGGTCCATGCATAATGTGTTTACATAAAGCGGAATTCTCAGCTTATCTCTACCCAAGATGCAACCTTTGTGGAGTGTTTACTGAAGGAAAGTGAGATATTTAAACAGAACCCAAATTCCAGGACAGTAGAAGATAATGACCTTCTTTTCAGTTGAAATTCTTCAAATATCATACAACTCAAGTTTTCTCCTCCACTGTCTGATCTGAAATATTGCAATATTTGTAGGTGTTTGTAATTTTCACATGACTTTCAACTCGAGTGGAATGCATGTGTTTGACAGATGAGTGGAGTCATATTGTTCTGATTTGTGAAAGTCTTAGGGGGTAGCATAGATTGATGTTTCAATCACTTTACATAGACTTGTGCATAGTATCAAATTGGAAGATTGGTTTATCCATAAAGCTTTTTCCATCATCATGTCTCAGGTATACATGAAGAAAGCACAGCTAAAACCACTACATGTTTATGTAGATGGATGAGTCAATACATTAATGATTGAAGGAAGGAATGAATAAGTAGATGGATCGATAGATGAATGATTTTATTAATACATGAATAGCTCTATACATAAATATAAAGATACATGAATTTGTGAATAATGAATCAATGTTTGAATGAGGGAATCAGTAAATGAATATGGATGGATACATGGATGAATTGATATTAGAAAGAGAGAAAGAGAGAGAGAGAGAGGAGGAGGGAGAGAGAGAAAGAAAAGATCTTCAGGGAATGAAAAGAGAGAAAGTAGCAAATACATGTAGGGGAAAAGATGTATCAAGAGAAAGAAAAATTGACAGAGAAATGACAGAACGTGACAAGAAAAAGAGAGGATCACGTTAGAATGAGAGAAAGAAGGAAGCAAGAGAGAAGCCTTGTACCAGGTACATGTATGTAGTAGAGAGAATAATAAGTAATTATAATGAAATGAACCCCCCCCCCTAAAAGTCTCTGATTACCTCCATCATTTCTGCCTCACTTCAACCTCCAATCAAACCATTTAATCGCCATTGTACCTTCTTAATGAGCTTAACACATATTCATTCAGTAATTGGTTATAATTTACACAGAGGTCAAGGGCTCTACCATTCACCCCCTCAATTGGCAATAATTACCCATGGCTCTCATGTTTGTTTCCATTGCCAGAACTAGACATTTAATTCAGCTTTAAAAAGGAAAAAACTTAATATTTTGCATGACCCTCTATAAACCTTTTGTTTGGCTTTGTACCTTGCTCTTATTCCCTGTTACTTTCTCTTGGTCAGGTAGATGAAGAAATAAAGTATTAACAAACGTTAGGTACCACTCTAGATTGAAGTTGACTATATGCAGAATAATGCTGCGATCTTCAACTGTGAATCAGTTGTGATTCATTTGGATCAATCGCAACTTTCAAGTCTTTTGTACTGAGTTGCGATCAATATTAACATTATTCATATGCAGGAAGAAATGTTAAGTCTCATGGCCCAAAACATTCTGATAACTTGTGATAGTACATATATTTGTTTTGGTATTGTCCTTAGTAATTTAGTATGTCCTTCCATGCTTTACAGTTGTTTTATATCAGTGCATGTCTGACAGTCTAATCCCATAAGGGCTGAGCGGTATGTAAATGTATTTATGCACAATTTGCTATGAAAGTGCGAACTGACCCATCCAGCCCTTTCCACGCCAATTGAGAAGAAAAAAAGGGAGAACTGAATTAGCTATTAGTGGATGTGAAATAATTGGCAAGAACTTGTGGGTTTTTCACTGAAAAGGAAACAAAATGTCATTATTCCTGGCAGGAGGGCTAAATAGTGTACTTGCATAGAACCCAAGTCAACTCCCATGCTTATCATCACCCAAATCATAACTGCTTCCCCCCAAAGAATATAGGGTAGTCAAAAGCAGGGACACTTATAATATACCCTTGGGTTTATTTGAACAGAAATGTGTACCGTATATGAGATTAGTGGAAAACATCCTGAAAACGTTTAGCAAGTTTGGTACTTTTTTGTTCTTTTGAGATTGTATCGTGTCAGTTCCTAGACATTTCAATTTCCATAAAATATTTTAAAGAGGTAATATTAATACAGTAAGGCCGAAATAGGAAACAGTGACAAAGGAATGTATTTAGTAGTAGTATGAAACAGAAAGTGTTGTGTATTTATGTGAATTTGTGAAAGAAGAGGTCAGTCAGTAAATTGATATACAGTGTAGAAAGCATTTATAAGAGACGGAAGGAGTTTTGTTGGGAATCAGTTATTGCACTAAGAAATTATTTTCTTCATGTGTACTCAATTATGTATGTGCTATGTTTTGGTTACCTGTATTTTTTTTCTTTCTTAGATCCCCTACACATCCAATATAAAATATTATATTAGTATACCCTTAAACCAGCAAATTTTCTATGTATGCAGTTTGTAGAAGATATGCTTTGACAGTTCAATATTTGTAATCATGTTACCGTGTTGATATTAATATGACAAGGAAGTGGAGATACATGTTTATTTATTTTTGAACTATTGTGTGAACTAATGTTGGTCTATTCTATCTTTCTATTCTGTCAATGTCCAGTCAAACTACCCGCCAGGACAAGGAGGAGGAAGATCAGGCTACGGATCAGCTCAGGGGCAACACCAAGGAACTGCAAGATACTACTAAGGTTGCTAGTCATACCCATCCACATCCAGAATGAGCAGAAGGTTACCACTAAAACTTTCCAATGGTTACGTTATGGACAACACCAAGGGCCTGGAAGAAGCTAGATTAGACCCACCCACTTTACAGTGGTTTCCCCATGGCAGTATTGAGGCTCTGAAGGATACTACAAAGTGGCAGAGTATACCTATCTACATCAACAGATAAATGTAAAGAGCCCTCCAAGATTCTGCGAAGATTGGTGGAAGAGCCAGGACCAAAGAGCTGGAGGGACTATGTGGATAAGACCAGGCAGTTTGAACCTTCATCCATATTCTAGTACCCCTTTGCAAGTCTTGAAAGGTAGTCTGATAGATCCTGATAGATCCTGATAGCTAACAATGTTCTGACTACAAGGTGGTTTCAGTATCTTTATGAAATGCCTTCAGGAATCGTTCTGCTTCTAGAACCAAGTCCTTTCTGAAAGGACGCTTCAAGGCATGTAAATTATGCACTCTTGTATCCCTACCATACACATTAGAGACAGCTAGATGAGTTAAGGAGTAGGTTTTTCTGGAGCTCTTGAGAAGCATCTTGTATTACTTGCTATATTACAAGGTCATGGAGTAATCTCATTCCACCTGTGAATAGTAAGGCTCTGTCCAGTCATGTCATTGAGGTTTGTAACACACCAAGATTTCATTTTTAAACAACTTTCAGCATGGAAAATCATACCCATGGTTCTTCCTTGTGTATTAGTGAGAAACTTCCCAGTGAAAAATGGCAAACTTTTAATGTCAGTGGTGCCCTTGCATCTAGTTGCAAGAAAGTCATTTATATGTGTATCATTGCAAGAGCTTCATGTTTTCTCTTTGTGAGGATTGGTTGTATAATACCAAAACATTCCATCTGTCATGAAAGCACTGCAACTAATTTCAAATCTAAACATACTGGTGACAGCACTAGAGATATCCTTTGCTTAGGGTTTATGGAAAATATGAAATTATGTGTTATGAATATCTTGTTAACACCCTATTTTGATTAAACTCTTATGCAAATATGCTAGGTGTATGAATCTTATTATAGGAAGTTTGCACTGGTGTCATTGTGAAAACAGTTTGTGCATCCTCGATGTCTTGTAATATTAGTTGTGCAGAAATGTTAACTTGGTGAACATATAAAAGCCAAGCTAAATGATTTATCATACATGTTATTGACCTCACAAGTACACAATCATTATGTATGTACCTTCATATTATAAAAATCATTTTGAAAAATTTGGCCATATCCAGTCAAGTGTGTGTAATCATTCTTGTCCTTTAGATTTTTCTCCATCTCCAACTAGATGGCAAAATCAATTCTTAAAGTTTTTAAGAACTTGATTATCCGTCTGAATTCTACTATTATGTGGTTCATGTTGTCTCTATCTCTTGTTATAATCATGATATAGTTATTGTTGTTGAATATTAAATATCAAATGAATTAGAAATGAATTAGGTGCACCAAAATTGCTACTCATTTTTCAGTTGTGTACCGGTACATGTTTCATGTCTATTAAGAGATATTGTGAGGAAATTGTTCAAAGTTTGGCAAGTTTTGTAATTAACTACAAAGGATTAGTCTATTTCCCAGGGGCACTCTGTTGTGTATAAAGGGAATTTAGGGCTTATTTATAGATGTATGGGGACTGTTTCAGTAGTTTGGAAGAAAAATCTTCCTAATGGCCACTAAGAAATATTAATGAATCAGGAGAGCCTGGGTATTTGTTTTTAGTTCATCGTGTCTGTGCTATGGACCAGTGATCGCCTGGTGGTAGAGTCGCTGCCCGGCAAGCAGTAGATGTAGGATCAAATCCCGCTGTTTCCAAAGTCTTATTTGACTTGTTTTCAATTACAGATCTTATATGCCACAAATATGTTTAAACAATTGAAATTTCTCCCAGGAAGCATTACATTTATATAAGTAGTGCAGTCCCACATTAAAGGGTGTGGGTAAGTGATTAAAATTGATTAAGATTAAAATCTCAATTGATGTACCATCTGTTAAAAATGCCAGAAGGGTGTTAACTAAAATACCTTGAAATATGGATTGTTGCCCTTCTTGTAGGCAAATAACAACATAATGGTGGTGTTGGTCTTTCTTTCTCACGATCAAGATGTTATGCAGGATATTACATAACTATTAAATACTGAATCATGTGGGCAGCACAACATTTCATTAGGTCAAGCAGATTGTGATGATTAGATGAAATTTGCAGTACACCATATATTAAGCATCAAATATGAATATGTAGGGTATTGCATTTTGATATGCTCAAAGCCAGAAGGTTATTATAACTTGTATGTATGAACATATCTAACACAGGATCAGTGCCCTGCCTTCTGGCTCTCAGCAGATAAGTTTCATATATAGATACTGTTGCTTTTTACAAGCATGCTTCATAATGCATTGGTTAATGAGTCTCAAATATGTTTTAATCATACATACTTTGTTACAGGTTACTTGTACATGTTTTCTTACCACTATAATTTAAATAAATCAGGACTATTGAGAATATTTGAAATTTCTAGTGCTTCAAAATTATCTCTAAATTTGTAATTCAAAGTGTTGCCACTGAACAAGGATCTTGACTGGAAAGCTGATTAAAATGTTGACTAAATATGTGAAGAAGTGTTTGATGTTTTACTGCACTTTGTTGGTAAAGTACCTACCATGAAGATTGTAGGTTTGTTGGGATTATATGTACGTGTGAACTCATTCTATGCCATGCTTCATCAGTGTGTAAGAAACATCCAGCTCTGTTCATACTATTTTGTATGATTCAAGAACATGACCTTATCATGTACATTGTATATGCTGATTTGCCTTTGTCTTATATTCTTGGTAGGCTCTGTTTACATTCTATGTTTATATGGGTGTAAGGAAAGACAATGGCACTTGTGACTGCCTTTTTTTATATCTGGGCCCGGTCTTACAAAGAGTTGATATTAATCGCAACTATGTACATAATAGGAGACTGCAAACTTGCGATTGCTTGGAGGACTTGCGATTGATTTGGATCAATCGTAACTCTTTGTAAGACAGGGCCCAGGAGTTTTGACTTTTGTCTGTTGGGAGCAAGAATGATATTAAGCCTGTAAAACTATTTGACTCTCCTGACTCCAAACAGACATGTATGTGAGGTCAGTTTTGTAATTCTCAGAATCTGTGATAGGTCACTACATTGTATATACATGTAAAACCAATACCATAATAAATGAAAGATAGAACAAAATGTAATTTGTATTTGATATGAATTTGGAGGGATAGGAGACACAGTTTAGTGGACAAATAGCAATCTATATGACATGAAGAGAGGAAGAAAATGATTACCTGTAGTAAATTTTGCCTATATTTTAGCTTACATAGTCTGTAATGCTTTATGTGGTTCTCTGGTTGTAGTTTTATATCAAATACATTGAGTGTATCTAGCTATTATAGGGAAAAAGCAATCTAATGTATACATGTTTTAATGCACCAATAGGCAAACAAATTGTGTTTTTAAACTAAGATTTGAGCTGATTGGAATGCATCATTAATAATGTATATTGTGTAAATTTGTGAAATAAATCTGTATCTGTAATCACTTTCATGAATTGTACAGCTTTTGTTATTTTTATGCTGTAGTTCCAGTGTAACTTCATTTTCTTTCCTTCTGTGAGTTCTTTCTTTTTCTTTTCTTATTTTTTAAACTTTCTTTTTCTTTTCTTCTTTTTTTCTTCTTCTTTGTTTCTTATAATTTTTGTTCTTCTTTCTTTTTTGTCCTCACCTGAGCCAAAGGTCAAGTTCCTCAGTTTTTATTAATTTGACATTTTCTTCTTCTTCTTGAAAACCACAGGCTGGATTCTAACCAAAATTTGTAAGAATCACCTGCAGGAAAGGGAGATCTAATGCTGGTCGAATGGGGTATACGCCCAACAAGGGGGTGTGGGGGCAGCATTTGCCAAAGTGCCTCTTTTTCTTTAAAATTCATGTATAGATTTTGACTTAACTTGGTAGAAAGCATTCATCAGGCAGGGGGATATGAAAAAATTGTTCTGAAGGGCTACTGAATACTTCAGAGGGAGGGGGTTTGGGAGTAGCAACCCCCACCTCCCCCCCCTAAAAAAAAAGCCTTCTGGCTTACATTTTCAACTTCTCAAAAAATGCAATGCCAGATTTTAACTGAACTTGGTAGGGATCATGCTTCCTCATAGGCAATGGTGATCTAAAGCTGTTCAAATGGGGTAAGAGTTCCTCGACAGTAATTTGACATTTTCTTCTTCTTGAGAACCAGTGGCTGGATTCTAACCAAAATGTGTAGGAATCACCTGCATGAAAGGGAGATCTTATGTTGTTCAATTGGGTAATATCACCCACAAGGGGCAGGCCTTCGGGGCACCATCTGTCAAAGTGACCCTACGGCAGAATTTTTTTTTTTTAAAAATAAAAAAAATAAAAATCTTTAAAATTCTTGTCCATAAGAAGATAAGCATTACTGAGGAAGGGTGATATGAAATTGTTTTGAAGAGCTACTAACTCCTTCAGGGGGATGGTTCCCCCTCCCTCCCCTCGCTCTACTGCTGCTCCTTCTTTTTCTTTCTTTTCATTCATCTATTTTTATTTCTAATGAATGTACTTAATTATAGACTTTCTTTAGTTTAGATCTGGCATTATTTGTGTGTGCTGACTCATCGTTTAGAGGCTTTGCACAAGGGATTAATCACTTGTATGGTCTGCAGTAGGATAATGTCTCTTCATTCATTTCGATTACATAACAAAAACATGATTGTTGAGAGTGAGAGAGCATGAGGAAAGAAATTGAGAGACAGGTAATAGAGAGAGAGAGAGAAAGAGGCCCAGGATATAAGAAAATACAGGGATAAATAGAAGAGGGAAGGTGTACATTTGTTGTTTCAGTTCACGTCCATCATTTTGTCTCCATAATCATATCACAAACTGATTCTTATATATATATATATATATTAATGATGTTTATAGAGTGAGAGTAATAATATTGCTTTAAATATATTATCAAACTTTTTGAGAATTTGAATTCCACGGGGAACCAAGATAAATGGGCGGTGGAAGTACAGTGGGTATACTCATAACAAAGTAATTCTGACGGTCCCACTTGTTTGTATCTTATCGTTTTTAGGCTTGACTCATTTTTACAAGGCAATTTCCCTGGTTTTTATATGCAGTATTGAACAATTGAATTAATTTTATGTAATTTATAAATTAATCATAGATCTAATTCATTGCATTTTTTCTTCATATCTCACTCTTCTCTTCTGTTCTGTGCTCTATACAACCATCAAATATTAGTGTTATCATATTTCAATAACATTATTTAAATAATATTCTCTTTTCATAAAGATTAAAATGTAATCATTTCCATCAGTATCACCACCATCTTAATACAAAATCAAAGCTCCAATTCTTCCAAACAAGCATACTTTCAAAAATCAAATAATTTCATCCACCTAAATGAAGTAAAAGATAATGAAGGTACCAATTCTATTTCATCATTATCATCAAGACTACTGAAATCCCAAAAAGATTCGGCCACAAATACCAGCCTGTACTTTCATGGGACTTGCGAGAGAGACCTTTGTTCATTTGCACTTTGGAACTCTCTTCACAAAACTTCGGGGCCCGGGCGAACGTACGCACGCAAACTGTACTACCGGTACCTGCGGATGTATTTATCGGAAGTTTTGTATTGTTCGATGCGGATAGATTAGACTTTGTGTACATTGAGAGGGCGCAGAATTGGCGTAGAGTTGGTTGCCGGTGAACACCGCTGGAAGTTTCGCTTTCCAGTTTAGAGAATAAAGCTTGGTATTTTTCGTCTTTTGCTCGCCGACTCACTTAGGAATTGAGAATCGTGTGGAATATACATACCCAGGATAAAATCATCTCACTTCCGAGATAGTTTCATCCCTCTTTTCCAACTTGAAAGTGATTAAAACTCGATTGCTACCATGCAGCTTTTGGCGTTTTTCACCTCTGTGCTGGTGGCGGTCGCCTGTCTCCTAGCGATGGCGCAGCTCCCGGGCGTCACCGGAGTGCAAATCCGGCGAAACGGTAAAACCTGTCAGGAATATCCCGTGGAAAAACGCGAAGAAATCGCTAATGTGGTCATCTCGGGTTACATTCACCGTATCATGAGGAAGCCTAGGACTATCATGTACGATTGCGACATCGAAGTCGTTCGCGTGTTCAAAGGGTCCGAAGATTTGTACTCTAATGTTGTTCCGCCTATGGACGGCAATACGATTCAGATCGGCGGCTTTGGCGACCCGGCGATCTGTGACAATGCCGTTACCCCAGGCGAAACCAGAATCTTCATGATGAATAAAAATGGAAATGGACACCTGATGCTTAACTCGAGCGTCATCAGAATCACCCTCAATAACTTGGTCCAGGCTGAGGCTGCAGTATTTGGTACGTATCAAAGCTGGACAATTATAATTGTGATCATTGTGGTACTGATTAAATGGTTTTGAAGCATGGAGGTGACTGATAGTGGTGGTGGAAGTATATTAATGGTATTTATGAATGGTTGATAAAGAGAAGAAATGTATTAATTATAAATTATTCAACTTGTGGTGAATGTTTAATTGTGTCTCCTATCCCTCCAAATTCATATCAAATACAAATTAAATTTTGTTCTATCTTTCATTTATTATGGTATTGGTTATTACTACATGTATATACAATGTAGTGACCTACAATGTATCACAGATTTTGAGAATTACAAAACCGACCTCACATACATGTCTGTTTGGAGTCAGGAGAGTCAGTGATTATTAGCTATACTTAACAATTTCTGTAGCTCATTATTTTGTATCACTTGTTTTGGAACATACACGAGTATCAAGAAACTTTATTATGGCTTTTCACATACAGTGTATTTTGTACTCTTATTGACTGTGCACATGATTTAATGTAACACATGAATAATGCTGGCCTTGTAATTAAACTTGTGAACTTCACACCTAAGTAAGTACTTGCAAATATAACTCTCAAAACATGAAAGTACTGATGCATGGAGAAAATTGGGCCTATTAAAATCATAATTCACAATTCTTACACAGCACTCATATTTTGTAAAGCACTTGTAACAATTTGTTTGACCTAAATTAGCTTTATAATTACCTGTCCAATATTGAAAGGTTTACTGAGCTAGATGGCCACCAAAGTGTCATTTCAAAATCATCCACTAAATAAAATCTAAAATCTGCTTGATTGATTGATCAACATATAAGACACATCAAAATTTCTTCATACAAAGCAGTGACAACAATTTGAAATGCACCCCTACAGTTTGTAATTTAAGCAGATTTCTTTTTCTCAAACCTGCACCAAATAGCCTACATACTACATGTAGCTCACAGTTGAAGAATAAAGGAATCTCAATGTCATTTACTGTCCCTACTTTGACCCTGCTCAATAGAACTCTGTTGATCACAACTCTGTACAATACCATCGCATTGTCAAATATCTGACTGAGGAGATCATACAAAAATGGTTCTATTTTTACACCCTTTGAAATTATATTGAGATCGGCAGTGCATTCATTCTAAAAAAATCTCAAAATTATGGTGCAGTGTGATAAAAAGTTGTGAAGATTGTTTGGTACTTTGCTGGTATGTTTGTACCATTCATTTTTACCCCTACTCTTTCACTTGCCCCCTCTTCTCCTTCCCAATCCCCACCCTCCCCCCTCACCCATACATGTTAGTACATGTAGGTCATGTATCATGAACATGATCCCAGTTTGTAGACTTGTGAGATTTATTTCTGCCCAACTGTGGCATTCCAGAGCTCAAAATTTCTTCATCGCACCTCTTCTTTTTCCTCAAATCCACCCACTCATATGCCCTGCATGAACTCGGTAAATGTTACAGGAATAATTTATCTCAACCGATTTTGGCTCTGTGCACCCTCTCTCTCTGTTTTTCTCTCTCTCTTTCTCTCTCTCTCGCTCTGTCGTTCTGTATTGAAACCCAGACCAAACAACAGGCTAGAAGTGAGAAAAACCTTTTTTTGCTCACACAAAGAGTACTTTGTAAATAGTTTTAAGCCTTGCATCCTGTTGCACATGGAACATGCATTGAATAACCTGCTAGATTCTTCAGGATTTCAGGAGGTGAACAAGAAAGTCTCAAGAAACATTGTATTGAAAGTGTTTGCAGTGGCTGAAGTAACTACATGTTGAAGGAGCAAGTAATGTAAATTTCAAATATGTCATAATGATAGAAAAGGTAGTTAATAAGAATGGGAATAAAAGGCTATCCTCATCCTAAACAAAGATTGAGAGGTAATGTTGCCAATACTGTATTGTGGATACAGTCCAACAGTTCTTTGGGGCCACCGCCCTAGTATAAAGGGCAACTGTTGAAAGTGGTCACTGCATGTCACCTTTATTGTCTGTTTGGAGCCAGAATGGCATTAACTCAAATACTTTGACACAAAGTTAATACCCTTCTGGCTCTGAATGGTATCTCCCTCTAGAAAGAACTGTTGTAGAACCTGTCTAGAAACACCACCTCCATGTACATGTACTTATAAAGTTATAATCTATTCTATGGTTTATATGTTTATAGACAAGTTTGACATACTTTTCTGGATTGTAGAAAGCTCATTGATCTGCCACTACCTCACCTTATCCTTTTCATTGATGCCTGTCTGGAGAGTTGGTCCTAAAGAGAATTAAACTGAGTTCCCTTGTCTGGGGCAGACATTACTATTTGCGCTCTTTCTACTATTTTCCTATTGTCAGTACACTGTGAAATTCCTCATCATGGGGGCTTTCATTGCCCGGCTTTGAAAGAGGTTGCGGACTGGTTGTACAATATGTCAGGAATTAGGCTTATTATCACACATTTAACATCCCTTTTCCCTTTGTTCTCTCTCTCTCTCTCTCTCTCTCTCTCCTTCTTCCTCTTCCCTCCATCACTCTCTCTCTCTCTCATTCTTTCTCCCTCCTCACTCTTCCTCCTTTTACTTTCATAGCCTGGCTTTGAAATAGGTTGCGGACTGGTTGTACATTTAGAATTAGGCTTATTGTCACTCTCTTCATCTATACTATCTCTCTCTCCTATCTTTCCTTCTGAATTCCTCTTTCTTTTCACCTTTTCTCTTTCTCTCTGTATCTATTTTGTTATTACGCATTGTATTGAAATATAAAGTGTGTGTGAAGAGATGCTGAACAGTTACATAAAGGGCATGATGGGCTGCTCAACCTGCATTTGTAATTTTCCATGAGAAGTTGTGACAGATAAGATAAAAATATTGGTGCATCTTATTTATTCAGCTGTTACATAATATCCTCTTCCCTAGATACATATAATATGATGGTCATACACTGTCTTTTGTTTTAGCTACATGTAAGTATGTATGAATGCTCAGATGAGTGTGTTTGTTATCTTTTTTAGAAACCCTTCCACCATTATCTAGCCAGTGCAGTTTCCTGTCTGTATTTCAGCCAGTGAATGAACTTTGTTTTCAAAGTTTAAAATAAGTGGTTGTATAATCAATTGAATGTGGCGAGGTAAAACCTTTAGATAGAAAAAATATCATCGGCTGAGAGCCAGAAGGACATTAATATTTGGGCCCTGTATTAACACCATTGTGGCTCTCAACAGACAACAATCTGTTTAATGAGCTTACTAGAATGGGAAGTGTAGCGCCCAAACTGGTTTATTTTGAAGATGAACAATTTATGAAATACACTTTGTATTTTAATACTTGAAAAACATGTTAACTAAATTTGGTAAAAACATATTAAGGATTTGTTTCTTTTTATCCCATATATTTGTCCTACATGTATATACATGATGGTGCACAATAAATTCAGTCGTTTAGGGCATATGAGATTTTGTTTTGAAAAATCTGAAGCATCGTTTTAAAACTAACCTTCAAACACTCATCTGTACCTGTCTACATATTTTGATGCTACCTGTGGGAAAATAAGTAAATCTCTGAGGGATGAAAGAGGTGGATTTTGGAGAACATGTGTGCGCCATAAGGCGGGAGGAGGATGCCGGAAGTCATCACAACCATTTATGTTTGGTAGATTTATGTCATCTTATACCAGACACAGACTATGAAGGTTATTGAGGTATTGTCATGTTTTGACACTCTCTCTCTCTCTCTCTCTCTCTCTCTCTCTCTTTCCCTCCCTCTCTCTCTTTCTCTGTGGCTTTCTCCTTTTCTCTCTCTTTCTCTCTGTCCAATTTCTCTCTGTCCAATAGCTCTCTCTCTATATTCCTCCCTTCATCTTTCTCTCTCTCTATCTCTCCATTTTGTCCTTCTTTCCCTCTCTTGCCCGCTCTCTCCCTTCTCTTTTTTGCTGTGCCATGTTTTAGGTCCAATTCTAATGAAAGTTTACCATTGTTTACAATAGGTTATGCATGAAAGTATGTCTTGTTTATTCTATGGAAGAAAATAGGCAAGTGCCAAAACACGAGTACATTAAGAAATGATAAACTTCCTATTTTATTATTGCAAGCTGTAACTCATGAAAGGAAATGGCAATGAGAACTTTGTCCCCCCCCCCCCCCCCAACCCTACTCCATCTCACCCACAAGATTTTGAACAACATTTAAGATACCGGTAGATACCTCTTTCTGTTGCGAATGTGGTTTCACTGTACATGATAGTACATCTACAATGTACATGTTTGCATGTTCAGCCTGTACATGAACTATTGAACTTATATGAGTTCTTCTTAAACAGTTACAGAATCTAATATTCAAGGGATTTACCACTTCTATTTGAGAGATTCTGTTGATACCGGTAAGTTTAAAGTTTTAAACAATCGGCCTATCTTTAAAGAGGAATATGAATTTCCTTCCAACCCACAGTTGTTTCATCCACAGCAATCTGTTAACTTTAAGTATAGTTTATGGTTTTAAACTTCAAAGTTATCTTGTAGTTACACGTAAGGACCTTGCAGATGCCTTTGTGGTTACAAAACTTTCCTTGGTTTGTTGTTAAATCTGAATACTCAATGTTGAAAGTCCTGTGTGAACCCTTGTCACTGTCAGTCAGTGGATCGTTTTTCTAACTTCCAGGTTTCAAAAACGTAAAGTTTAAAACGACGATGGATCTGTGTGAACATAGCTATTACAGGGTTTTCAATTCTATAATTAGGGTGCATGTGTGCCCTCATTCCTCCTGAATGAAAGACAAGCATAAAGACTGTATGTTCTTCTCTATCAAGTGTTGGTACGCATCACTATAAACTTCAAAGAAGGATTAACAGTGAAATGAATCACCAAATCTCTCATGTCAAAGTTAATTGCTGTCTGTAATCCAAGTTCCTCTCTCCAACACCTAATCTCTGTGTCATTCCGGCAATTATTTATTAATGAGCGAAATTAAGCACTGTACCTCCACATATATCAGAATGCTGATGTATGTTTGCTCTAAAGTAAACCTGGCTCTTCTATGAGTTTTGTGAACCTACATGTATATTTGTTTCTTTGCATCTGTATCTTGCAGTGCCCTTTCAAAGAAATTACACATAGACACATTTGTAATTTGTTGAACCCCACTTCTATTTAATATCAATTTTTAACTTTTTTTTTCTCAGCTGTTTGGTTGCTATAAATCAGTAAACTTTAAAGATGCACTTTTATTTCGACCTCAGAAACAGCTGCATAACTGCCAGCAAACAATTTTTTTCTTCAGGAGCAGGAAAAATGTTAGAAATGATAGAGTATTGCTCTTGTCTGTCCTTTATCTGTCAACTCTCAAGTATATCATCTACTACTTGTGAACTGGAACAATTTCATGATCAATAAATCTTTTACTATGTTGGTCAGAACACAGTTTACAAGGAAATCAAGAGAAAAAAAGGGTCACATCATTAATTGACAACTGGGCGTAAGGGGCATTGGGGCTACGATATACTTTCCCAAACCTGTTTGATGTTGAAAACCAAGGCTAACACCCACCCCCCCCCCCCACCCCCTCCCCAACACACATACACACACAGGAAGAAACTTGCAATGTACAGTATCTCTGTAACCAAGCAGTAAGCTTGTCCTAAAATAGAATCACTGTTCATTTTTTGTTCTCCTGTGAAATGTCATTATCTGCCATTCTATTTGTGTCCTTATAAGTTATAGTAAAGAAGGGGATCTCTACAATCAATAGACAGATTACCTTTTCAAAAAAGGCATGATAAAAAGAGCCATTTTTAGTGAAGCAGAAGAATTCTATGGCTTTGAATACCTTGAAATGATTGTTCCATAATTTTCCACCAAGTACGTCCGTACTTGTAGAGAGCCTAACAACCTTCCCAACCTGTAGAAACTCATTTGCAGCCTGTATACTTCAGGTACAAAGAGGGGCATTCTTGTGCCCCTTTTGGCGGCCATCCTAGAGTAATTACCTCTAACCCTGTAGCATCAATGATTTCTTGTTATTAATGACAAATCTGATAGGTAGCTCAGGGTTTATTATGGCAATAAGAAGTTTTTTTAAATTTAAAGACCAAAGTTGTTTATTTTGTATAGATCAGTTGAATGTCACATAGTTTGCATACTTTGAAAGAGGTTATGTTTGAAAGAGAAATAAGATGGTCTTCCTGGAGCAGATATTGCATACTTTGTGTGACATGATTTTGATAGATTGATCCATCTTTTGCAAAGTGTCTCTGGGGAGCCCAAATCACTTTGAAATATTCAACAAACTTAAGGTAATAATTCTAACAGGGAAAGTTTGGAAGCAAGAAGCTATCATTTTCTTTTTTCACTTTGTAATTTGTTGACCAAGAAGGAAACGTTACCTTCCTTGTTTGTTTGTTTGATGTTTTTTTTTAATAGAATATCTCAGTGAGTACCGGTACTTAATAAAATATGTACCCTCACTCAATCTGAGATCAGCTTAGAAAAAACCCTCAGATTCGGATAAGGCAATAAGGAACTGTTCTTCCTTAAAATATTAAACAGAAAGCTTTGAAACAATGGTGTCATGACTATAATGATAATGCATGTACACTATAAATATCTACTTTCAATCCCTTTAAACTTAAAGCCTAAAAGCTGGATGATACATGTAGATAATCAAATGACCATTTAGAGGATTGCAGGTAATTGAGCTAATCTTAATTAATTCACAATCCTCTAATAAAACACTTACTGTACATGTACCTTATTGTTTGTCATTTTATCAGTGATTACATAATGCAACAATGTAAGTAAATGAGTCATATGCCAAGTGCGTTGTACTTGTAATTACTCCTTAATTTTGCTGGGAGAGCAATTTGGTCTCAATGAGGAAATTGTTTTGATTGCTGACACCTCTTATCTTTGGCTCATTGCACAGTTGTTTTATCTTTAGATAACTAAGTATTATTGTGACATGGTGACCTTTTCAGATGTATAATTTTAACACATTCGATACAAACTAATCTTGCTACAACACACATTTTCAATATACTTTTTATTTGGGGGGGGGGGGGGGGGGGTGGGGCCCGTGGGGCAGCTTACATGTACATATAAGTATTCATTAGTTTTATTATGCAATATGCAAAGTAAATATGAACATGACCTACATGTACAATTTTGTTATTTTTAAAGACAGAAGTGGAGAAAATAAGTACAGTTCAGTTCAGTTCATTTTATTCAAAACCATACAAAGCATGATATAATCTGTTACATAAAAAAGAGACTGGTAATAGTACATCAATCAACATATTCTAACTTGATTACATCATAAACTGAACGGTTTTAGGACCCCTTTAGAAGCTAAGCTTGTGGGCGGGGCCCTATAACAAAATACATACATTTACAGTAAAAAGAATGTTACGTATGATTATACAATGGATGAAAATACTAAGCTACAGAATATAGAACATACAAATACTCTCACACACACACACGCACACACACACCACACACGCACATCACCATACACAGCAAACACACTGACGAGTAGGTCCTTAGTGGTCAAAAAGCATTTCAGAATGAGAAATTACTAAGTTGCGAATAAAAATTATGTCAGTCTTTCAAGCAGGTACGTTTTAGATACGTTTTACAGCAAAGCTACACACTTGACTCACTTTTCGTGGGACGGCCCGATCCAGAATGAACTGTTTATAGTGTGTACATGCATATATGTGAACCCTACATGTATGTCAAAATGTGAGATTTTGAGGGTCAGGATTAATATATTAAATGTAAATTGAATAGATTTTAGGTGCCCCGTGTGTCCTGTTTGCCTGTCTGTGTATTTTCAGGGATGATTTATAGTGTAGCTTTCTTACAATTCAATTATACAGGTACAAGGGTGTTAAGAGTTCATGCTGTTGTACATGTACATGTAACTCCAAACATACAATGTATGATATGATAAATTACAAAATAAAAAATAATGTGTGGGAAATTACTGTATGGCTAACTTTAAGTCACAAATTCCCTTGATAATATGACTGATACACTAACTAACAGAAACACAGATGAGAGTTTCTATTCAATGCAATCTCTGCTTAAACCAAATTACCCCGTTTGTTAATGTAATACTATTCCTGCTAGCAGAACATGTGGTGTACACCAACACATGTCGCTCTCTGAGAGGTGAACTTTTCGGCGATGGAACAGGGTTCATGTGTTACCCCTGACTTGAACTCAGGTCGTATTTTAATCAGTCCAACAATCACCTGGTTTTTATAAGATCTAATAACAATCAAAACTTCCTATGCCCACAGGGGGCCACATATTCTGCAATGCATACATGTACATTGTGTGCGCCTTCAAAGTCCTCTTGTGTGTGCCGTTTCCGTTTTTTAACTCTGTTTTTTTTACTTCTGTTTTTTTTCTTTCTCCCTTTTCAATCATTGGAATAGAACTGATTTATAAGCAATGTGTTGAAATCAAATTTAGCTTACTAAATTATAATAATTGCCACATACTAAAATTCAATAGAATTGACAATATTAGGATTTAGAAATACAGTGAATACATAAGAAAACTATGAAAGAAAAGAAAGTTAGAACGAAATATGATAGGAAAAATGGAAATGATGCATGGCTAAGAACATGCAG
Source organism: Strongylocentrotus droebachiensis (assembly GCA_035222895.1). Classification (NCBI taxonomy): domain Eukaryota; kingdom Metazoa; phylum Echinodermata; class Echinoidea; order Camarodonta; family Strongylocentrotidae; genus Strongylocentrotus; species Strongylocentrotus droebachiensis. Next base: position 539,067 of record JAVYIG010000473.1, on the reverse strand, counting down.
GGCCCTTTGAGAACAAGTAATTCATTTAGTCTATTACTACATTGTATAACTTAGTAATACAAGAAGAAGAAGAATGCATGAGATGGAGAAAAAAACTGAGATTGTGGAGAACACTTACCGGTACACCTTAGACTACAGTGTTTCTTGAATACATTTAGTTGTAGATATTTAGTTGTAAACAACAAATAAGGCTTGTGTATGCTCACATAAAACTATTGGACTGTACATGTATGTAGAGTACAATCTTATATGCATGCTATTAACAATATGATTATAAATTAGGCCCACTATACCCCCTGATTATGGAGCTAATTATTTAGCCCACATATTGTCAACACATGTATTGTGTGTTTCTCTGTTTGACTAGCACCATTGACCAACATTCATTTGTATGCCCTCTTGGGAACCTAGTTTATTATATTCAGACCTTTATAGTTTTTTTTCTTCTCAGTCTAAGCATCTTGAAAAAAAAAAAAAAAAGTTTTTATAGTTAGCTCAAAATATAATGCATACATGTATAATATCCAACATTTTAAAAATTTGACAAGTAACTGTTGTTTTATTCAGGTCAAAGCTCAAATCAATCAGCCCTTTCTCTATTCATGTACCGTAACATAAATGGCAGCTCTGTCTTAACTAGTAAACATGGAAAACCGCAAACTAGACCGAGATATCTTGGGATATTATCCCGACCAACTATCCAGCTAATTTGCTACTTCGGCAGGGTGCTACAAGAATTTTTTTCACCACTTGCCCTGTCGGGCAAGTGGGTTTTCAATTTACTTGCCCAAACAATATTTCCACTTGCCCAAAACTTTAAAGCGAAAAAGGACTCGAGGTTAAAGCATTTATTATCTCGTAATGATAAGTTAGTGTTTTAGATAGCAAATTAATGCACATACATGTACAGTGTAACTGTACTGAATAATAACCTAATATGTCAAAGAAAATGGTCAACAAAGGATGGTTGAAGGTTTAAAAAACGCATTTTATTGATTCTCCATAAATAATCAGATTCACATGAATCTCGGCAAGGTAGAATGGTTCAAGCAGGTTTAAGTTTTTAATATTCAGTCATGTAAAAAAGCATAATGACCCTGTTGTAAAAAATATGATACAAACATGTCATTAATGGTAGCCACATGTACCATGGTGCAACATCACATGATCAGCAGTATGACAAGGATTCCACATGATTGTGTATTGAAATTTATGCAACAGGGCCATATATAATCTGTAAGTCAATTGCAGCAAATGCAATAATCACATAAATAAAACAAGTGAGTTGTTCAGCAAAGGCTGGCAAGAAAGTTCAATGTTGATATTTAAAGATAATATAATATAGTTGTAATTGTACCTTTACATTGGCAGATTAATAAAGGTGTCTTTCATGTGTCACCTGGTAGCTAAGTTTCAGCTGTTAATAATTTGGGTCAACTCTTCCATCAAGAAACGTCATGTAAATAATGGGTAATCAACTATTTTAAATAAAGTACAGACATTTTTATTTCATCATTCACTGCTATAAATATCATGCCAAAATTTGTAAATTCTTACTAAATAATAATATTGAAGATATTTTACGATAAATCTCGGATAAGTATGCGAAAACTAGACTAAACAACGTCGCTAAAACCATGAAAACAAAACAACAACGGCTTATATTCTGGGGGTCTCGATACTATTATCAAAATGACTCGCTCGGTCGGATCTTGAGACCGCAGTAATAAATTGAAAACGAGACAAAAACATTCATCTGATTTATATGAGCAGCGAGTTTTAAATAATATGTTCACAATCATTAACAGTCATTATGAATAAATATCAAACATTTGACTTTTTGTACTTACTAGAAAATCCCTGTTGTTTATTCCATTCCGATTCGCACGTGTTCATTTCCCTAGAATAATGACGTCATATTTGGCGTGATTCAACCAATCGGCAATCAGAGAATAGCAAAGGCCTGTCGGTGCGGCCTGCAGAGCTAGAGAGAGAGAGCGCGAATAAGCTCGCAGCTGGTACGATCGCGCTAGCTGTCTCTAGCTAGCTCACGGCCGGCCGTGCGTGGAGGCGGAGCGGCATTCATGGCTTGAAGTGTCACTGTTGCATGCGCGCTGAGCTAGCTGAGCTGGCTAGCTGTCTGTGAAGTTTTTTCGAAATCGGAACGATCGCTTTTTTGCTTCTGGATTTTGACGACGGGTAAGAAGTTGACGGGTGAATGGTAGAGTTCTTGGACACTAGGAAATTACTGTAAAAGTATCACTTGCCCGAATCGGGCAAGTGATAATTTGATTTACTTGCCCGACGGCTCAATTTGGTTGCCCCGGGACGTCGGGCAAGCGGGTTTGTCGCGCCCTGCTTCGGTCTAATGAAGACGCAAATAAGCTGGATAGTTTGCGATCGGGATAATTCAAATAGCTGGATATTTGGCTATCTCGAGAAGGTGCAGACACGCCTAATTAAATAGTTATACTGCTGCCCTTCAAGATTTTGTTAAAACCATTTATATTACACGTTCCTGTAAACTAAATCTGATCTTTGTTTAGTCTAGTCCAGCCTTGAGGCTAGACTGTATTGTTTCTTTATTAGGACTGACCACCTGACTCATACCTCATGAATGCAGAGCCCCCCCCCCTCATGACTCTATTGAGATGCATAATCATTGACCATTGTAAGGGTCTTAGCATAGTCTTACAATTGTACATGTGGGCTCTTAGCATGATGTGAGTAAGATCAGCCCATTTACACCGTTGTTCAAACCTCACCCTTTTTGTTGCTGAATGGGTAGATCCAGGATTTTGAAAAATAAGGAGGGGGGGGGGGCGCACAATGCCAAAATATTATGCAGGTTAGGGCAGGGGCAAATTTTTCTGTTAACTATAAGGGTAAGTCCACCCAGATATGAAGTTGGTTTTAACATGAACAGTTGTTTTTTATTGTAAATCTGCTACAGAGCTACAAAAAATATATGTAGCAACTTCCTTTATTGTTATGTTTGGACCTCAGTGTAAATTTGATTTGATTTGATTTTATTTATTCATCATCAATAACATCAGTGATTAAACATTTGAATACATCGTGAATGGTACATGTTCATAAATGAATATTATAGATCATATTAAAGAAAAACCTAACAAAGTATTGATATGCTAGACATATGTCTTTTCTCATAGAATATAGAAGGTGATGAAAAGGAGCCAAATAATAGCACATGTGCTAGTCGAGTCTGGCCCCTGTTCTTAGCACACACTTGGCAAAAATAAATATATCATTATCAAAAAAATAAAACTTGACAGTAGAAGTATACATGTTGAGTAATACCGTAGCACAATTTCTACACTCCAAATATAATTATGAAGAGGATATACCAGGTTAAAAAGTCATAGATACATGTATCTACAGATTATTTATACAAAAAATTGCATTTTTTTGACAAAAAAAAACAACAAAAATGTAATATGGAGATTATTTACAATATATACATGTGTACTTGCATAATTCAATCACTTATTCATCAAGTAATCGTTGAGATGTTTACGAAAAGTGTTTCTAGACCCTTTGTTTTTGATTTCATCGGGAAGTTCATTCCATAATCGGGTTCCTACACAAGTTACTGAAAATTTGCCTTGTGTTGTTTTATACAGTGGTATACGTAGATGGCCCTTTTCTCTTTTTCTTGTATTGTATCTATGCTCAATTTTATCACAATAATCCGTCAAACAGTGAGGTAAATTATTATGTACTAGGTCATACATAAATGTACATAGAGACAACTCATAGAACTTGTTAATATCTAAGATTTTCAATTCGTAAAACAATGGTGCTGAACGACTCATAAAATGGCTAAATGTGATTGTCCGTATGGCCATCTTCTGTGTATACAGTATGCAATTTAAGTGAGACTTGTAAGTGCTCCCCCACACTTCAATTCCGTATGATATATGAGGTTGAATAAAGGTTTTATACAACAACACTAGGATATTTCTAGGCACAAAATGCCGTAAGCGGAAGAGGATTCCTACTTTTTGTCTGATGCATTTATTAACCATTTGTATGTGGGGTTTCCAAGTCAAGTGTTTATCAATCTTTATCCCAACAAAGAGCGAAGAATCAACTTCTATTATTTCAGCTTCTGATATAGCCAGTTGCCCTTGAACATTAATCTGCCGTCTCTGGTTTCTTATTAGCATATAACTCGTCTTTTGTAAATTAATTGTCAGTTTATTAGCATTACACCAGTCTGAAACAATTTGAAGATTTGTGTTCACTTCAGTCATATCAATTTCTTTTTGCCCTTCAGGAAATGTATGGAATAAGTTTGAGTCATCCGCAAAGAGTCGAAAGTTAAAGTAACGTGTAGCAAATGGCATATCATTAATATAAAGTAGGAAAAGCGTTGGGCCTAGGACAGAGCCTTGCGGTACACCACATGTTAAAGGCAGCATGGGAGATGTTACATTTCCGTACTGTACAAATTGAAATCTTCTATAAAAATAGTCCTTAAACCACTGTAATGCTATTCCTCGTATTCCATAGTGTGAAAGTTTGCTGTATAAAATATCATGATTAATTGTATCAAATGCTTTCTTAAAGTCTACAAATATCCCAAGTGTGATTCTTCCCTCATCCATTGAATTCCTCAAAGTGTTAACTAAATTTATCATTGACAATTTTGTACTGTATTTTTTACGGAAGCCATACTGGTGCTCATATAATACATGATTTTTTTCAAGAAAGTCAAGAAGCCTATTATTTACAATTTTTTCAAAAACCTTCCCAAGAACAGGTAATACTGAAATAGGTCTATAATTTCCTGCTTCATCTTTAGGTCCTTTCTTATAAACAGGTGTCACTTTTGCTATTTTAAAGGCATCTGGGAATTTACCAGAGGTGAAAGACAGATTGAAAATAAATGTAAGGGGAGAAGTTACATAGTGCACAGCATCTTTTATGAACCTACATAATGTATAATGTAATGTATAATGTAATAATGTATAATGGAGATCGAGGAAACAAAGAGAGATGAACAAGTCCCAAGAGAAGGAGGATTTGTGGTCAATTGTGCATTTTGTCTTTGGTGAGAGTTTGAAAACTTAGAAAGCCGATATCCTCATGCAGAAGAGAAAGAAATAGATTGTAAGCTTAGAAGACAGTGATGAATAAAGATGTTGGCTTGACTTGTAGTAGGGATTATGGTTGTTCCCTTATACAAGTTATGAATAGATAGGACTGATAGCGCATAAAGAGGAAGGATTTTCAAAAGTGGAGAAGATTTGGATTTGCTCCCTCCAGCCAAAAAGATAACAAGGACTTTACATGTATGTTTCCGGAGTAAGCTACACATACATTGTACTATAAAGCTGATGAAATTTGAAAAATCTCTGTACGAAATACTATGTTAATGTACAGGTGTTTCCATCTTCCTCACATCCATTAATTCTCCATTCCCTTCCTTCATATATCTCCCACCACCTCTCAATCCATCCTTCTGTCCATCAATCTTTCATTCCATCTAATTGTCTATCTTTGTATCATGCCCATTCATTCATTCCTTTCTTTCAAGTATTATTCTTTTGCACCCTCTCCATCCATCCACTCATCCATCCGTCCATCCATCTTTCCATCTATTATTCCATCAATCCTTCCATTCATCCATCCAGGCATCAACCCATCTACCCATCCTCTCTACCCACTCATTCATTTATTCATCTGTCACACCTTCACCCACACCGTCTTCATCTCAGACTGGTGACATAACACATCTTGGGAGGTGGTGGCAGGAAGGCTAGAGTGTTGTTTCCAACAGGATGAGACAGAAAAGACTGCACCATTCTGGAGAATGACAAGTAGAGCACAGTTACCAATGTTACCAATTATCACACTGTTCACACATTCCTCCTGATGATAAAAGTTCTCATTTTATTACTGAAATAGTATGCATAAAAGAGCTTCGTATGAACAAAATAACAACAGTACCATATTTTTGGCTAGCTTATCCGGAGCTCAGCCACATCTGAGGAACTGAAGACCAACTCTTGTGGAGGGAGATGAGGTTTATATTGTGGTGTGAAAGGGTACATGTTTAGGTATCACAGCTGTAGTAGAGCACATGACATCATGGAAGAGTTTTATAGTGTCATGTGAATGGGAAAAAATAACTTGGGCATTTTGTTGTACATGTAGATTGTGAAGGGGAAAAGAGTTTATATTCTTGTGTTAAGGAAAATTTGTCTATTACATCATGTAGCTGATTGATAAGATAACACATTACATAAGTCTGTTAGGAAACGAGTTTTACAATTCTGGTGTGAAGGGGGTATACATGTATGTCTGGGCTGGGCATCCCAGCAGTGGTAGCTGATAGCAAGCTGTGAGAAGACCCCATTCTTCCCTCTCTGTCTGCCTGTCTGCTTTGGTTTTGTGTGAATGAAAGTCAGCCAAGAGCGTCAGATTCTCTCTGACAGTCGTGAAGCTGACACAGATATTAAATCAATTTTTGCGGAACTTGGACTACAAGTAGGACCTTGCATACATATAGATACATGTGGGCCCTTCTTTCTTATAACATCTCAATGCTACCATTCACTAAAAGCTAGAAGGGCATTAGCTCATGTTATTTAACACATATTAATACCCTTTGGGCTCTCAGCATGCAATATACATGTAGATACGTTAGGGTATCACAAACACAGATGATGATGTACCATGGATAAACCATCAGTGTGCAAGCTTGGACTGACATACTATTATTATTAGTCAACCCTTATGGATATCAGCTACCCCATTAGAGGATGAAATGACATTGATAGTCATTTTGTGTATTGGACCAAATGGGAAAGTTGTATGGCACTTCATCAAAGTGACACTGCAGATATAGCCAATTTGAAATGCCATACGGTCGTATAGTGATTACAACTTTGGAAAAAAATCATAACTTTCATATTTGTTTGCCCGATTTCATTCAAACTTTTACCAGTCTGCTTTTCTGATTTGTCTGCTCTCTTTAAGAATAGTTCACTATTAATTTTAGGTTGGATTTCCCTTTAACCTTCAATTATTTTGTCCATGTGCCCCATTAAGTATTCAACAAAAATCAGTTTAAAGAGGGGAGGAGAATGAACTTAGGCCAACAAAAGAGAAATTAATATCCTCAACTCTTTGCCTCTAGGGACGTTTTCTGCGGCCTTTTCAGACCAATAGGAGCAGAAAAATTAGTTTGCCTTTTGTGGCTATGTTGGGCCGCTCGATATGCATTTGAGGTCTTACAATACCCGGCTAATTATCAAACTGGTCCTTGTGTGTGTGTGTGTGCATAGCATGGACTCGTAACATACATACATTTACTGGTCATTTACGATTGATATTTTACTAATCAATATCATAGTGAACTGGACGAATGTGGACTGAAAAGATGACCATGGTCTGTTGAGTGCCAGAAGGGCATTAACCCATGGTTTTTTACATTGAGGTTCATTAGTGCCCTTCTACATGTAGCTTTCATTATAATGGTAATACATAAATACTAGGAAGAGCTAGGAAAGGAGAAAGCTTTGAAGGGGGTGGTAATTGGAAGGGAAACAGAAAAGTATACATACCAACAGATGCATGGATGTATCAACACCTAACAAATCATATTATGAATATGATTTATATCAAAGATGACGGAGGAAGAGACTAGTCAAGAAGATTGAGTGTGTAATATGTATAGAGAGGGAGAGAGGGGTGGAGAGAGAGAGAGAAGGGGGAGAAGAAAAGCATCAGAGATATAAGTGAAATATAGGAGAGAAATATAAAGGATACTGACAGAATAAGAGAAAGAATGAGAGATTGAAGAAGAATGAAAGAATGATATCAATCATAATTTTTCATTTTGTGGTCTACTGCATTCACTCTGCAAACTAGGATGAAACAAATTTAAATGAAAATTGTTTCCCCCAACTTGTCATATTTGAATGCTTCCTGTATCATCCATCAAACGAGATACCCAAACTCACTTACAAAAGAATGATTCCATTTGATTTGTTTGCTATGGATTTATCATTCAGGGGTTTAGCAGTTCCAAAATATTTTTGAGATACAATACATGTAGGCCTACATGTACTTAACAAAACAAAAAAAGGAGTTGAAACATATCTTTAAGGCATGCAACAAATGACCTTTACACAGCACAGAATATCACCTTGAGATTGAGAAAGTTTATCTGTTTCATGATGTGTCAAAACTTAACTTTTATTTATTGAAACAAACATTGTCCAAATAACAATTTGTGCTGTCAAGAATGGGTAAACCATTAGCATACTTGCACATTGCATGTTGATATTCATTGGGGGGGGGGGATATGTTTGATATGCATGCTTGACCTAGACTATGCAAATATTTATTTGTGCGCATTCCAAAATAGTTGACATTGTTGCAAATATCTTGGCTGCATGTCTGACTATCTGTATGATATGTTGTTGTGTCTTTGTGTTTCTCTACATGTATGCTTGTATATCTACCTTTCTCTTCTTTTGCTTCTTTCACCTCTTTACAATTGTAACCTCTTTTAATAATTTCATGTTTCTTCTCCCCCACCCCACCTCACCTCATCTCCTTCTGCTCCTTCTATTAGGTTCATGCTTATAATCTCTCTCTCTCTCTCTCTCTCTCTCTCATTCTCACTTCTCTCTTCCACATCTACATGTATACCCCTTTCCTTCCTCACCCTCCCCCATCCCACTCTATACCAACATCAGAACATTGGTATTACAAAGATAAGAACAATAGTAGTAAGATACAATCTTTGAAAAGTCACATTCTATAACAACACAATATTTTAGACAGGAGTAAAATTGCATCATCTTTTACTTGGCTTCAGACTGGTAGGAAATTGTCTAATGTTTAGACCCTCTTTGTAAACAAGTCCCGATACCATAACAACTTACCATTCATTTAGAAACTTAATGTCAAAGTTGAAGCATCAAACCTGGTAAAATAGCATATTCCATCAATCATACTTCAATTTCCTGAAAGTTCATGATTGCATTTAAGCACAAAGTGCTACCTGCCGATTGACAAGATATTTGCCAAAGCTGTCCTACCCCAAATAGGTTTTTAAATACATTAAATAGTTTTGCCATCTTCTCCCTTTTGCACATTTCATATTCATTCTAGTCTTCTTAGTTGGATCAGTAAAACCTATTTCTTTTCTTCCTTCTGTATCTCCTTTCCCTTCTTTATAATTGCCTGTTTGACATTGAATTTTGATTTATTTCTAGCCTTTTATTTCATATTCTTCGTATTTTATCAATCTTTACTTTAATAAGCTATTTTGTTCTAGCAAATTGTTTTTGCATCTTGGATATCAGTGACAAAAAAAAGTTGTTATGTTGATATCATTTTCAGGAGTAACTCATGTGTCGCTGTTTGCTTACCCATTTCACAAGTTTTCCAGTGACAAAAGAAAGTATTTTATATTCCAATATAGTCAGCAGACAAGTGATACTGCACTTGTATTTGTCTGTCTAAACACTTCTGTTAAAACAAAAAGAATAAGAAAATTACACATGTATGTCAGGGACATGGCTGAACTATTTAGAAAGAAAATATTCTTTGTTGATTGTCAACAAAGAAAAAGTGGGTGTTTTCCCAGGGAACTATTTATGACAGTTGTAACAATAGCTCAGGCTAGGAACTCAACTGATATGATGGTGAAGAAAATATTTGCTTGTTACCATAGCGAGATATATATCTATACATATTTTTATATGTGCTCAGATTTTCTTGGTATTTACATCTTCAGTTTTGACGGTGAGTTTTGTTTGTATTTTCAACGACAACTCTTGTAATTCAATTGTGTGGTGAATTTGGATAATGCTTCCATTTTTCATTCCTGAGCAAATTTAGAACCTCATTGTAGCTTTGAGAAGTCAGTGTTGATTTTTACCATTTCTATTGGCTATACTAGTCTATTTTAACTGCTGTTTGATGACCTTTTCAGGAATGTTATTTTTCATGATTAAATTGTAATATTCTTTCAGGAACTTTCATAAAAACTTCTCAAATTTTAGCAAGGGCTGCAAACTAGCAAACACCACCTTAATAATGGGGGATGGGTCCACATTGATATTTTTAGAGTTTCTGTTCACTGGGGCCCTGTGTTTCTTACTCCATGTTTATCCATTTTTGTTTACGATGACTTGCCTCTATCGCAATCAAGGCTCAGAGACATGTGCTTCATTTCACACCCATCAAGGATAGCATTGATTTTTCCCCAAGCATCTTCCTCCAATTAATGAAGAAACATAACAAGCAAAGGATAAGGTGATCAGACCCAAATGAGGCCTCTGATCTTCTATGCAAGGTTGTTTCTCCTGCTTCTCACTCTAGTGTTCAATAATTCATCTGCCTGCCTAGACCCAGAAGGGCATTAAGTATATGTACATGTTAACATACATTTTAAGTATAGGAGCTAATGACCTTCTGGTTCTCAACAGACAAATTGATTAGTTTGTCATATTGATCAGAAAAAGTATGGGGTTACCTTGTACAGGTTTGCAAGTTCACAAACAAGTTATCCATTCCTTAGTGTGGCCTGTCAACTCAAATTCCAGTCTCTCAATATCATTATTTTGTAATGAGATCTGAATAGAGATCTAGCCAACTTCAAGTATCTTTTTTGCTGCCATTGTTGCGATGTAAATTTGTCCCCTTTCGAAATACCTCCTTTACACCTCTGTCTGGAGGCTACATGCAGCTCCTTTGATGTTTTTTGTGATTGCAGGGGCGTGATTTATGACGACGCATGTTGATATGAAAGGCATGGTGGCGGCACAGAATTGGAAGTCTCAATTTGACAAATGGTGCTAAGCCCATCTCCGACAGACATGGGTTCACATAAAAAAAACACCTTCAAAAGAAACATCTCGCCTAACAATGGTCTCTGCTGAAAGAACCGTATTAAAAAAAAAGAAAATCCTGTATTTCCCAATATTGACATTGAGATGAAAGGGGATTATGAAGAGAGGCTGGCGATCTTATTGTCATCATTTCTATAGGAAATATTTTGCCATATTTTGGTGGATGATTGGAAAGAAATGATGGTTTGCTGGTCCATTGACTCTGAAGGGTTTTTATAGATCAGGAATCGTTGAGGAGTCCAATTCACTAAGGTTCAATCAGTCTGTCGTTTCTCTAATTAAAGCAGAGTTGTGAAAGGGGAATAAATAGTGGGGGGGGGGGCGGGACTGAACTGCCTGAACTGTTATTCTGAGTAGAATAGACTTTGGTCTTTGGACAAGGAGAAAAGTTTGCTTGCAGGTTGGTACTCTGCTAGAAGTGCAGAGAGAAGGTTGGAAGGGAAAAGGATATATACCTACTGTACATGTAGGTTCCATGTACATGTACATGTATATACTGTAAAGGATTTGCACTATGGTATAAGTATTGCTGATTTGTGGGGTATTTTCTCAATTACACCTGTAACTTCTTGTGAGTCTTTGTACTAGGGTAAGAGTGCATACTTGTACATAATGGTGTACAAATGTACATAAAATCGTAGCTCCACGTTCAGCATCATTGCATTCAAATTTGCATGTAGTAAAGGTATACATTTTTCTGCAGTCTGTCATTTCATGCTCATGTACTGTGCAGTGCAGTCAATCAGACTTCACAATGGTAATGATCATATCTTATTTACTTTTGTTTGATGAGAAAGATTTATTGATACTTATTTTACAAGCTCATTCAGTATGCATCCATTTCAGTTGATGATGATTGAATAATTTTACTCAGAAAACTGTAGTTTTAATTTTCCTGAAAGTCTTTTGTCCATGTCAAAGGTTCATATTAAAAAAGGATCTTGCTGGAACCATCATCTGTGCTCAATTGCTTGAAACACACCCCAGTTTATTACTTTTTTATAATTAGATTCTCTCTATTACTCTCAATTACTACTTAACTAAAGTTTTAAGCATTTTTTCCTCCAAACTACAGCGATAATTGAATTAGATATGGGCAGGGCTTGATGCTAGTAACAGGCACCCATGAACTGGGACTCATGAGCACCAACAATCTTGGCCTGGACCCCAAATTTCAAAATTTCGACTTGGGACTCATGCGTACAGACCCTAGAAAGCTCATACCGACCCCCCCCCCCCCCTCTCCCTCTCCACAAAGGTTAGGTGGAGCCCTTGTATAGGAACCATCAACAAAAATTGTTATATCAAATGATAATGAATACACCTTTGTTAGATGCCTATAGTTACCAATTTTTTTCATTCATCTGTTACAATTAATTTTATTTCTATAGTCAGAAATTGTATACTATATCTATTGTTAGGTAGGGCAAGCCATAATATTTGTCCTACCTAGCAACAACTTTTTGCATTCCAACTCATTTGCTGTATGCTACAGGAGGTAAACGTAGGTAAATTTGAAACATTTTCAAAATTGTGTATTGTTTGCAGTAGCTTCAAATAAAAAAAATGTAATTAATTAATTATTGAAATTATTGAAATTTGTATTAGTGATATGTCTTTTTATTAGGAGATGAACCTCAGACATGCATGATCTAATATGACTTGAGAGAATTAAAATCCTCTTCCCCCACCAGTCCAAAGCAAACACAGACGATCCATGCAGATTGACTCTCAACGTTATGCATACCAGAACAGGCATGCACTAATGAGCACGGGCCAGCTCTCTGCTCTGCTCGCTCGCTTGCTAACCCCCAAAAGAGATCAATAAATTCCGCCCGGCCGAAGGTGTAGCGAGACCCTGATGATTACCCAATATCGCAAGGCAAACAAGCGAGGGAGTATTGAGACAGCACGGCAGTCAATATAAATATGAGAGAATGTAATTTGCTAAAATGTGATCCCATGTTCTCTCTCTCTCTCTCTCTCTCTCTCTTTCTCTCTCTCTCTCTCTCTCTCTCTCTCTCTCTCTCTCTCTCTTCTCCCCCTCTTTTCCCCCTCTCTCTGAACATACTCTTGCAATCTAACTTTCTGTCTCTCTGCTTGAATTTACATAGACTTCATGCCTACTTTACCCTTGTGTGATTTATATATTGACTACCAACAGTGGTATATTTTCCTCTTGGACTGCATCTTCTGGTCCTCTTGCATCATTGTGCATATACCTCTACATGTACGTTTAGTATGATTATTATCACTGGTTGAGCTTCATGTGCATTTTCGTCTCAGTTTAGATTCTAATATAAAAGTACATTAAAAACTGACATTATTGTTTATTGATGAAAGTTTACAATAAACCAAATTCTACCCCTCCCCTCCCCCCCCCCCCCCCTCCCCCGAAAAAGGCATCCTCTTGTTTTCCTATCTTTTGATCCAAGTGTCTCTTTCAATTCTATTATTTTGATGTCCAAACTTAGCTGTCCATATCATTACCCACAATAGACACTTCAAATAAATCCACCCTCTCTAATTCTAGCAGGCATGTCTACACAAGTTGTAAGTACCCTTTCAGTATACCGGGTATTTAGAATTCATTTGAATAAAACAGAACAATAAATGGTGCAATGGAACAAGTGGAAAATCCACATCCTTTGTGCAAATTCTGTGGAGAGAGAATAGATTTTGGAAGCTTTTTTGGGGGCAATATTCTTTGGAGCAGAACTAGCTAGTTTTGACTGTGAAAATGGTGAAAGAATATACAGTAGTTACACTAGTACTCATAAATTATTCAAATCTAGTCCCACTCTATTATGATGATGATAGTCTTTGTCTTCAGACCTTCTTGTAGATTTAAATGCTGTGATGAATGTATATAAATACTACACTGTAGTAATCTAATTTCTGTGCATGTTTTCTATTTGACATTAACTCATAACGAATTCAGTTGAATATTTATATGTATGGTGTCGAACACTTACAGTATTGAGACTTTATCAGTTTAGTCTACAGTGAAGATAGTTCAGACCTTACATTATTTTATGGATTTATCGTTTATGCATGCAAGCTATAGCCTATATGTACATGCACCTTCACCATCTGCTAAGATTAAGAACTAGGATGCTAAGCCATTTCATATCCTTAGACCAATACTATGTGACACACTTTCGACTATAAACAGGCATTATGTTGAGTAGGCATGTCCTTTTCTTTTTATATGAATGCAAGAAGTTATGCAAATTCAGATGTTACTCCTTGATTATACCGAGTATTACTTCACTATTGTGTACTGAAAGGTCATATATCAATTCCTTTTAATTTTCAAGAATATAGGCTAAATATTGGATTGAAGGAACATGAGAATGCTACCCAATCCATGCAGAGAACACTCAACTCTAAACAAAGCCTTATGCTTCTATTAACTCTTTTCATCCTTCTCCCCATACATCTTGTATGCCTAGTCCCCTCTCTGGCAGTAGATGGGTTAAAAGACCAACAGGTAAAACCCAAGATGAAGGTTATCAGGATAAACAAGATATCAGTGTCAGCTGACCTTTGACCTTCTGATTTTGACAAAGGTGTTCTTCCTTTTCTTCTACCCCCAAACCTGGCTAAACTCTTGATCAAATCCTCCACCTGATGTGGTTGATATGATCCCATTAGGCGTGTCTGCACTATCTCGAGATTGCCAAATATCCAGTTATTTGAATTATCCCGATCGCAAACTATCCAGCTTATTTGCGTCTTCATTAGACCGAAGTAGCAAATTAGCTGGATAGTTGGTCGGGATAATATCCCAAGATATCTCGGTCTAGTTTGCGGTTTTCCGTGTTTACTCGAGGTCAGTGGTTGCGAGGTCAGCGCTGAGCGGTATAGATCGCATGTGCGAACCGGAAATCGTTGTGCATGATGGGATCGGGATAATTGACTCCGTACTTCGGTCTAATGAAGACGGTCGCAAACTATCCCGCTAGTTCGGAAATAGAAGGATATTTTGCAAACTAGACAGAGATATCTTGGGATATTATCCCGACCAACTATCCAGCTAATTTGCCACTTCGGTCTAATGAAGACGCAAATAGCTGGATAGTTTCGATCGGGATAGTTCAAAATAGCTGGATATTTGGCAATCTCGAGATAGTGCAGACACGCCTATTGAGTAGATAGCTTGAGTTGATAGCCGTTATTTTGTTTGTTTGTTGGCCGGGCTTGTTGTGTCTTGTCTTGACTACGCCGGTAGAACTACACAATTGTGATTAAGGAAACAAGGAACCAAGGGTATGACTTGTTATGAACTATATTGAAGGTGCAATTTTACCTAAGATGTCTGCAGATATCAAACACAACTGATTTACAACCTATCACAATATCACATTTAGTATTGCCCTTTGGTTGTATATTTTAATGAAATTTTCTGTGCAATAGTTAAATGAATGGTTTTGATATGTAAAAATGCAATATAGATATCATATAATATACAGTTCAAATACATATAATTCAAAGTGATTTTTAAATGGAAAGTGAGTTTGAAATTGAAAAGTGAGCACATTCAAGATAAATCATGCGCTAAATGGTAGAGCCTACAGGGTACTTTTTTTTTCTTCAATTTCAAATTAATACAGCCATCTTTTGTTGTGAAAATGATATTGGTCTTGCTCAAAGGAAGTTAAAGAGGTTTTTGGCACACACAGAATACTCTTTAGAATATCAGAAAGAATATGAAAGTAATTGAAAACATTACAGAAACACGACATTATATATTACTTGTTGAATTTCAAATCAATCTCTCAGGTCAAAAAACGTAGGGCTCCCATAATTCAGTACTTACACATTAGGATAAAGTTATGAACAACACTACTATCACTAACTCTCTTCCATTCAGTGTCACAGTTTGTGATGGAGTTTATCCCGCTGGGTAAGGGGTGTGGAGGAAATTATTTTCCTGGTAAGAAATGAGACATTCATCATTGGGGAGGTGGCTATTTTGGGGGTATTGTGTTGTAATATTTGGGAATCATCTTTTGAATGGCTTTTCGAAAGTGTTTTTATCCTTCAAATGTTTTTTAGATGTTGAGGTTGATGTGAGGTTAATTGTGGTAACATTACTGTCTGTCTCTTGTCTGTCTCATTTATTATTTAATTCATTCCATTCCCTTTTTAAACTCTCGTCTATTGTCTTCACTATCTCTTTCTCTCTGTTTCTCTTTCTTTGTTTATCTTGCCCTCTCTTTCTTCTCCCTTCCTATCCCTCTCTCTTCCCACTCTTTTTCTGTCTATTTTACTCTCTCTCTTTTAGCTCACCTGAGCCAAAGGTTCAAGTAAGCCATTGCGATCGTGTTTTGTCTGTCGTCCGTAAACTTTTTACATTTTCAACTTCTTCTCAAAAACGCATGGCCACATTAGTAGGAATCGTCCTTAGACAAGGGAGTTGTTGAAAAGGGGTACGTACCTCCAAGGGGGGCCTTGGAGCAGTGCCTCTAAAGTTCCTCAGTGGCAGTAATTTCTTCTTCTTGAAAACCCATGGCTGGATTCTAACCAAAATTAGTAAGAACCACCTTCAAAAGAGGGAGAAAAAATGGATAACTGAAATATATGCCCTACAAGGGGGCTTGGGGCAGCCTTTAATATTCACCATCCAACCAGCAATGCCAGCATGGCAAACTTGAAAATGTGCGGAAGAGCTAATCTTGAAAACTGATGTTACAAAAGAGTCTTACAATTTTTCCATTTGAATCAAGGATATCTCTACAAATTACCTTGTTACCATCATTCTTTATTTCACATTCTGATATATCATGAAGTGTAGATATGAATTTATACCAAAATGTTTCCATGGATGCTGGTTTAACATTGTAGGAATCATTTTTATGTGAAGAAGACATAAATTTGTTTGAATGGGATACCTGCCCTTACAGGCTTGGGATCAGCAGGCCTAAATTACCCCACTGTTCCAATAAATCTATGTTCCTAATAGAGAGGCTCCTACTTTCATCAGTTCAGGTGAGCGTAAGGTCAGCAGACCTCTTCTTCTCATCTTCTTTCCACTTCTTGTATAGTGTCTTCTATGTACATGTACATGTAGGTATGAACTAGTACATTGTATATGATGACATCTTATGTACCACTTGCCTTTTAGGTCGAAGCTAGAGTTCCCTCTCTCAGCTAATGGTTTAAATGTAATGTGTATCTATTACTTGGTATGCATTTATATGCTTTTTAATTTGTTTAATATTTGTATATGTCAGATTGTTCTATTTTTACTTTATTTGTCTGCTTTACTATCTGTCTGTCTTTCTTTCTCCCTTTTCCTCCCCCTCTCATTCTCATTCTTTCTCTCTCTCTCTCTCTCTCTCTCTCTCTCTCTCTCTCTCTCTCTCCCTCTCTCTCTCTCTCTCTCTCTCTCCCTCTCTCAACTCCTCTTCCTCCCTCTCTCAACTCCTCTTCCTCCCCATCTTGCCACTTCTGAGGAGTAACATTCATGCACGGTCCCGATCAATCATTCATGTAGCCCAGAATGGTTCAATTATGAGTTGTCTTGTACCCCCTACGTCTCGCGCCCCTTCTGACCCCCCTCCCTCCCACTCGTCTGGCGCCAGTGGTGGTAGATGGATCCCTCTTGAGGTACTTCTTTTCAGCTAATACCCCCATGTTTGACACGATTAGGGTGAATTTGAGAATGTGGGACTGAATTTGAGCATGTTCAACATGGCTGCATCTGAGGTTTAACATGTTTGATCGTGGTTTTGGTTACATTTTTAAAGGTACAGTTGAGTTCTACTTCTAGTCATGCGATTGCATTGTGAAAGAATATATCTGTTTCCTACTAGGAATGGTTAGTATGTAGTAGGTCTACATAAAGTAATTTGTGTTTGTGAGGTTTCAGAATTATAAAAATAATAACAAATCAAATCAATACAATCTTTCTTAAAATCGCGTAGATGACAGGCACAGGTATATTGGACAAAAAAATGCCTATGGCATCCAAAGTTTGTCACAAGTTGTAAACTACTCTGTATTTTTAGTCATATTTTGAATTTGAGGGCATTTTAAGAGCAATCCTTATCATTTAAAAATGCTGAATTCGCTACTTTAAACTACCATTATATTCTTCTAATTAGGGAATACAAAATTAGAAATTATTAGTTCACCTTACCCAGAACTCAACCTTCTCTTTAATAGAAGGTGCAGTCTGTGGTTGGTAGCAGGTTGGCATGGATGCTGGGTACGTGTCTCCGATATGCCATGGCACCCTTTCACAACTCAAAATGGCGGGGAAAAGATGAACTCCTACCACAACAATAGATATACAGTATTCATTGACTGTCATTCTTCATTTGTTTGTCAAGTTTAGTGAAAAATTGCATGGTTGAGGCATTAAGAGACACATGAATTTAAAAAAGAACCTGCATGAAAGTTTTATGAAAAATTATGTCATTGAAGACATTATATTATGATGTATTGAATTTAGTAATAGATGTAGATACTCATGAATAATTCCAAGACATTAGGGACATTATAGAATTATGTGATGGATATCTGTGTTATTACAGATATGGGATGAAAAATATGAGTAGTTTTGGTGAGGGTAAGGATATAAACAATACATTTTAGTCATACATGCACATGTATCTTCTTGAAATGCAGGTTCATGGCAAATACACAGTTTTACCTTTGATTCAATTTACTCAATTTTCTTTGGGCTTGACTAAATTTGATTTGTTTTGTTGCTTGAATATATTGATTTTCCCTAACATGTAGGGAAAATCATCCATTACATTCACAAGACATAAGATTAAACAGATGGGACCAATGGAACCTTTCTGGTGTCGCCTGCAGCTATATGTCGGCTAGCTTGGGATGCAACATGCAATCATTGTACTGTCTCTTGTTTTTTTTTATTGTGATCTGTATTTGAAAGATTTGTGAAAGCATTTCTATTAAGAATACATGTACATGTATTTCCGGGAAGAAGTACTTTTCACCAATTATCATCTTGTGATTTTCCCTTATGAATGACGTTAAAAAAGAACCCTCTCCCCAATGAAATAGCCCCTATCTTGAAAGAGTCAACATATTTTTGTCAATTAGTGATCTTGTTACCTTTTTTTCTCTGTCACTATAATTATTTCTGTCACCCCCCCCTCTCTCTCTCTCTCTCTCTCTCTCTCCCTCTATCTATCTCCCTCTATCTATCTCCCTCTCTCTATCTCCCTCTCTCTATCTCCCTCCCTCCCTCCCTCCCTCTCCCTCTCCCTCTCCCTCTCCCTTTCCCTCTCTCTCTCCCTCCCTCTCTTCCACCATCCCCCTCTCTCTCTCCCTCTCAATGAGCTCCCATTGCTTTCTATCATTTTTTTTTCTTCGGTACAGGACATGAGCCCTGATATAATTAAATTATTCCAAGCCAAGATGAAAAAAATGGAAGATGGAATTATTTGTGGGTCTGTGGTTATTGGGTATTGCATTGGACTGTAAATATTCATGGGTATATTTGGGTTCATTTCATACTGTGTACAGATAAATTGGAGCAGGGTAGAAGTACAGTTTAAAGTAAGAGAATATGATGCTCTGGCAGCAATTGCTCAGAACATTGTTATATCAAAGATATAGAGTTCAAATTACAAATGGGGTATTAGGGGATAAGGGTTATGTTATGTGCAAGTTTGGTCCATAGGGTTGAAGTTAAGAATTCTGTTAGTGTAGGGCATTGATTGTGGACTGAATTTCTTCAGAGACAAGGGAAAATATATCTATCTAGATCTTTGACAAATTTTACTTTGTGTTGACTATGAATTGTATGTGAAGTCTACACCTAAGATAAAAATATTGATCAGGCTGGATTTTGCAGAAGGTTTGAGCTTGTTGGTAGTGAGAAAGTGAGAGAGGGTGAGAGAAGGGGAGATGAAAACAGACTAAGCACAGAGATGGGGAAGATGCAGGAGAAATGAAAGACATGATTATAGAGTAGGGGAAGCAAACAGGGACAAAATGGTAGAGAAGGAGAAAGAATATGAGAAAGGAAAATGAGGGAGTAGTCGAAAGACGTGGAAGGCCGTAGGGTCCTCACCCAGGTCTAAAGTTGAGCTTTAGAATCAACTCTCTCCGGGATTATCCCTCTGCCTAATGTTGGCCAAAGCTGTTACAAAGCAGTAGGAATAACATACCACATGGCCTGTACACTACTTGCGATTCCAAACAGATCTCTTCCATAGAACTAATGCTGAAATAGTGCATTTTGCATAGTGATTGCAAACAGATCTCTTCCATAGAAATAACGCTGAAATAGTGCATTTTGCATAGTGAATTCATCAGGGCTTGCTTCATAAAATACTACAATGTTTTTGTTTTAAATAAGTGTAACAAGAAGTATCATCTGTTTGGAGCCAGAAGATTGTAGACTCACATATGACTTACACATGTGATAAAACTCATACAAATATAATTTGCAACACTTGTAATACAAGTTTGTTTCCATTTTTATTGTTAATAATGCTCTGTTTTTCACTTAAACTTTCAGATTATCATTTATTGTACATCTAGCATTGACCTCACAACCTTATCAGCATTTTTCTCTCATCTGAACAATGTTATAGAGTCCCTTTAAGCAAGAGGGGATAACAAATATTTCTCAAATTTAGAATTCAAATGCAAGGATAACGTGTCATTTTATGTAAATATATTCTAAAGTTTTCTGCAGAAAGGGCCCCGGACCCCCGTTCAATCTTCCCCAATTTGGGGAATTTTTCTGTCTCATCACTGTTACAATTAAATTCATTCTTATGTTGATTGTTAACAAATTAACCTGAAATCATGTTCTGACAGCCAGGAGAGTATTAACTTTTATTCAAAATTAATTTACAGACTTAATAACACACCTTACTGGCTTTCAACAGATGATATTTTCCTGACATATATGCATATACAAAAGATATGGTTCCCTTCTCCCTTCCTACAGAATGAAAAACAAATATAAAATTCAATATGACATTAATTTCAGAAGATACTTGTGTATTGCTGGATATAGTGAAGCTTTCACCAAGCAATTGACAGTTTGTTCAGGATTCATAACTTGCTTCCAATAAGATTCCAAGTTCAACATTACGTTACACTGTACCTGGAGATAAAAGTACAGTGACTCTATTTACATAGTTTTATTGCCTCAATCTCATCCTTAAATCTGCAATCAAATTCCACTTCATTTGTTCACCCAATTTTCTATAAATGCCACCCGTCAAAATATGAGATACATTTGTTGTATAATCTGAATTGCTTCCACAAAGATACAAAGTACTGCCTAGGGATTTCAACCTCGGGGGACTTAATAACACTTCAAGGTTAAATTGTCTGTGAAACTTTGATTTTTCTCCCTGAATGAGAAGAAAGAAAGGAATGAAAATTAGGAGCAATTACAGCTGTGAGTTGACAAGACTCCTGGAATGTGACTCCATGGAGGTTGAGATATTCATTCAAAACGCCATCAAGTGGAACCTTCACAGATCATTTTCATTCTTATATCTTACTTTATTGTTGTGACCTCTCTCTCGTCTGTAATTTCACAAAGATAAAATTATGTTGATTGTGATTGGATTTTGATGATATTGGAGGATAGGGGTACAAAAGAAACAAGGATATGAATTGTGATTTTATTGGCATATATTTGATTGCAATGTAGAGATGAAAAGCGTAGTTTTAGAGATGATTTGATAAGAATAGAAAGAAGGGATGGTATTAAGTCATCAAAAATAGAATGTCACTGGTAAGGTTACTATAGAAAAGAAAATCTTAAAGGTAAAGACCAGTAATGGTCATGCGATTGCATTGTGAAAGAAACGTTGTGGAATCGATCAGAAAAGGTTGATCATCTAGCATCTAGCATCCGCAAGGTTCTGGAATCATCAAAATGATAAGAAATTTGGCCCATTCTTCGTAAAGTTACAAGCACTATACACAGAAAGATGTATATGGGACTACCCTATATCTCTCACACGACCATGAGAGAAACAAATTTACCAAATATATGAATTAGTAGGCGGTTTCCCGGCAATTTTTTTATCATCATGTATTAGTCAAAACATATTCTTTCACATGATTGGTAATGAGAGCTTCCATTTCATTTTTGTCTCGCCTGCGTAGCAAAAAGCGAGACATAGGCGCCGCTTTTCCGGTGACGGCGGCGGCGACGGCGGCGGCGACGGCGACGGCGACGGCGTCAACATCAAAAACTTAACCTAAGGTTAAGTTTCTGAATTTTTGGTATAATTTTTAAAGTATAAGTTCTTAGTCAATGAAACTTTGACTATAGGGTAATCAAGTATCCCCAATCATGTGAGTAGAATTTCAGATCACAAAGTCAAGGTCAAAGGTCATTTCAGGTCAACAGACTTGGACTATGTTGTAGCATCATCCTCAAAAACTTAACCTAAGGTTAAGTTTTTGAATTTTTGATATAATTTTGAAAGTATAAGTTCTTAGTCAATGAAACTTGGACTATAGGGTTATCAAGTATCCCCAATCATGTGAGTAGAATTTCAGGTCACTAAGTTAAGGTCAAAGGCCATTTAAGGTCAACAAACTTAGACTTTGTTGTGGCATCAACATTAAGATTTTCAAAATGCTTCTTCTTCGTTATTTTTCAACCGATTTTGATTCTGATTGTTTCATATGATAGGGCTAGGAGGGGATTTAAAATTTCTACACAGAATCTTGAAATTCATTATCTATGCTAATTTATGCAAATTTATTCGAAATCACAAAAAAGGCTTCTCCTTCATTTCTCGACCGATTTTGATTTGGTTTCCTTTATATCGTAGAGCTAACTTTGGTACACTAAACTTGTACACAGAATTTTGAAATTGTTCTCCATTAATTAATTATGGTAATTTATGCAAATTTATTCCAAAAATAACAAAAATTGCTTCTTTTCCCTCATTTCTTGACCGATTTTGCCTTATCTGGTAGAGCTAAATTTGGAACAATAAACTTCCACACAGAATTGTGAGATTTTGCTCCATTGATTATTTATGGTACTTTATGCAAATGAAATGAAATTATGTCCCTTCCAGGGCATCAAATTTCTATTTTTTGACCAGTTCAAAAGTGTACCACATAAAATTTACGATAGTTGTTGTTGTGAGATGCAGATGAGCGCTACGTCATTGACGTTCTGGTTTATCATATTGAATTGCGTTATGCAGGCGAGACCGCCGAGAGCGTTTCCCTTGTTTGAAATTGGGGCGTTACCAATACTGGTCTTTACCTTTAAGGATAGTACGGGGCTAAGCAAAGTACGGGGTTAAGCAAAACCAGTGTGAAAAGAGTATGAGAGGCATATTGGCAAAGTGCAGAAAAGGGTTTTGGTTTGTCTGAAATGTTAAATCTTGTATTCACTGATGATACGATATGTCTTTATTTTTAGAGTCTGTTTTGTAATTGTATTTCTTTCTTTTTAAAATGTGTTTTCTAAAATCCCTTTAGAAGAAAAATACTAGTACTTGTGCATTAATTTTTAAAGAGATTCTTTAACAATTCTTTGATTTTTAATTTATACCCCAAACAACTGGGATGGATATTTTGGCATCAAGCCCCTAAATTGAACCTTAGAATTTTGTAACTGTATCAATATGATATAGTGACAAGATAAAACTAGAACTGTTTAGAAATGGAAATTTAGAGGCGGACCAGTAGAAAAACAGATTAGAAGGATATCAATTGGATTTAGAGATTAAGAATTGACGTCTGTGTAACCAAATAGATGGGGATATGTGATAAAATATATGTGTGCTCTGAAAGGATGTATGCATAACTATTGGGTGAGAGATAGTTCCGCCTGATAAGATTGCGAGACAGGTTTTACAGTTTGTTCATAGACCGAAAACAAGTTGATACTACAGGTACATGTTAGGCAGTGGTAGAATGAGATTGAGTTTGACGGGGTGTCAGATAGAATTGTGTCCTTATGTGATATTGTGTCCTAGGGTGTGTATTCTGTATTGAACATTATACTGTAAGGTAGTTATTGTGTGTAGTGAGACCTGTTTATAAAGATCAACTGTGGATGTCTCAGGACAGGTTTTGTTTTGGCCATATCATATTTTAAAGTTTTTCTGATTTGTCTTCTTACTGTATATGACATAGTGAAAATAATCTAATATAGTGCAAATGCCATATCACATAAACATGTACATGTAATATATAGTTCCTGAGGAGTTTCAAAAGTGTTAGACAAAATGATTATCCTCAGCTGTAGATCTAGCAGCTGTAATTAGTGTTCAGTGCTTTCCAAGAAATGGATCCTACCAAATTTGCATTTAATACCTTGGTTAAGAAAGACAACTGTTTATGAAGTGCCTTGGCTAACATAAATACCAGACAAAGATTTGAACCCTCAACCTTTTGATTTAGGGTCATGTGAGAGAACCTCTGAACCATGATGCTATCTTAGGTACAGGTACTATACATGTACTAATTTAATTTTTAAATCTGTTTATGATCACTTTGTCTTACAGCATAAGAAAATTATCCCTTTCACTTTATCATCATGTTGAGTGTCTTGTAAACACATACAAATGTATTGTACTACATGAAAATCAAAAATTTACAGTTTATACATGTAGTTGCTTCAAAACACTTCAAAGTGAAGTAGGGGAGGACACTCTATGACATTTTTAGGACTCCCTTATTTCATTGGGGACCATCTTCTCTGTGACTTCACACACACAATGTTGCTTTTGAAGATAGACAGTGCACTGACAGGTCAAATCTGGTTCCCCAATAGACGCAGTTTGGAAGGGCGACGAAAAGAAAATGTGCTAATTGACTGGAATGTGGTCGAACTTGTTAAGCGAGTCCCATGTTTGTAGCGACTAAAGAAAGTTTCAGAGCTTGTTGTTATGTGCAATGATTGATAATTGTCATTCCTCATTGCAAGATGGATGAGGAGGATGATGATAATGATGATGATGAGGGTAACGATTAAGGCTGTGCACAACAGTGTAATGAGGTACCCGAGTACACTCCAAGGCTCACAGGCGAATACTCGAATATTCGGACGCCATGTTTTTTTATAATTTTTTTGAATTTTTTGAATTTTTTTATTTTATTTTTATTTATTTTATTTTTTTTGCCACCACCATACCTGGAGTAGTATCCCAGTTCTGTCGCCGAAAACGCACGCAATTTTACTTCGAGTTGCAGTTGAAGGCGCCCATTTAATAATAATAATAACAGTAAACAATGCTGTTTTAAAAACCAAAGATGGCAGAATAATCCCTTTTCCTCCAAGTGCAAACAGAAATCCAGACATTTGATCCCAGTTTCTGAGTGGTGAGTTTGACAGTGCTTGAGGTTGGGAAACATCTTTACCGACGGCACCATGCCAGCGGCCGCCGCTCACCCAGGCACGGGTAAGCGTCGGCCTAGACAGATTTTTTTTTTTTTTTTTTTTTTTGCGGCCGAATATTCAGGTACGAGAAATCGTACCCGAGTAGTGGTCAACCGTGCGGGTACTCAAGCATTCGACTACACGTCGCAGCCCTAGTAACGATGATGATGTGGTTGAGAATACAGAGGAGGGCAAACAAGGTGTTGATGTTGACAGTGGTGAATGAGTTAGTGAAGGAGGAATAGTAATAGCCCTTACACAATAACCTGAAGAAAGGTTTTGGAAGAAGAAAAAGAGACAAATGAGACTTGAAAATAAACAGGTGAAAAGTGAGAAAAGTATTAAACCCATAAGGAAAGTAGAGTTAAGTAGCAATTATCATAATGTGAAAAGTAATTTAAATGTACATGTTATCTCTACTTTCATTTTGCATGTGGATTTAACTGCACTTGTTGTGATGCAAATGATAATCCAGTGTCCGATTATTAGTTCACGACTTGTTACCCTCATTTATACATTTCCCTTTCATCAGCAGTTAAAGAGAGAGTATAATTGCTTCCAAATCATTACCTGCTTATAACGTCACACTTTGTGACAAAAGTCCACCGATTACCAGTCGGCCAGAGTTTGACCATTTAACTACCAGTAGACAATTTCCTAAGAATGTACCTGTTTCCTTACATGCTGGGTTCAATCTGTGCCATATCTCTTTCTGTGCCATATCTCTTTCTGATCAAGTACTGGTTCTTTAAGTAAAAATCCAATTATTTCCCCTCCATTAACCCATCGATTAGTCATTCAAAGAACTTGAGAGGGACAGTGGCTCTTTATAAAGTGAGGTATTGCTACGAATCCTACAGAAATCTCAACAAAAGGAGATAAACAGAGAGAGGATGGAATTATGACCTATCTTACTTTTGCCAAGCATCCATTTTGTCTGTGTCTAAGATGCCGGTGAATAGTAGTATTATTTCCCTCTCATTACTCATCTTGTTCAGTAGATATTCCCTAAAGGGATTCCCTTTTATCATGATGGTAGCTAAAAGATCTGTTTAAAAATGTCCATCTAGTGACAAAGGCTTGGCGGACAGCAGTGGTTGAGGAACTGAATAACCCCTGATAAAAACAAAGTTATTAGACTGTATTCGTTTGTTTATCCCCTGGTAGCTCACCTAGATGTACAAATGTGTCGGCCCTTATAGGCACACTTGCTTGCCTGTCATAGCAGGTACTATGAACATCACATTGTCATCTTATACAGTGATGTCTGTCTATGAAGATCACCCAAGGGAGACAAGAAAAGTGGTCTTTACAGGCAGGTGGTCTTCATGTACAGGTTTCTTCAGTACATGTTTCAATGAGAAACCATTTTAAAGGGAAACCAAAAATGTGGTCACTGTAGACAGGTGGTCGCTTTAAGCAGGATCAACTGTATTTTACTGATTGTTTAATGGCACATCAATCTTTCGATTTTTTAACTCTTGAAAATGTGAATATCTATACTTTTCTTCAAATTGGACAATTAGGTTTGTTGACAAATTATTGCAGTGGCATAATCATTGGCTTAATATCTTAGATGGCCAGGAATGCAGTTCTTTTCCAGTTTAGGATGTATCATGGCTTTCAATTTTAGATCAATGTCTAACTTTTGACATTGAAATGCACAACTTTTGACATTGAAATGCACAGATTTCTTCATCCTCCTCAGTAGAACCCCAATCCTTATTCCGACCTGAGCAAAGCTGTGTTGCGTTACATGTACATACCTGCCTCCCACTCAGACTCTTTCAGCTAACCTTGCTCCTCAATAACTCTTTAATGAATCAGATTAGTTGAGCCACTTTGGATTCATATTTTAAAATGGCTATAGGTACACCCTAAGCTTCTTGAGGGGGACGTTGAGTTATTTGGGTGTTCAGAGAGGGAAAGAGAAAGATAGAAAGATACACAGAGAGAGAGAGAGAGGGAGGAGGGAGGGAGGGAGAGACAGAGACAGATACAGAGAGAGACAGAAAGAGCAGCAATCTATATAACAGAAAGAGGCAGTATGAAAGAGAGAGGAAGGGAATGTGATAGAAAAGAAAGGAAAGGTAGGAAGTTTGTTTATATCCTAGTAACTATATACTTCCAGATCAATTGCTGGATATTGCTCTCAACTAATATTGATCATACCTGGAAAGTGCAAGGTCTCCCCATGATATTCTGCCTTTTATAATCAATTATTATTTCATAATTAGAGCAAGACAACATCTTACAATAAACTCATTCCAGGCACCTTCGTCAGTAGACATTTATTCTGCTGAGAGCCAGTAGATGTTAAATCATATGCTTTGTCATATTCATATCACATACTTTTACACCAGAGTTAATGCTCTTCAGGCTCAAAACAGATAATATATCCTATAATGATATACATGTACCACATTTACAACATTCTTTGTCTTCACCACTCTGTTTTCCTTCACATACTTCAGTCTTTCCCAGTTTTCACTAGAAGACAAAATATCATCTGCTGAAAGCCAATGAAATGAATGAAAGCCACAAGGCCACTAAAAATAAATTCATGTTTATCGTTGCCTGCTTTTGGAGGCGGCCTCCCCTCTTTTTTTCTCTTTTTTTTTATGATTAAAACAAAATATTTAAAAAAGACGGCGGCCATCATAGCCCGACTGTCAGGGAAAATGTACCGAGCAGCCATTTTGAAGAAAAAAAAGGGCCTCCTCCTACCTATTTTTCAAAAAGGCAGGATGCTAAACATGTTTTTTATTTTTATTTGGCCTAATTAATGCCTTTCTGTCTCTCAACAGACAATATTTTGTTGTTGGGGGGGGGGGGTGGCTTCATAACATACTCTCAATGCTTGTGTCTGGGTCTGGGACTATCCTACCCTAGATTTGTGAGGATGGGGGACAGTGTCCCCTTGTGGACGTTGTCCAAAGAAGTTTAGCATATCCCCAAGGTCTCATCCCAGTTGAATCGAGAGGTATCTGGGAGGCCAAATAGGATGAGTGCTGCTCCTCGCAAAATGACATTAGCATGCTTCAGATCATTCACACCAGGTGAAGTTTGTATGGATTATGAAATCTGTACAGGGAAACATGATATAAAATATCAGTGTATAGTGAAGAGACGTACACACGGGATACAAATATATAAGGGAACGCTGTATACAATTTTGGGGATTTGCAATTGATTGCTACTTTCTTGCAACACCCCATAAGTTTATAGTCAGCTCACCAGTATGACGTAGGCAGTTCTCATGGATGCCAAAATACAGCTGGCTGGTCAAATTGTCATGTGTCACGTGATAAGTTCTATCTGTTTTCAAGGTTTTCTTCAATGTGATGTTCACGTTGGCTTTGAACCCTGATTCTTTATCAGCTTTTTGTTCAACAACAATGCTCTGACCTCTATTTCACTATGAGACAATTTGTTATACCGGTAATACTTTCGGACCATAGAGAAAATTGATCATATTGATTATTTGTTGTAACACTACACTGTTTTCAAATACTGGAATCTGTACAATAATTGTTGTTAGTCTGAATGGAGCTATTATGGATTGTTTGGGGGTATTGTTGGTGTCTAGTAGTGATTAGAATGGGGGCTTCCTCCCTCATAATCCCCTTCTCTCATGTCATGGATTAAGGGGTGGGAGGGGGTTTTTATGTCATTTTTTCAAAAGAACATCATCTTGTTGTGAAGTCATTGCCCTTTTTGTTTGAAAGTCACACAACAGAAGATGTTAAAAGTGCTCTTACTCGCCTCTTTACATTGTCCTATCTCATCTGTAGAGAACAGATTTTTTTTTTAAAGAATGTTTTTTCTGTGTGAGCTGATGTGTGTGTGATTCAATACATTGCTTGGTTGATTATTGTGATAACTCGATATGTTACAGTGATATTCTACCTTGAATATTTGTATTGCATCTTTTATATTATGAAAAGCTAAATATGTGGCCTGCATATTCCAAACCAATATCAATGTAAATTTATTAATTTTTGTATGAATATGTATGTTAAAAAGCAAACCCTTGAATTAATTTTCCATTTTGTTTCTGTTTCTTTTTTCATGTGCTGTTCTATGTGTCACCACTCGACTCTCTTGGAATATTCAACTTTACAGGTATGTCATTGCAAGTATACTATTTTGTTCAAAATTATATTATGGGCCTTACTGAAGCTGAAGTAGCTCATTTACATATGATTATGAATATGATTATTATGATTATTTAATATCATGCTCCTAAACTTGATTCAATTAAATGTTGGTCAGTTTGAATGTAGTAATCTAAAGTAAGTAACATTAATACATAGTGTAGTACTTTTGCTACCTCCTCGTCTCTTTCTCTCTTCTCTCTCTCTCTCTCTCTCTCTCTCTCTCTCTCTGTCTCTGTCTCTGTCTCTTTCTTTCTCTGTCTCTCTCTATAGGCCTACATATATATTTCACACTCTCTCTCCCTCGCTGTCTCTCTCTCCCTTTTCTATCTTTGTCTCTAGAACTCTCTCCCACTTGAGAAACAACTTCCGATTACGTGAGAGCAACATTCCAGTTAGAGCAACATACAAATATATATCTGTCCCAATGTTCCCTTCTTTTGTTATTTCCACTCTAAATTCTAGAGCAGCCTTCAATGTAAATTTAAACTGCAAACAATGTTTACAAAACGCTCCGACCTTCCCCTCTTTTTCAACAAGCCTTCAATCCTATTCTCATTTTGGGGATTTGTAAGGGTATGGGTCTGTTGTATTTGTCATTGAGAGAGAGAGAGAGTAGTTGTGACCACATAACACCAGAATTATTTTCAGGAAAAAAATATTCATGACTAATATTATCTGGGAGATATTTGTTAATTGTAACTGGATTCCTCATTGTATAGTGAATATTCACGATACAGTTTTCTCAAGTCAGATTCCAACAAAACAGAGATTTTTGATGTAATGAAGGCGAGTACTGGTATGTAGGCCTACATGTAACTGCCATTAGAAGAAACTGAATCACAATTATGCAGATCAGATTCTAGTACATTATTCAAGAAATACATGTACATATGTACATGTACTTTGTCCTCAGAGGTCTATATGAAAATTAAAGTGTCCTATATGTTGGAATGGAACCTTTGAAAGATTGGGCATTTGATCATCCAAATTGAAAAGGGACTTGGGACCGGGGTCGCTAGAATGATTCTTCAAGAATCCCCCCAATGGTTCTGGTTATTTTGCGGATTAAGCTCTGGAGTGTTGGTTTTTGTCCTGGCCCACTTAGGCCTATGAATTCTCAACAACTTTAGTGAAAAGTCAATCATCCGTCATTGGAGAATCTGTCATGGCTTGCGTAGAGTGTTATTTGATGGGAAAATGTCATGAGAAGGGGTGGAGGAGGGTTGGATTTGCATTTGAAGAAAGGGGTACAGGGACAAATGTCTTGAGAAGAGAAGAACAAAAGTTTCTTCAAACTGATTATATTAGGAATGGTAGTACTTTGGACTTATTTACCCAGGGTAGCCTCATCAGTATTAATACTGCTTTTCATGCAGGCCCTGCAATTATAACCCCATCATTGCCAGGTCCCCATTTTATACCTGGGACAAGAGGAGCTTTAGTAATAGTAGGGCAATACACCTTATCCAAGTATAGTGAGCACCAAGCAAGGATTGAACCCGGAACCTCTAGTATGAGAGTCAAGAGCTTCCACCAATATACCACAGTGCTCCCCAGTACCCCCCTCCCCCCCCCCCCAATAAAAAAAAGTAGGCAAGTGCTCAGGGCCATTATCCTCTATAATTTCTGCTCGTAAAAGAGGTTGAACTGATAATTGCATTTTATTATCAAGATATGTCTGACTTTGTCAAGACATTGTTACAAATTAATTGAGTTTTGCTTTCAAAATTACCAATTGATTTCATATTCTCTCAATGCACCAATGACAATTCTATTCTGCTAATATCAGAAGCATTTTCTCCTCCATTAATTTTTTTGGGACAATTATATCCACTATAGCGCATCTGGTTCGGTAGAATTGTCATACAAATTGGTCATAAAAATGTAATTAGATAAAGAGCCATTGGTGTGAAGCCATTTGGTGCAATTACACATAATTATTGATGTTATCTTTATATTGTCATTGAGAATGATATGAATGGTAGTCCCCTATGAGCTCAAGGTTGTACTATCGGAGCGAAAAATAATATGGCCACCAACTGCGCTTTAAGAGTACCCAGGTGAGAGCATGATAATTTCAGTAAAATTGGGCATCAAATCAGTTCATGAATAGAATAATTATTTTACCATTGATTTAGCCAATATGATGGTTTACTTTATGACCTATATCATTATCAAATTAGTCAGGAACATTCAGTGCTGAGATTTAAAGACAAGTGTTATTGCCCTTCTGCCTCTGACAATCCACACTAGAATCTTAATGGTATAAATGTTTGTATTAGATGAAAAAGTGAAAAGTGAAAGACCAATTTATTATGAAAATGACACTCGCAAAAAGAAGGAAGCATTTATTACCATTTGTAAACAATAGTGGAGAGTAGGTAGGTAGGCCTTCGAAGCCTAGCTACGATGATGAATTGATGATAGCAAACATGGTCAACTGTATAGGTTGTCGGATATGTCCAGGCTTCCAGCTACTTGTAATATCAGCTAAGTTATCTGTAAGTTACTTGTCCAACTTGACTTACACAAAGGCCCACTCCTTTCTCGAAGCATGCGCTTGTCATTTGCAAATATTCAGCAGAGGACGGCCGGCCTATGATGTAGAAAAGGAAAAAAACGTGTTTAGTCACCAAATACTAGTATTTTGGATTGAGGGCATATCATTTGTGATCTGAAAATTGACCTCAAGACACTAGATAGCCCGTGAGTTCTTTGCGTCAGTTCTTTGCACTGAACAAGAGAGGGGGGTGGGTGGGGTTGAAAGTTCAGCGAAAGTAAAAACGGTGGAAATGTTGACTTAGAATTTGGGTAATTTGCTGATGGGGGTGTCTCTGCTTTGTGTTATCTGTCACTGACCTCAGTGCGGGACTCTGTTGACATTTTGACTTTTTCAACATTTATATTTTCAGAAGTGGTTTAGCTTGATGGGTACCATCAATTTGGATATTGAGATGAAAGGAAAGATAATACTGCTTTAGAATGCAAAGATAAATATTGAAATTTCACTTTGTCTCTCAATTAAGGGTGAAGGCCCTATGATGTTCTGATACCTGTACATGTATAGTACATTACTCATCTATCTACCTTCAAGTTACTGTATATTTTATAAAGACTTGCATGTATTGTATGCACATGGGCAAGTCAAAGATATTTTATCCCATGACTACATTGTAGATTTTAGTATTTCTGACAACTATATCCCTTCGATAGCCATTCTATAGCATGGAAGAGAGGAAAAATCAGTGATAATAGTACTTTCGTTGTTAATGATATTTTAGAATTCTGTTTAATATGTTTAAGGATTTTGTGATACTAAGTAACAAATATAGGACACATAAAGAACAAATACCTTTGAATTGTCCACATACATTACATAGCCACTGATGTAATGTTTCTTGTCTGTTGAAACATAACGCAGTGCGACCAATGTAACAGATATATCCATTATTTTATGTTGTCTTTTGATTGTTTTTATTTCATTGACTGTTTGTTTGTATATGAAAAACAGAAGTTTTTTTTTTTAATGAGGAGCTGATTATTTGATTTTTGAGGGTAGGATTAACTATCTCCTGTAGCATCTACCTTTGATATGCTGATCATGGAATGGAGCACTTTAGATACCGATAAGCTGAACGAACAAATGAGTAGCATAAAAGAAGAAAGGAGATATTTCTGTGTAGGTACAGACTTCTTTAATTTCATTTGAATATAACAGTGTTGTGCACTCTTGAAATATATAAATAAGGCAACCACTTCAGTCATAAAAATAGTCTCAATATTTACTCACTGTACTTGAGAATAGCTCAATCTAAATAACATGGACTTGGTTTAGTTCAGGAGATCATAACCCTCATGTAATCTGCCTCTCAATGGTAAAGAGTTTGAGAAAGCAAACCAATCAGGACTCAAATCTCTAGATTGAAGTTGTTTGTTTTACAAAGCCACTTCACAACCCCCCCCCCCCCCCCCCACTCCCCAAAGGCCCACTCCCCATGATAATAGACATCTCTGAGTCAAGGGACTGGGGAAGATGAATAGAAAAGGCTACGATTTGAACAGCTTAAAACAACCTTTTGTTTCCTCTGCAGTCCCATTCATACAAATACAGGTATTCATGAAGTCCTTAATCCTAACCACCCCACCTTATAAAAAGAAGCCTATTTTTGTAATGCAGAACAATGATTGCTCAGGCCTGGACTCGATAAGTAGGATGCTTTTAGTTTGTCAACAAGATCCCTCTAAAGACTTTGGGGGACTTTATAGGTCCCTGTATTATGTCCAGGATAATGTGTTTTTATTGAGTTACATGGCTGCTTTTGAAGGTAGAAACCATGCTTGTAATTAAATCTCCACCCTCTAGCTCCATGCTTAATCAAAGTGCTAATTGGCTTATCATGGTAGTCTGTAAATATGAATAAGATGCTTAGGATTAGAGTACCAATGCTGTATTCATCCCTTGTAACAATGAATGTTCCATTAACCCTCAGAGTTGATGTAAAGTGGTCTACTTAACGAAGAGAATACAGGAGACATGTATTAATAAGAATGGAAAGAAGAAAGCAATTTAAAATACCAGTACTACACTACAAGGTATATTAGGTAGTAGCTGCTTACACATTATTTGTACATGTTATTAAATTATGTGATGTTTGTTTTAGTCCTGACCACTAATTTTAGGAGAGGATTTTGAAATCTTTAGACTGAGCAGATTGTCTGTTCACTAGACTTCCTTTAGTAAAGAAACACATTGAATAGAGATTAACACATCACAGCCTTCTGCGTAGATACAAATGTAGTGGGATGAGATTGGATTAAGGCAGAGAATAAAAGAGCAGAGAAAAGAAAAGGGTAAAGAGGACATGGAAATCATAGTGTAGCTTCTAAGAAATACCTGCAATGGATTAAGGGTATTGTATGATTTAGGAAAGTGTACAATTAAACCAACAGAGATTCATTTGAAATGTTGTGATGTTAAGTAACCCCTTGTTCAGATTTTCTTGTTGTTAGCTGTATGTTTTATAATGAAATGTTTTATAGTGAAATAAAACTTTGATTAAGAACCAGGGTGATTCATCTCCTAAACATTATAGACCTAATATAAGAATTGTTCACATACAAGACTTTACACCAACGATAAGATTCTCTGAGAGGAGGTGTTTGCATATAATATAGTGTGTTTGCTTTGGGTGGAAATGGGGGAGGGGGGGGGGGGGGGGGGTAAAGAAGGGTAACAAGTCTTGTTTTGGTTTTACAGATGAAGTGAGGGGGTAGTATAAGGTGTACACAATGCTAAACATGAGTCCTTGGAATGCTTTAAGTATAAGAATTGGACTGTTGGAGGCCAGATTGTATAAAAATGAAGATATTTAGGTTAGGTAACATGTCACTCAATAATGATGTAACACAGGACCATCTAAGCTCTAAACTTCTAACTGCATCATTTTCCTTTTGTGGATCTGAAGCGGAAGCACTGGGGGGGGGGGGGGGGGGGGTTGGAAAAAACATGTTTAGAGAAGAGCCATAAAATTGTTGAAGCTTGCAGTTTGGTTGCATTTAACTCAATTGATTATCCCTTATCTCAGCATATATGTACAGACAGTCTCGTGTCTCTAGGGCCCGGTCATCATCATCATCATCATTCCAGACAAGATACAAACACATCTTTTAGCACTATGAGGAGTGGGAGGTTTGGATAAATAGTTTGGTTGCCTAGTAACCATCTTCTCATTCCCATGTGAATGCATTACAGTTTGTTTTCATGCTAAACTTTAGTTAGTTTACCAACTGAGATACTTTGGTAAGCATCAAAATATGGGAAGTGAGAATTTGAAGGGAGTAAATAATGACATTATTTATTTGTCTATGATATGTCTTTTACTGACTGACTGACTGATAAGAATGAAGGAAAGATGGAATGAAGAATGGATGGGTAGATGGGTTAATGAATGGGTAGGTTGGTGGAAAGGTAGATGGATTGAAGGATAACTTGAAAGATTGATGAATGAATGAAGCTAATAATCTTATTGATGAATGGATGGATTGCTGAGTAGACAGAGTGATAGAAAGATGAATAGAAAGAAATCTAAATGAATGTAAGTATGAATACATACATTTTGTTCTTTTATTTGTATTTGTTCCACTTATTGTAACATAAACAGCAATAATAATAATATAAACATCATTGAGTGGTTAGCGTGTGCTAGGTCAACTGAGAAAAGAATGTGGACTTCATTATCAAGTTTATCATCAGTTTACTTTATTTGCCATTAGAATGATATTCCTATTTTTTATGTTACCTTTGATTTGTGATGATTATTATCTATGTAATTGACTGTAATTGACGTTAAATGAACTTAAAAGAGCACAATTCACTATTTGAAAAGTAGAATATGTCTTTTGTAGTTGTAGTATTAATTGTCACAGAATTCTCACACGTGGAGTATATTGTAGTCAATAACTAAGCATAAATGGGTCATGTATATTTGAGGTACTTTGTTCAAAATATTTCATTTACAATTTTGTCTTTCTTCTCTACCGCCATCTATAAAGATCAAAGGAAGAATGTTTTCATCAGCCAACAGAGCATGAAAATGGTTAATATAACATATTTCTAGCTGCCTACACATGCCAAAGAAACGAGTAGGCAGGCTACGAGGTCTCCAAAAAGAAAGAGAAAAAGGGGTAGAGTGAAAGAAAAACAGGTTATAAAATCCCACGCCAGATAAATATTTGTTTTTGACAAGAGATAGCTATAGGTACCCGCCTACACAAGATTTAAACAGTTTCCAAATTGACAAATAAGTGTAGAGGCAGGCAGAAGAATGCTTTACATATTGAGGGGTAATCTCAAAGCAAACTGAAATCTCTTGTTGACAGTAGTGTTCTACTTTGAGATGTACTTTGAGTGAAGAATTTGGGGGAGGGGGGGGGGGGTATTGGGAAGGAAGGGAATGATATGTAGACCCTGTTGGATAACAATGTTGGTTGATTTCTTGATTTGTTAATTAATTGATAAATATGTTGATTAGTCAATTTCCTATGTAGATATTTATTGAGTTTGTTGGTTAATTGATTGATTGATTAGATGAGGGGTTTGTAATGACATTGGTTTATATGCATGATAAACCCTTGCTTTATGCATACAAACAATACAGTTTTGTACATTTTGGGTCTGGATGTAAATTTTGGGTGCCTGTGTGCTGGCAGGGCAGTATCGAGCCTACGGTACTTTATTTCACATTGAAGATTTACCCACATTGTAAACCAGTCCATCTGGCACTTCTCTCTCTATATATATATATAAATCACTGTACAGATATGTTCAGTTCAGTGCGCTATCTTATCTAGGTGAAGTAAAAGAGAATATCATCTGTTTGGAGCCGGAAGGGCATTCACTCTAAAAGAATATGAGTTAATGCCTTCAGAAATATGCCATTGTCCTGTTTTTAATGCTTTTAGTTTTACCTAGAACTTGAGGCATTTTGACACTTTTTACAATTATGGCATCAGAGTTTGTGAATGAATGTTCTCTTATCTGATAGAATCTTGTTGATATCTCATCCTGCATGGCTGAGGTTTGGATTGATAAATGAGTCTACTGAAGATAGGAATCAGATTGGGAAGGGGTTCTTGCTCTCCGAATCGATCCGATTAACCGTTCAGTGGAGCCTGTGGAGGACAA
Source organism: Strongylocentrotus droebachiensis (assembly GCA_035222895.1). Classification (NCBI taxonomy): domain Eukaryota; kingdom Metazoa; phylum Echinodermata; class Echinoidea; order Camarodonta; family Strongylocentrotidae; genus Strongylocentrotus; species Strongylocentrotus droebachiensis. Next base: position 501,954 of record JAVYIG010000473.1, on the reverse strand, counting down.
ATTTAAGGTCATGTCTATGACATGAACCCTATTTTCAATGAATGAATGAGGAGGGATACTGTGGGATTTTCTGATCAAAATCTGACTCCCTTTTGTGGTATCCACATGTCTGGATAATGAATGGGCTTTTGACTTGTCTAATTTCAGGCCTATCAAACATTTCCAAATCAAACAGACAATACCTATATGTTGAAAGACAGTTTCTAGTCTGATAAAGGATTTGGATATAAAAGAGCTTCTTATCAATGCTAAATCCTAATCTCATCTTTTTTTAATACAAATTATAATCAATTCATTATCAATTGGTTTGCAAATGAAATTTTTTATAGCAAAATCAGAAAATGCACAAAGGGCTTGAAAATATTCTAATCCATAGAACTCAATAATGATTGATGTGTTATGGCCCTTGAATTTAACTGCTAATTTCAAACCTGTTCTATGTGCATTGCCAATAACATTCAAAGACTGAAATTAGCCACAGATTGTGTGGATTACTGTGTGGCCTCTATGAATAGGCCCAAGGGCATCAGATTGGAGTTTAGAACCATTTACAGAAAGGAAAGGTTTAATAGTTTGATAACCATCATGTTCTCAAATACTCAATAAAATAAACATCTTTGTTTGTTTTTCTCAAGTCAATGACCTCATACTGTACTAATTTTCACATCAAGGGAACATCATTCCTTTCTTATTGTTAATTTTTATATACTATATGCATGCCAAGTTAAATACTAACCATAATTTAATTTTGTTTGTTGAGTATTTGGTTTGCAAAATTGCAATTTTTGGAGTATTGAAGGGGGAAGTCCACCCTGATATTAAGTTGATTTTAAGATATAAGCAGGAAAATGAGAGAACATTTCAAAGAAAGTTTGATAAATAAAAAGTTATGAAATGTTGAAAGTGTAATCAATCGATCAAACACACATTTTATTTTCGATTGGATATTGCTCAAACTTTTATTAATTTTTCTCTCATATTTCTGCTTTTATTAAAATCAATTTAATATCAGGGTGGACTTCCCCTTTAGTGTGGACAACAGTCTAACTTGGTAAGATCATGCTTGTAGACATCCACATTGCACAACTCTCCAAATACTAAGATTCAGGTGATATAAAAGAAATTCTCAAGTATTAAACTTGAAAGATTTTGCATATGTAACCATGTTTGAAATGTATAAGCTCAAATTCAGTTTGTTATTGTAAAAGTTACAGTGTTATGGTGTACCTGAAATCTAGATTACCCATTACTACTCGAAATATAGGGTGGGTTTAAAGTTTGTCCCCAGCCTAACGTTTACCGAATATAAAGTACAGGGCGTACTCCACTTAAAATGTCACTGTAAATAGACTTAAGCCGTGCCTATATTTTTCTTGACAAATTGGTCGCAAGCAAACCCAGCATGGGAGTCCATTAGGTGGTGTTGGCAATGTCGATCGATCGGATGGTTGGTCGGATGGATGGATCTATGGCTGGGCTGGGGAATTCCTCCGTATTATGACTTGCGTGTCTGGCTGTGGAATAAAAGGGAAGTTTCCTTTTGGATGGAGGCCAAGTATAACACAGACCGTATAGGATAATTGGAGATTGGATGCGGTCTGACATTTTCCTAGGGTTCTTTGTCTTTTTTGTGAATGGGGGAAACTTGGAGTAAAGACGAAGGAAATCAGCTGGGTTCCCGGTCTTTCTATAGAGTACATGTAAGGAAGTGAACAAGTGGGTGTAGGTTTTACTGCATTTATGTTTTTATAAAAATTGTTTCTTGGGGTGGGTGATGATTATCAATGGTTAGTGCACATTTTATTCTATTTAAAGAAGTAAGGAGGTGAAGAACAAAGTTTGTTACAACAGAGTTTTATACATTTTAAGTGTTATTAATGGTCCAATGCCCCTTTTTTCTCTGCATTGTATTTTCTCTCACATTCTCTATTGATCAATGTTTTCTGAAGGATTGGGATCACGTCAAGAGGATGATTAGTCATTGGGCCATGGTTCTTTTATTCTCTTTTTAAAGTGATTGTTAGACAAGAACCACTTCTATGGTATCACACCACCCAAGTAGATGCTACAATGGATTTAGTATTTGGTATTGTAATGTAAGGGAATTATTACTTTTTCAAGATTTGTATCAAATCAATCCTCATTGATCTGCCCCTGCTGCCCTCTTCCTCCTCCCCTTCTTCCTCCCTCTCCCCTCTTTCTTCCACCTTCCTCTTCCCTCCTCCCTCTCCCTCCTACATCTTGCCTCCCCTCTTGGCTCCTGCCCTCCCTTCTCCCCTCTCTGCCCCCTCCTCGGTCCCCTCATTTTTCCCACAGTTATCCTTGTCCTCTACATGATTTCTTCCCATGTTTGCACTCTCCCACTTCATAGAAGCTCATGTTTTTTTCTGCAATACAGGACGGAAAGTCAAACACATAAAGAGCTCTTAATGTGCCTCCCTCTTCCTCCTTGATTGCTTAACATTTCAAAAGTGCAATCTGTACTTTAGAAGTCATTCCAAAATTGAGAGTTTTCAAGCCCTTTTGAACTGTCTCAATTGTGAATGATGTTACATAGTATATTAATTCAAAAGACTGATTCATCATAGCCTGGTACACAAGATAGTCTGTCTTTAAGTATAGGTCATAGTTTTAATCTCAAAATTATCTTATAGTTAGGAGCTTTTACTTGAAGTTACAGCTCACTACGAGTAGCAGGTGTCTCAACTTTAAGTGGTGTGCTGTGCAAATCCGATTAACATTGAGGTTACGCCAGCTTGTAGTTAAAATGAATTCGTTTTTTATGAATAAGATTAAGGTTTCGCTAACTTAAAGGTACTATGTCCCATTTGCAGGCCAAAAAAATAAAAAGGTTAAATTCCAACAGCATTTGAAAGATAATACTAATTTAGAACTTCACTAAAAAAGGTGGGGCTTGAAAATGTCTTCAAGTTGGAAAATAATGACTATTAGTTGTCAAATCGACTTAGGAGCTATAGAGCCAATAAGTAATAGTCTTGATTTTCAGACCATTGTACCAAAAGGTCATACGTTTTATGCTGCACAAAGATTCAATCCGCTTAATTTTGACCGTCACAAGAAGTGGGTTATTGATGTAGACAAATGCTCATGTACTTTTTACAGCTCATTTTATGTATGTTATTTCCAAAGAAGGAAAAAAGCCAGTCAGTCACTCAATAGTGTCTGACAGTGAAGTCTAGCAAGTAAACGGGTTTCCTTGCATACTTTGAATATTAGGACACTGCTAACGTTTAAATTTCATAGATAGGACATACATGACATATTCATAATTCCTGCAAAGTTCTACAGAATTTGAGGTTGGCTGCAAAAGGGACATAATACCTTTAAAGTGTAAAACTATGATGATGCATATTATCGAAAATGTGATTTTTTTTTGGTAAAAACCTGACTAACACCATGGACCTACTCAATGCTAAAAACATATATGAAATGGTGAATTGGTCATGGTAATCTTTAAATGCAAACTTATATTGCACTTTATTAAAACAAAAGAAATAGAAAGTTGACCTTCTAACTACTCCTATATTGGTCATCATGTGAGCTTTATGATTTCCAAATTGTGACAGGCTGACTTTCTAGAACAGACACAAAAAATACTCGGCCTGTCTCATAGATAATCTATTTTTCATGCGATTGTCCTTTGAATGGACAAAGAACAATTGCAGAAATTCTTCACAATCAATCGATGAGAAAAATATACAAATTTGTCATTTCTTGTAGAGACCAGAAAGGATATGTTTTGATGCGCACAACTGTTATCACATGTTTTGATAAGTCTGTAATTGTTTCCTGGGATTTTGTAATACATCCTGTATTGTAGCCACCAACCCACATTTCTATTTATCTTCTAGGTTGTATTCTTTGTTTAGAATGAATTGATGTTGTTGGAATTGTTTGTTCAGCCTTGTAATATCTGTTATAGTTTTTGTCAAGAACAAGTGTACTGTTGAAGATATTCTACTGGCAATTTGAAAGAAATACCAGAATTTGGAAGAAAAAAAAAGAAGAAAAAAGGGCCTCCTCCTTCCTATTTTTGAAAAAGGCAGGACGCTAAACATGTTTTTTTTTTTTATTTGGCCTAATGTTCTCTACAAGTATATGATGATAATACTTAAAGTGAATATCACATGATATATAACATCCCTCCTGATGTAATTCCAAAGTAGTTTGGATTTTTTGAAAATTATCACCCCAGCTTTAAAACAAATTTTAATGATTATTATTTTTGAAAACATTTATTTCAGGAGTTCCCTTTTCTTTTCCTCTTAGTACATAGCAAAAAAATTGTTTACTGTTGATGAAATTTGATAAAATCCCTTTTTTACTTCCTCTCTCGCTCTACTCTGCCCAAAAATGTGCTTCAAAACATAATCCTAGGCCTTAAAATTGTTATTTTTTAAAATGCAGTTTGATTTCAAGGCAACTGGGATTTTTTTCCAGTAACCCTAGACATTTCCAGTCGATTAACTTGTCTTTGCTTTGTTTTGTTCCCTTTTCTGCATGCACTCTATGCTTGGTCTCTCTACCTTGACGTTCACACTAATGTCTATACGTGGGACTAAATAACAGGTGAGTGATTTCTTTCATATCAAACTGATTGGGGTTGCCTTACACAATGGGAAGAGGGCAAATTTATGATTACGCTTCCTACCAAAACTGCCACATACATCACAAATATACTTCACAAAATAAAGCGATTATTTCCTGCTTTTCCAAAAATCTGCCAAAGAAAATCCATTACCCCTAAAGCTGTCATGAAATGTTCTTTAATAGCTGCATTTACGCTGCAAGCTAAAATGGTTGTTGCCAAACTATAGTTTTCATGCTGTTTAAATAGGCCTATAAACTTATGTATCCAAGAGTGCGTTTATGCTCAATTTTGAAGGCAGAATGAGCGATTTGAAACGCTCATCGTAATCACAGTTCCACGGTGTACTGTTTATGCTCACTTCTCTGGCTCCTCTGGCTCCTCCAGGCATGATATGGCTCTGCAGCTGGATTCGCAAACCTGCACTGCGCATGCTACGTTGACCCCATTTAAACGCATTTACAAATGATTGTGCGTTTATGCTTCCCCAGAATCGCCGATCCAAAACGCACTTTTTTTTTAGTTTACGTTGTTTTGCGGTGATTCTACAAAAGTGAGAAAGGACGCACCCGTGTTTTGAACTAAACGCGTAACAAATGCCTCATTCTGGCCAGAAAAAGTTGAGCATAAACGTACCCTTAGATATCTTCATTTTGGTTAACCTTGACTGGGTTTTGGTACAAAAGCTAATAGCCCGACAGCATTGCTACTCGTTATAAAAACTGCAAGGTCCATAATAAGCCACCATGTTTACTTCACATCGCAAGAAGTTGAACCGAAATGCCATGACCAATTGAGCTTGTGATTGATTTTTTAATGTGCTGTAATTAGTTGACAAATGAAATAGATCTGCCTTTGGGCAGGTGTTAGTGTATGTAGACAGACATTACAGACATGGCAGTAGAAAGGTGAAATCAAGTTCAGAATAAGTGAGAAGTCAATATCAGCCCTTTAAATAGTTTTAATCATATAAGATACATTTATCAGTGAATGAAAATAAGTATGATGATCCACCTTATTCAATTACATAGTCTTTGATGAGTAATGAGTTTGTTTATACCACTCTCCACCCAGGTGTGGTAGATTGGTTCCTGGTAGGAATTACTTGGTTAGACTATCATGGCCGCAAGCAATCCAAATATAATTCAGATGTGTTATCTTTACAGGAGCAACAATGTATAAACCCAAATGTCATTTTTGTAGGGAATCATCATTGTGATTATAGAATTCACAATGTCTACAAATGTAAACAACTTCCATTGGTCTTTTTATAATAGTTTGTCTGTTTGGAGTCGGAAGGGAATTAATTCATCATTTTACACAGAGTTCACGCCTTTCTAACTCCATATACATGATATCACATATTATATATGGTATATAAAACTTGACATGGTAATGATTAGGCTTATGATCTTCATTGCCTTGTCAAGCTATAGCTCCATGTAATAAATACACCTCATTTCACACCCAAAATAAAAAAATAAAAAATAAATAAGGATTGCATTTATTTAATTAATGATTGGAACAAATAAATGATCATTGTTACCATTTGCTTATCAAAATACTTGTTTTAAAATACCTTACAGCAAATTTTGACTATTTGCTGTGAAACTTTATTTAAAGAGGAACTTTAAAAGGAATCATATATTTCTTGCCTACAACACTTATTGCTAATTTGTAAAATTCTGTGATAATTCATTGTTGATCACTGCCGTAACTCATGATTACAATTAAAATGGTAATGGCAGCCAAGCTTGTCTTACATTTAACCAAAGAGCAATACATGTCCTACATCTCCATTTCGCATCCCATATCGACTGACTGACTGGCCTTGAGGATCATCAGCCTTATTCACATGCAACAAAATCAATGTCGCTTTTGTGTACCAAGGAAATAGGCTACAAGCCAATGGTATAAACAGTGTTAACGCACCACTGAATCTCCTCCAACATATTATCAACAGGGTACCCCCAGTGAGGTTTGAGTTGAATGAACTTTGAATATCTTTAAATGAGTATTGAATATGTTATAGACCAGGTTTTAAATGGATATAATAGCACTCTTATTGGGTAATTCTGGTATAGAATTGCGGGGTAAAATCAATATTCTTTGCAAAAGTGCTGGCTTGTCTCCATGTGTTTGGTGTGATGTATACAAAAAAAGATCCCATGGACAAGATGTTAGTTTGAAGGGGAGGAGGAGGGACGGTAAAACAAAAAAGGGGGGTGGAAAATGGAAAAGTTCATGTAAAGTTTAGTTATAACTACAAATAAAGTCAATGTCTGTTGTGGAGCCAGAAGGGCATTAACCCATATACCTTCACACAGTGTTATTGCCTTTTTGGCTCCGATTTCCAAACAGACAGGGCACTCATTGTTACTGGTATACCATACTGATGGTCAAGGTTTGGGGCCTACATCTCAATAGAATAATTTGCCGCACATCATATATTTTGAGACCACAAAAAGGAATTGATGCATTGAAATATAAACCAAAGTCATGCAATTCTCATAAACAATTGAAAAGCACTGAAAGGCCTGAATATAGCAGTCAACCCCAAGAAATTTTTAGTTTGGGATTTTGGTTTTTGGTTGTCTATATTTTGACCCTCTTGCTAGGCCCATGCACTTTGCTTTATGAACAACAGGAAACAAGGTCAAACAATCATTTCTTTTTCTTGTTCATAGATATCTTGATGGTGCCAATATCTTTATTTAATTGTCTCTCTTCTATTTCATGATTATGTAACTTATGTGAACTAAACTAATAGAATATTTGTGTGGTTATAGTCACCTCTTGTGTCACTAATTACTTCTAATTGCTACCACTCCCTGGAGTAAATTAGGTAATGACGCCCTTGGTAATTGGGTACGCCCATATGATCAGTGGATGTTGCTCGTAATAAGCATTTGTTCTTGTCATGTTTAGGCTGACATAAATTATTTGATCAGAAAGGATGGGACAGGATGATTTGTTTAGCATTTGTTAGGGAACAAGCACTTTGGGATAAGTTTCATTGAGGTAATGCATGTTAGCTGTGAAAAGAATCTAGAGGGCTCTGCACTAACTTTCTTGTGTTCAACCGTAGAACCAGAAACGTTTAAGATGTCCATTTCTGTGGCTTACTAATGTTGGCCTTTTTGCTGCAAGAAACTTCTGTGAATTGCAGGATTTTAGTATTGTATTAATTTTGGAAGCATGTTAAGTTCATGAAATGAAGCCCATTTCAAAATTCACAAGAAACTGGAAGCTCCTGGTTCGTACTAGAAGATTAGAATATTCCTAGACACAATCAAAATGTAATGCATCTATAATTTAAAAAATCAAGACAATTCACCTTTTAAAAAAACAACTCTTGCATGGATAACAGACAATATAGAGGGGAAAATATAATCACTTGAAAGACAAGAGTGTAAAAAATATAGCATAAATTGAGGCAGAAAGAGCCCGGATTCCTCATTTGATTACATTTGTATACAAATATGCCAGGAGGTATTGGACAAATATGTAGTTGAGTGTTGATACATGCTCTCTATCAGTGGAGTCAGGGCAGGAGAGCATGAACAAGCTATGGAGAAGAGAGAGGGAGATGAAGGCAAGAGAGAGAGGCAGAGAGACAGAGAGAGAGAGAGAGAAAGAGATAGAGAGATGGAGAGATGAAAGAGTGAGTGAAGGAGTTATGTAGATATAAGAAGGAGATAGAGAAAGAGAGAGAGAGAAAAAAATAGATTAAGGATAGGGGAGGAGGAGAAGGGGAGAAATAGTGAGAGAAAAGAAAGGATGATGATGCGAAGTCCAGATACTTTCGATAGAAAGGAGTTGTGGGAAAACTAAGAAGCCTGCTGCTGGGGCCCGTCATCAGTCTGGCTATTGTCTGCTCACCTCCCCGATGGCACCCACTATAAGCTGATTCGAATTAGAAGGGAGAAAACAGTTTTGATACAATATTTCCTGTAAAATCAAAGAACGGAAAACAAAACATCGTTGAATGAAGCAAGAGAAAACAAAAACTCTTTCTTGTTCTTGGAAGGTAAACGCAAAGAGGCCTAAATGGTTGAAAGTAGTGAGAAGGCATACTTGAAGTATCATCATATTTTGTATTAAAGATGGTGAAATGAAAGTGAGTAAGAAAGAGAATATTTTATTGAAATGATCATGATGTAAATTTTGCTGATTTGAAGCAAACAAGAGATTGATAAAGACAAGGTTATCACAGTTATTAAAGAAAAGCAAAGATTGGGGAAAAGATTGGTAGATTAAAAGGGAAAGTAGAAAGATAAAATGGAAACAAAAAGATACACTGTGTTCAAGAATTATTTTTCTGTTCAGCGTTGTGTCATGTATTTCCATAGATAAAAAATTACAAATGCTTTAATGAAATATTTTCATTATCAGAGGTGATATTTCACATTAGGTGATGAGTGTGACATTATAATTTATCTTCCAAGTGCAAAGCCTATTTTAGTAAAGGATCATCTCTGTCGCCCCTGGCCAAGTTTACATCATATATTTACTTGTGAGGAGCCAGGAAGGGGGGGGGGGGGGGGTGCCAACACCACCACCTGATTTATCACTTGCTTATTTTCTCACATCACACTCCATCATAACATACTTGGACATCTTAATCTTCTTAACCATCAGCTTAGAGCCATAAGGGTATTAACCATGTGTGATAGAGCTACAGTTAATGCCCTTTTGGCTTCTGAGTTCTAGCAGACCCTTTGAAGGATAGCATAAATTTGGTTTATGCCTGCAGTGCTTAAACAGAGAATTATGATGGGCAGAAGAGAATGATAACTGCTCGTTATTTATGTTGTTTTTACATCAAGGGCTATTTTTTATATTCTTGTATTTGCCTCAATATGTCTTGTAAAATATGATTTACTTTTTAACTGATTGTAATAACATGTCATGATATTTACATTATAGATCCATGATAGATGTATACATTGTGTCTGTTATTATACAGATGTCAAGGTCAAAGACACATGAAGGTCAAATGGAGGTACACCTCTAAATATAACTTACCCTGCATTTAGCATAAGAAGGCACTTAATACACCAAAGTCATTCACCAATTGTGTCCTTCCTTATGAATTCTTCCAAAAAATAAAGAAATGTATTTGATGTTGTCGATATTTTGTGTTTGTTTTCGTCAATATTTTGTGTTTTTTGTGTGGGGTATATCGATTGAACACGTTAAGTCATTTCAAATGATACACAACTACTCTTCATAAAGACAGAGTAACCTAACAAATTGTTTTATCCTAAAAGCATTAAAACATTAAAATTGCATGAACTTATGTATTTCACCACATTATTCACATATAGTACTTCAATGTCTAAATGAACTTAGTCTAGATGTGAATTAATGGAGCCATATATTGAGACAGACATATTTTAAGCCATGTTACATAATGAATGACCATGTATTTGCTTCTATGATTAAAGACATCGATCACCCCCATCTTCAGCTTACAATCTTGTTTGTATCATGGTCTCCATAGCAACTACAGTCAAACAGATGTGACTGGTAAAATAATAAGTGGGGGGAGGGGGGGTTGTAATATTTTTGTTTTCTGTATTATGTTATTAGATCACAATTAATAATACATGTACACATATCATTAGGGTATCTTTCATGTAATACACAAATGTGTGCCAACAATTATTTGAAGTCCCGTTGTACCCCCAAGATGTCTTTTCTTTGTGCATTTCCGTAAAATATTTTTGTATGACAGAATTGATTCTTTAAAAACTCCTTCCCTAGAAATAAATATTAATTTTTGGAGTGTTGTGCTGTTTAGATGTTTGTATAGAAGCCAAGTTTGCTTGTGAAATGCAGCTATTTGATGAAATTCCACAAGGATTTGGTATCTATTCAAGCAACAGGAAATCGTGTATCAATCCGAACAATGCCTGCATCAGATAAGAATAATATTTGGCATACATGGGTCTCTCCTCGGTCTCAGTCGACTCCCAGACAGACAGACAGTCACACCCAGGCATTTATTATGAATGAATCTATGAATGGACAAACTTTATGAATGATTCTAGACCTATTAATGGCAAAGGAGGCTTGAATAGATATTGGCCGAGACTTCAGGGGTTTGTTTCGTTTGTCCTCAACGACCAGGGATGAATTGGGTTGCGGAAAGCGAGGGATCGGGGATTCAGTGGAGCGAAGTTCCCTGGAGTACTCTGGAGACTAAACAGGGATTTTATGAATAGATTGGGATATCTGTGATATACAGGACTAGGAATGATATTTATGAATCCAATTGTGTTCTTCTTTTCTTTGTAAATAGACTTGAGAATTGGGGTAACCAGGTGCCTATTAGGCCTTATTAGACCAAACAAGCTAGCGTAGTAGGAGACAAATATAGATCTCCTTTTGCGAAAACACGTTTGAGGATGGATATTGTTGTATTTGGATAGGGGCAAAGAAGAGAGGAAATAATATTATATTCAGCCTATTCAGATTTAGGGAGTCTGCTTTTGCATTTTGTAGATGGCACCAGAACTCTCTGTGAGTGACTGTGACCTACACAGTGGAGGATACATGTAATATCATATCTCACAATTGTTAGAGCACAGCTCCCTGCAGTTTGAAATTTTGGTTTTCAAAATACATCATTTTATGATGAGAATGGAAAAGAAGGTCTTTGTAATGAACCTTGCTTACAGAGCAGGACCTGCCACAAATCATGCTCATCAGCATGTAAATGCATACCACGGATCATCGCTTCTATTAAACACTTAGGACTCTATAATGCAATTGTTTTAGAAGAGAATAAAACACCATTGGTCGCCGTCGATGTGAACTATTCGGTGGTTGATATGCTTCATGGTGCGTTCAATCCACCTGCTAAGAGCGGTGTGGGTCCGTGGGAATCTCTACCTGGTTTAGGATAGAGAGGCGTTGCGGTTGAGGGCAGCATTCGACCATGCTTGTACTCTGTTTTGACACGGTGCCTGGATGCAGGAACTTATGACTTTCCTGCACATCAATCAAATAGAAGAATGACAAATGAACCAGTTTTCACTCATTTTACTCCAATTTTGAAAATTCTTGAGCTTTCATACCTATACCACACAGTTTCAGTACTTTGATAACCAATAACTAAAATTTCGATTAAATTTTGTTGTTGTTGCTATATTGATTTATGCTTGTGTAAACATTAATTTGATTAATTTCTCAAATGTAAAAGCTCTAAACACTTAAAACTCACATTTGGGCATCTTGCTAGAAAGTAAGCCTTTATCATACCTTGCTGAATCTATTTTATGAAAAAAAAGTATTTTGCTGATGAATTATTAGGAGATATTAGTACCTGCTGTAGACTTCAAGCATACATATACATAGTCCTAGTATAAGAAGATACGTAGCCTTTGTAGGGTTTATATACATATATGATACAGACCCTACTTTGCTATAATAATTCTATGTCTCAGGTTGCTTTAGCGCTTGTTTTGTCTAGATTACAGCAGAAGGCATTCTTTTCACCCAGTCTCTCTTCAAAATCCTTGATTTTCATCCTAGGGTGCGTTTAATCGACACTTTTTCACCCTAGAATCACGGTTTCTAAAGACGTTTAGTTTAAAACGCAATTGCGTTCAAGCGATTTTTCGTCGGTCGTAAAAATAAACGTCTTTGAAAACACAAACATGAAACGCTGAAAAAGATGCATTTTGTATCATGATTCAAAAGAATCACGGTCGCTAAAATTCGATTGAACGGACGGAGTTCTCAATCATGATTGTATGACGAAGCCTCTTCCGGTTTGGGAAAAACCGCGCGCCCGCTTTGCATGCAATTTGCGTTCACTATACCATCGTGGCCTGTTCCGTTATGTTATTCCTTGTTTTTCCTTCTATTCTTATGTTATTCTTTGTTTTTTTTCCTTCTATCACCTTTTCTTATGTTATTCTTTGTTTTATCATTCTATCATTTGCTCTTTCTGTCTTTCCTTATGTTATTCTTTGTTTTTTTTCCTTCTATCACCTTTTCTTATGTTATTCTTTGTTTTATCATTCTATCATTTGCTCTTTCTGTCTTTCCTTATGTTATTCTTTGTTTTTTTTCCTTCTATCACCTTTTCTTATGTTATTCTTTGTTTTTATCATTCTATCATTTGCTCCTTCTGTCTTTCCTTATGTTATTCTTTGTTTCTTCCTTCTATACTTATGTTATTCTTTGTTTTTTCCTTCTATCACCTTTTCTTATGTAATTCTTTGTTTTAAGCATTCTATCAATTTCTCTTTCTGTCTTTCCTTATGTTATTCTTTGTTTCTTCCTTCTATCATCTTCTCTTATGTTATTCTTTGTTTTTATAATTCTATCACTTTCTCTTATGTTATTCTTTGTTTTAATCATTCTGTTACTTTCTCTTTCTATCTTTCCTTATGTTATTCTTTGATTCTTCCTTCTTTCACCTTCTCTTATGTTATTCTTTGTTTTAATCATTCTATCACTTTCTCTTTCTGTTCTTCCTTATGTTATTCTTTGTTTCTTCCTTCTATTTTGATGTTATTCTTTGTTTTTTCCTTCTATTACCTTCTCTTTTGTTATTCTTTGTTTCTTCCTTCTATTCTTATGTTATGCTTTGTTTTTTCCTTCTATTACCTTCTCTTTTGTTATTCTTTGTTTCTTCCTTCTATTTTTATGTTATTCTTTGTTTTTTCCTTCTATTACCTTCTCTTTTGTTATTCTTTGTTTCTTCCTTCTATTCTTATGTTATGCTTTGTTTTTTCCTTCTATCACCTTTTATGTAATTCTTTGTTTTAAGCATTCTATCACTCTCTCTTTCTGTCTTTCCTTATGTTATTCTTCGATTCTTCCTTCTTTCACCTTCTCTTATGTTATTCTTTGTTTTAATCATTCTATCGACTTTATCTTTCTGTCTTTCCTTATGTTATTCTTTGTTTCTTCCTTCTATCACCTTCTCATTCTTTGTCTTATTATTGCGATCTATGCTCAAAACAGCAGTCGACAGTCGGCCGTAAACAATTCCAGAAAGCGCGCGCCGAAGTTCCTGGGCCATACTGCGCAGTGTGATGCGCAGTGGTTTGGCTCGCAATGAGCTAGAATCAGCGTTGATGAAAAAACGCTTGAACGCAAACCGCAGTGACCTTGCTTTTTGTAACGGCGTTTTGAATTGTGATTCATGTTTGTGATTCTAGCTTCGAAAATTTGATTGAACGCACCCTAAGACTTGTCCAAAACCTGGTCACAGAGTATTGGTTTCCAAGCCTTATCCTCTCTCTATCTTCATAATACTGGAATGTGACATACCTGTGCAGCTCCTGCAGCCCTAAGAGATAACTGCATACTTTAGTCTGACCCTTGACCCAGCTTGTCCTGACATGACCTCCATTTGACCTTGGTGACCTGGGATGACCTTTTAAGTAGGCTACCTGATACCCCTGGCTCTGTGATTGCCAGACACACAAGCAAGTGTAATGTCTGTAGCTAGCTAGCTTCACCAGCTTGCAGGTGATACATAGTCTGGGTGTGCAGACTCTCTTTTGACTCTAGATCATCCAAGGTGACTGGTGTGCTTGAGCCTAGTCTACAGCATTGGTGTTCCAGACCCTTTGTCATGATGACAGGAAAGCATTCTGTGCCTGCAGTAATCTTTCCAGTTTGCTTTAGTATAATCATTAGAATTTTGGAATCTGAACTTAATGTGAAAATAAATATGCTAAAGGTCAAGGGTAACAACCTTACAACCTTAGTTGAGAACCAGAAGGGTGTTAAAGGTAAAGACCAGTATTGGCAACGCCCCAATTTCAAAAAATGAAATGGAAGCTCTCATTACCAATCATGTGAAAGAATATGTTTTGACTAATACATGATGATACAAAATTTGCCGGGAAACCGCCTACTAATTCATATATTTGGTAAATTTATTTCTCTCGTGGTCTGGTGAGAGAGATAGGGTAGTCCCATATACATCTTTCTGTGTATAGTGCTTGTAACTTTACGAAGAATGAGCCAAATTTCTTATCATTTTGATGATTCCAGAACCTTGCAGATGCTAGATGCTAGATGATCGACCTTTTCTGATCGATTCCACAACGTTTCTTTCACAATGCAATCCCATGACCATTACTGGTCTTTACCTTTAACTCAGCTACTTCTTACAGAGTAAATAGTCACCAATTTGGCTCTATAAACATGTTGATACATCTTAAGCTCATAATTAACAGGGTTCCAGTACCGATTTGGGGTCTACATTTTAAATCAACACTCTCAAATATGAATTTTAAACAGAGGATCATTCATACAGACCCTACAAATTTGAATCCATACCCCATTTGTAAAAAGTTGTAGTGGAGCCCTGAGTTAACTCATGAACTTCATCACAGAGTTACTGCCCTTTTGGCTCAGAACATTCAATATATCTGTCACTTCTACCTTCTAACTTCATCACAGAGTTACTGCCTTTCTGGCTCAGAACATTCAATATATCTGTCACTTCTACCTTCTAACTTCATCACAGAGTTACTGCCTTTCTGGCTCAGAACATTCAATATATCTGTCACTTCTACCTTCTAACTTCATCACAGAGTTACTGCCCTTTTGGCTCAGAACATTCAATATATCTGTCACTTCTACCTTCTAACTTCATCACAGAGTTACTGCCTTTCTGGCTCAGAACATTCAATATATCTGTCACTTCTACCTTCTAACTTCATCACAGAGTTACTGCCTTTCTGGCTCAGAACATTCAATATATCTGTCACTTCTACCTTCTAACTTCATCACAGAGTTACTGCCTTTCTGGCTCAGAACATTCAATATATCTGTCACTTCTACCTTCTAACTTCATCACAGAGTTACTGCCTTTCTGGCTCAGAACATTCAATATATCTGTCACTTCTACCTTCTAACTTCATCACAGAGTTACTGCCTTTCTGGCTCAGAACATTCAATATATCTGTCACTTCTACCTTCTAACTTCATCACAGAGTTACTGCCTTTCTGGCTCAGAACATTCAATATATCTGTCACTTCTACCTTCTAACTTCATCACAGAGTTACTGCCTTTCTGGCTCAGAACATTCAATATATCTGTCACTTCTACCTTCTAACTTCATCACAGAGTTACTGCCTTTCTGGCTCAGAACATTCAATATATCTGTCACTTCTACCTTCTAACTTCATCACAGAGTTACTGCCTTTCTGGCTCAGAACATTCAATATATCTGTCACTTCTACCTTCTAACTTCATCACAGAGTTACTGCCTTTCTGGCTCAGAACATTCAATATATCTGTCACTTCTACCTTCTAACTTCATCACAGAGTTACTGCCTTTTTGGCTCAGAACATTCAATATATCTGTCACTTCTACCTTCTAACTTCATCACAGAGTTACTGCCTTTTTGGCTCAGAACATTCAATATATCTGTCACTTCTACCTTCTAACTTCATCACAGAGTTACTGCCTTTCTGGCTCAGAACATTCAATATATCTGTCACTTCTACCTTCTAACTTCATCACAGAGTTACTGCCTTTCTGGCTCAGAACATTCAATATATCTGTCACTTCTACCTTCTAACTTCATCACAGAGTTACTGCCTTTCTGGCTCAGAACATTCAATATATCTGTCACTTCTACCTTCTAACTTCATCACAGAGTTACTGCCTTTCTGGCTCAGAACATTCAATATATCTGTCACTTCTACCTTCTAACTTCATCACAGAGTTACTGCCTTTCTGGCTCAGAACATTCAATATATCTGTCACTTCTACCTTCTGTTTGTGCCCTTTTTCGAACTCCTTACATTTCTGAAGCAGTCTAGATTTTCACTGGTTTTCTCTTGTAATTCAATTATTTGATTAAGGGTGAAAGTCATGACTGCTAGCTAGAGGCCATCCACATACCTCAACATGCAAACTTAACTATTTGGGGTTTTGACACTGAATACGGTTTCAGGATTACTTGGAAATGCCAACTGTATGTGGTGTACTTTTCAGCAGAGAATATATAGGCCCATTAACACAGCCCAGAACACTACTTGCGCGACATGAGCTGATCTGCATGCGATCATATGGAAGCGAGGAGTATACGTGTCATTTGACCAAAAACCGGATTCATTCACCGATGTTTCGAGAGCAGGCAACTACAATGCAAAAATCAGTGAAATTTCTGCTGGCGTTTAAAAACACCACACTTTAGAGTTGATTTTTGTTTATGGTAATCTGACGTCTGGTAGTTGTACCCAATGATGCGCTCCTTGATGTGGTATTCCAAGTCCAATATCAAAGTGATGAAATGAAGTTTTGTAGTCTGTGTGGTATATCAAGCAGCTGGCTGACCCCCTTCTTGGTGTGTAGTTTGTTGGTTGTTGGCCTTGTTGAAGGGGATAGTGACTGAGAGGAAAGTCTTCGGCCATCTTCACATGATTAGTTGATTGTGTTGTACAACCATCTCCCTGATGTAGTGATGTACTCTCTGACATGGTATCTCTCAAGTCTAACATCATTGTGACGGGATAAAGTTGGTAGTCCTACTGATCAGCTGGCTAGGGGCACCCCTTTTCTTAGTTAGGTTTGCTGGTTTTTAAGTGGAAGAAAGTTTAATGCCCCTTTCACATTTGAGTGGTTAGATGAAAGAGTAAGAAACTGTACCTTTTCTGTGTGATAATATTCTGTAGAGGTGCATTTAAATATGAGGATATTTTCTGTCCAATCTTCTTCTCCTTACCCTACCATTTTGTGTGGTCTCTTCTTTTCTTCCATTCTTCTGCCTTCTTTTTATTTTAATGTTGGTGATAGAGGTCTACTTTGAATCTTTGTGATTCCTTGGAAGATGTGAATGGGTCTGTTTTGGGGGAGAGAGGATGAGGGGATTTTCATCCAATCCTCAAGAGGAGGAGACCTCAGCAGACAAGAATGTGGATATTGGGGTCAAACCTAGGAGAGCTTGTTAAGGAAAATAACCTGAGCTGTCCGGAATTGAGTGAATCCTACCCTTTCCGACCATTCAACATCAAGTCCAGAATTATATGCTATGTTGACAAATGACAATTGCTTTAAAAGGTGTAGGAATGTTCCATCTATATCATTTAGAATTAAAAGCACAATTATACCAATTAATTAATCCTTTTAGAGCACCCTGGATCCTGGATTAACACAGGGTGGTATGAAAGGTATAGGTCTTAAGTTGAATGGCGCTGCTAAAAGTCTAATTTTTGTTTAGCAGTTTGAATGTTCTCGCCTCTAGGTGATTTAACTCTGACTTCTGACTCATTTTTTGACCTTCCTGAATGAAATTGAATAATTATATTCTATGTTTGAAGTCTAACTTAGAGTTTTAAACATATTGTTAATGAATCCATGGTGACTAGACAGTTATACATTGTAATCATGTTACATAGGCGCCTATATCCACCATTTAAATCAAGTGATTGATTTGGTTTTCAACTATATTATATAGAAAGGGACACTAATCTTATATGGACTACCTCATTGGTTCACCATCCATGAAGTCATTTCATCTGACACTGAGACTTGAAAAACTACAATATTGGCAGGAAATAACCTAATTTCTTCTAGTTTGATTTCCTGCAAGAAAATGTCTTAAATTGTAAATGAAATGTTAGTACCTTGCTTCCTAACAAACATTAATTTCCCTTACTACCTTGAACTTCAAGTGCTGATTAACTTAATTGATAAAGAGTCATGTTTAATCATGTAATGCGACTTTGTTGTTGTTGTTGTAGGCAGGACATTGATATTGAAGTGCATGAATTACAAGAAAGTTGGTGACAGTATTGGCCTTTCCTGAGGGTATCATGTACTCTGATTATTCACAATAAGAATAATATGTATTTTTTAATATACATTCCCAGATGTAATTAAGACCCATAACTATGAAGTATATTTAGTAATGCCGATATGATCAGACATGAGCTCTAAACTTGAAGTGATATATTGGATAAATCTTTGTCAGACATAGAACATGAATGCCATATCTGACACATTATTGATATATGATGCACACCGTTAAGCTACATAGAAATATCAGCTCATAGCTCAGGTTAATGTATTCCTTCAAATGAAGAGAAGGAGGATGTTTTGGGGCTTCTCAAAAGAACGATACCCTATGAGGAAACAGATTCTTCATGCTCTATAAACCAGAATATGAAAAGATTAGCTCATGCAGTTACATCCTTTAACACAAATCCCATTATCACGATGAGCATGTGGAGGATTTCTGAGGTTTCTCAAAAGTACAACGTCTTATTATGAAGTAACAGAACTGCTCTAGGATAATGAACCTAGAAATCCTACACATATGAAAGCATGCTGTGCACATTCTATAGAATAATATATTAAAGACATACACTCATGGGTTCTTCTGCAGACACTATTCTGTCATAAATAAGAGATACTATCTGTATTAATTGTGGACTTTTACCACAGACAAGTCTTATGTTATGTGCACACCCTCTAAAACTTCAGAAGAACCACCCCATAATGAAAATTCATCATCATAAATTTCTCACCTGAACATTAATCTCTGCATTTCGAAGTGTGCAATGAGTTTTGCTGCATGCAGGATTTGTACACATACAAATAGGTAATGCCACCATGCAAGTCTGCTATGTGAGTGAACTGTGATGTAATACACAGGAAAACCCAGGGTATGTCTTTAACTTATTTAAAAGAAATCAGAGTTTCAGGCCAAACCCTCCTTCCTTTTAATGCTGAAAATTGGTGAAATTAGGAAAGAAATCAGAGTTTCAGACCAAACCCTCCTTCCTTTTAATGCTGAAAATTGGTGAAATCAGGCTTCATTTTAGGAGAGATTGTGCATAAATCAGTCACGTCTTCTGAAATTATGGAGAGATGGATAGACAAGAGGTCTATAGAAACCCAAGATGTGATGACATACAGACATATGGCCATGTTGGGACAATGTGGCATAGGCTATGTGATGGAATTCAGTTTTGAAGGGGAAAAAAGGAATAATGATATTGGACAGAAATAGATAAATGGTAATAAGAAAAACAGAGATCATGATGTAGGATAAAAAAGTTTATTTATTGAGAAAGTTTAGTACAGAAAATTGAAGGCTTGTTTCAGAACAGAGAGAGGTGAATCATCTATTTTTATCTTTGCAAGTTCAAATTTATTGATCTCATTTTCTTTTGGTACAAGATGTAAGTTCATCATAAAGAGAGTTTCAGGATCTAGTTCTTCTGCTTCACACTTCATCAGTGGTAGAGCAGTGGTCTCGTAACTAGAAGGTTCCGGGTTCAAATCCAAGTCAGTGAGCTAGTGCCGTTTGGTAAGGCATTAATCCTCATTATCAAGTCCCTCAGAGAAGACTTAAAGCTGTCCGTCCCCTGGTTGCTTACTTACAAGCAGTCAGGTTTGACAAAATATCGAACAAACAAACTTCACATGACAAGTGAATGGTTAAAATACAACATTTTATCAGCTAGGAGCCACAAGCGCCTTATTTTATTTCATAGAGGCAGTGCCCTTCTTACTCTCATCAGATGATTTCTTGCAGAAATCTAATAAAAAGCTTCTTTTTAGTTGCTCCTATACATGTATGGGCTTTGGAATTGGATTGTACATGTTTTAATGGTTGCATGTATTCATATTTATATTTACTGTGGAGCGCAAAAACGTTTTTCTCAGAAAGAGTAGGGCCATGTTTCAGTGCAAAATGGTATAAAATGTCTGATAATGTGCAAACTGCATGAACACCTTCAAAGAGACCTCTAAGCCTAAGTAATTGACTTGTATAAGAGTCCATTAGAATTACTGCGGATTATCAGTGAGAGAGCAGTTATTTGAGATTCCATCCATAGAAATAAGGGAGCAATTAATTATGTTGATCCCACAGTGGATTTCTTCATTAGCAAATAAAATGCTTAATCTTTAAAATTCTTTCAAGATTGAGAAGAGCTTATTGGAAGGAGTGTGAGCCGACTGTAAAAACAATGTGTTTGGCAAATGGAAGAAATTGCTACTCTTACATAAGATGCAGGCCTACCACTCTATGACCCATGCTCAAGTGACAGTTGTCTGCAGTCAATTTCCGACACTAACAAAACTCCAACTCTGGTACAAACACTTAACCCCAACCCTAAATTTATTATAAAGGCTACTTGTAGCCCTAGCTCTAAACCTAATCTAAAGACCAATTGCAACCCTTATCTCTAAAATGGTCATCTAAAACCAAGTGAAACCCCAACCCTATATCTTAGATGAAATGAGGCCCAGAGAAAATGTCCGTTTACCAGGATGACTTCATACTCTTCATTTTGAGCAAGAATACTGAAAGTGGGTGAAGGGTGTAGGACGTGTCTCTTCATCAACTAAACAGAAGAATTGAATGCTGATGAGAGATTGTGACCATTATATTAAATTGAGCTAGATAGTGTGGTGTATTTTATTTACATTTTGTATTTATTTTTCTCCCTAGGCTTTTGATATATGTTTATTACTTTTTTAACATTGCTCTGTAATGGATTAGGTTTGTTTGATTTTATTGCACCGCATTCATTTGCTTAAGGTAAATGTTCATGAGGAGAAACCTGTATGAAATTTGTTAAAAGAAGAAATATATTGATTATCTGACTTTGTGAATGCAGAAAAATGAGCAAAGATGTGGCTGAATACCAGTATAGGCACCCCTCGATGGCAATAGTTCACGACACAGTAGGCTTCTTGGCTTCTTGTGTCCTTTGACGGGACAAATCTTCAGAAGACCCATGCTTTTTATTGAGGTTTATTGAAATAGACAATGAACGGATTATCCGTCTTTTCCTTCCCTCTGCTCCATCTAACTGAGCTGGACAATGATGATGATGTCCCCAAGGAGGGGGTAGGATGAATACCTCAGACCTCAACAAACCACCTTTTGTGTCTGTTTCCGACTCCGCCAACCATGCACATCCTTTTCTGCCCTCCTTAATAAAAATGGATAAAGGATTATCCCGTTATTAGCTCAAGAAAGCCGTTCAGCTTGTCAGGAAGATCCCGTTTGAAAGGAGGTGGGAGAAATCTCATAATGCAAGGTGATTTATGTTATGTCAGAGTAAAAGACGGGTATTATGTCACAGCTGCCTTAATTAAGCCGATGAGAAATACGCCTTCGATGTCCCAGATTTAGAAATGCTTGTTACTTATCTGTCTGGGTCATTCTTGCAATCAGTTCTCATTGAGGTATCAGAAGCGATGTTCATAAGTGACCGTCGTAGTTTTAAACTTTAAGTTTTCGAAACCACTAAAGTTGTAAAAAACAATTAAATAAGATCTGGTGTGGTTTCTAAGTTTCTAACTTAAAGTTTCATAGCCACGAATGCATCTGCACAGTTCCTAACTAGAACATAAATTCAAAGTTTATAACCACAACCTAAAATTAAATTTAACGGATAGTACGGGGAACCTCACTAAAGCTAGGCGCTGGATGGAGCGAATGATGAGACTTTAATGACAACCTTTCAGTTTGTGATCTTCGGTAATCCTCATTGAACATGCTGTGTTTGAGAATAGGTACAATTAAGGTCGTCAAAAAGGCAGACATATGAGAAAGGGGTTTCTTTGAGTAGGATGTAAGTGTAGTAGATTAAGAGTATGAGTCATGCTATGATCCTTAAGTACAAATGAGGAATACTTGTTTGCTTCAGTTTGAGAATAATACAAACAAGGGGCTTGATGACAACGAAGCTTATGAAGGTAGTATGCATTGAATTGAAATGGATTATTCATGTAATTTGACATGTCTTAGGGAGTTAAGAAATAGTTAAGTAGTTGAAGGAAACCTCACCCCCAAAATAAGTGAAGGTATGCTAACAGATAAGAAATCTTGAGAGTGTCTGCATGGTCCTGACTACAAGATAACCTTGAAGTTTAAAACCACAAGCTATATAAACTTAAGTTTAGACTGCCATGTGAACTTAGCTATTAATGAAGATGTAACAGGGCCATTTGGTTTGTTGGTCTGTCTGTCACTTTGCCTTCTTATGGGGCTCCCATCACATACATGTTACTGACTGTGATGGATGACCAGTCTAATATTTACCTGTCTCCATCATACACCTCCTTCAAAGATTCAAGTGCGTAGAGTTCCGTTGTGGTGAGTGTACTCATCTTAATGTACTTCACCATGACCTTGTGACCTTTTAAATCAACTTTGCTGGGGGTCCTTCATAGTTTGTAGTAAGTCTTGGATACCTGTAAATGAAATTCAAAGAGTAAAGCATGTAAGAGTTCTTTTGTCATTAGTGGCTGGATATACGTCACTTGTACTCATGTGCTTCACAATGAACTTATGACCCTTTTATACATCCTTGCTGGGGGTCCTTCTAACGTTTAATAAAAATCATAAAAGTCATATTGGAGTTAAGATTAACACTTCAAATTTTAAGTGATTTTTAGAAACTAATATTTACTTCTATTCTAGCAACATTCTGCACTTTCACTTTCCCCTGTTCTTTCTTCAGTGTTTAATACACATGTACATAGTGATATACAACGTTTCGTTGTAGAGTTTCAGGATTACTTTCTTGTGTGTGTGGACTCCCTGGAATTTATGCCATGATTCTTTATACAACGTTTCGTTATAGAGTTTCAGGATAACATTTTTTGTTTGTGGACATGCTGCTTGACTCTCAGCAGATAATTTCCAATTGTTACTGTTGATATGCCTAGAAGACTTGGACACAGTGAGGTTGTTTTGCTAGTGCCACTGCTACCCAATGATTCCCAATCTTCGGGGGAGGTAAAACGTGACCATATTACACCCCTCACCCCAGCTCCACCCACCCATGAAGGGGGTCAGAACAGGACCCCCAAATGAATCCACAACTTACCCCTTACACTTACCTACCGGTATAAAGACAAGTACTATTCATGAAATTACTTTGTGAAAGAAACTGTCTGTAAGATATAGTTAATGGTTTTTTTGAAGATTTGATACAAATACCAACAACCTTTTTGGTAATCCATAAAAGCAATATAAAATATTTACATTGGGAAAGGTTAATGGTATTACATGGTGTATAGTGTGATGTTTTGGAATGACCAAAATAAAAAGAAATTGGCCCAAGCCTGCTAAATATCATATGTAATGCACACAGAAATGGGTATTGACAAACAAACGTGACGTTTTTAAAGTTCTCAAGGTGGCGTAGTTTACAATGTAGATAAACTAGCAAATCATAGGTACGGTAGATACATTGATTTATTGTGGTAAAAGTTGGATTCAAATCGTTCAGCTATTTCTTATCATATTTCAAGTGCAGAGGCATTTGAAAAATGAATTCTTTTCAGGGGACATTTCTATTATGACTTTCATCCAAACTGATATAAGAAAGCTCAAAAATTTGTTTTTCATTTCTTACCAGAACTCATCCTTCTTTTAAGTAACTGTGTAACCATACACAACATACTATGCTAGACGTGGTGTTTCATTATGAACAACCCGAGTTGATGCATCTTTCTTGAACCATATAGGCCCATATCCCCTCTTATATGGAAGGCTGTAACATTTATTTGGATGGGAATTCAGATGTGTTTGTAATTTCATCCAAATATCAAAAAGTGTTATGTCATTGTAACTTGATGTTAACAACATTTTTGGATATCAAGAAAAACAACAAAATTTCCTATTGGTTTTCAAGTTCATAAAAGCTTTTAAAAGTGTTATGATATTTTAACCTGTTGTTATTAATACTTTGAGGTATCAAGTAATTTAGAACAATGTCATGTTCTATATTAATTTACAAGTCCAGGCGGGGAAAATGTTATTGCTTGTAAGAGCAATATTACCAGGAAGGATATATTGAATCGAAAGTGGAAGACTTTCTTCTTGAAGCGGACTCAGGGGTGTTTAGAGGTGAAACACTGTGACTTATCTTTCTGCAAAGGCCCTATAGAGGTTCCATGATTTATGCCAGCTTTGTGGAGTTTTGAAACATTAGTATTTATTTTGAAAGGATGTGGGTTTTTGGTTCACCACTTTTCTTTTGATGCACTCACATGTGTGTAAAGTGATAACTGTTCATTTTGGGATGGTGTATGGCCTGTCTGATATACAGTGACAGTCTCACAAGTTCTTGGATATTTATTGAGTTGTACTTCCAACAAAAGATACATTCTGGTCATGTCAACAGGTAGTACAAAAAAAAATTATTTTTAAAGCCCCACTGCACTACTAATAGCTACTTGCGCCCTCTATATAGCAAACAATGCCTAATCGGTGACCATTGGTCCCCATGACCCCCTTTTTCTTATTTTAATTGAGAGCTTATTTGATGAGTCAGTGACTATGCAGGGAGATCTTATAGCCCTCCTGGCCAAACTAGTGCAGTGGGGCTTTCAGGCCCAGTGTGAAATTAATTGATTGTGTGTGTTCAAATGTAAGATTACTTTATGGTTAATTATCATTTGAAAGTCAGTTAAGAATTACAATTAATAATAATAATAATAATAATAACAATATTTATAAAGCGCAACGAGACTGGCACACGATCGACATTAGACGGGAACAAGAAATTACATGAAGTATGGACTTAATTAAAATTTTACTGGGCAGGTCAACATGTTCAAACCAGTAACAAAAATAATGATGGGAGTGAAGGCAAATAGCCTTCCCAACACTGCGAATAATAAAACACACTTTTGGATGAATAAAAGCTAGTGTTTTTAAAATCTGACATAATGGACTTAAATGCATGACATTTCTGAACTCTGCATTGGACTTGAAAGTAACCCTTCCTGATTCATTTAATAATGACAAAAGTTATATAAATAATAGTTTGATGAAATCTAGACATTGCTTAAATTGAGTTTCTCTTTAATGATTTTTCAAACATCTCTTTTTATCTTTAATGCATTGCTTTTGTATCTCTTGAAGAACACTACATTTATTTCACTCCATTTCTTGTTTGTCTCTCCGTGCTTGTATAGAGTCATGAAACACTTGGGAAGCACACATAAGATTGATATCATTTCTCTATGCTCCTATCTATTATTAGCCATGATATAATTGGCTGATTTAAGAGTGCAATCTCAAGTGACCCCTATTCTAAAACTAGAACAAAATATTCTTCAGAAAAAGAAATTGGGTATGATGTCTTACTTGAAGAATGTCTGTGGGTTGAAGAAAAAAATGCTTCCAAATAAAAACCAATTATTTCAGATTCTTTCTAACTTTTCACAACCTAAGCCCACATGATTCTCATCAAAGGTGATTATTGATGAATTCCAGTCTGATGACATCATCATATCCTGGCAAGAAATTGATACAGATCACAGAATTAGTTTTGTGAATTTGTAGCCATGGCCTTGGTCTTTCAAATGCAAATATTTGGCCAACTTCAAAAAGTCTTAGAATTTATTCTTTACCTTGGGTTCTAATTTGCTTGCTAGATTTCTATGAGATTTCTATGAGATTTCTATGAGATTTCTATGAGATTTCTTTTCAATTTGTATGAAATTGGCTCTGTAAAATTATCAAGAATGGGCAAATTTTGAATAACTTTGGAAAATTTTGATTAGTCTTAGGTTGCTTTTCTTGGTGCTGTCTGTTTAGAAATTTGAATTGTGTGTATCATAGCGGAAACACAAATGACAACAAGGTGTTACCATGGTTACAATGATGCATACACATGTCGTTGGGAACTAGAAATTGTACCAGTGCTACATAGTCAAGTACTACCAATTCCATATTTCCATATTTATGGATAAATATTTTGTACAAGATACAGAGAAGATAGAGAAGTTCCCTAGACCAAATCACAAATGGTGCAAGTTGAACTATTTCTTGAGGTGTGAAAATTAATCCTGCCCCATTCATAATTTTTTCTGCCACATTTCAGAGGGTTGGCTGGGTGTATTGTAGACCCAGGGGGTGCAGGCAAAGTTGAAGGTCAGGCGCAAAATCGGTCCAACTAAGCCCTACACCATACCCCTTTAAAGGAACAGTGTTCCCCTTCATCTTCTTTTGATTTTTTACAAACAAAATATTGTACATGTGGGACTGTTTTAGTAATGCAGAGTCTATCATAGTGTTCCTCTAGCAGGAATGAAAGTTGTCTTATATTGATTTACTATTCAAGGATATGTTCCAAAGTAATCTGGATAAACAGCTAATATTGGAGGGGACTGCAAACTTTTATAATATTTAATGCTGTTGGAGTGTTCCAAGTTTGCAAGGTGTAAATATGGAATTTTGCGCTTTGCAAACTTCAGGGTGCGTGTAATTATTCAAAGTGTTGACATCAGACTTAATGTTCTGACAACATGTAGTGTGTTATTGATAATGTTTCCTAAAGTCTGTAAATTGATATTTGGATTGGGCGCTATTGGACCTTTAAATGGCTCAGCCTACTCTACAATACTCCTTCTGTTGGGGTGAAAAGAGCCAGAACTGCAAGGTTTTCAAGCAGAAAATTGAGGTTTTCATTGGAGGTACTGTGATTTCCAAGGTGGGTGTTATTATTTTCCATCCTGTTGCTTCTGACACATTACTTGAGCGAAATGGCATGACATGGCTCTAAAGTAGTGCTGTAACATCACGGATATCTCCAATTCCGTTTAACCGCCAGTCAAAACCGGACGGTTTTCGGTTAAACGATTTATTTATAAAAAAAAAAAAAAAAAAAAAAAAAAAACGATATTTGTTTTTTTTTTTTTTTTTTTTTTTTTTTTTTAATAATTTGTTTTAATTTTTTTTAATTTTTTTTTTTTCTTCACCGACTCTGTCGGCAGCAAGCCAGGTCCGTGTGAAAAAGCGGGAAGGAATTTCATTTGTGCTTGTGAACTTGTCATAAATAATAGTAACAATGTCGATTTTAGAGGAAGGTGTAAGATCATTAATGTAAAGTAAAAACAGTAGAGGACCTAGGATAGAACCTTGTGGTAGGCCATGTGTTCAAGTTGGATGAATTATTATTATAAATTACATATTGAGATCTATTACA
The DNA here is from genome assembly GCA_035222895.1 of Strongylocentrotus droebachiensis. Taxonomy (NCBI): domain Eukaryota; kingdom Metazoa; phylum Echinodermata; class Echinoidea; order Camarodonta; family Strongylocentrotidae; genus Strongylocentrotus; species Strongylocentrotus droebachiensis. The sequence goes on along the minus strand of JAVYIG010000473.1, from coordinate 474,388 downwards.
AAGATTACTTTCAAACCAAGATGACAGACAAATTGGAGTGTTGTTCTAGTTTCAGAGTGGTGAGTCAACACACAGATTACTGAGCTGAGAGACATTGCCAGGCATAGTGCCAGGTGTAGGGGCATAAATCAAAACTTTAAAAAAAAAAAAAATTAAAAAAAAATTAAAAAAAAAAAAAAAAAATTAAAAAAAAAAAAAAAAAAAAACGGGTAAACGAAACCGTCCAATTGAAAACGGAATCCGCCATGGGCGGTCGGATACCGGACGGTTAAACGTTTGACTACAGCACTACTCTAAAGGCCAATGAAAATATAAATATTGGGTTCTTTCATCAAATATTTAGAGGAGCTATTAAAACTGCTGGGAAAGAGAAGAAAAGAGAACACCAGAGATGCAAGACTGTTTGTGATTCTTTCTATGTGATATGAGTTTTTGTTGTCTCCTGTCACAGATGTATATATTTGTGACATCTGCATTGGAAAGGCATATAAAGTGTCAGTTTTACTTGTAATAGGCGGCCTTTACCTTTATATTTATTGCCAATGATTGTCGTATTGACCTATTCAACAAAATTAATATTTCAATTGAAGGACAAAACATTTGTGATCATGGGCTCATGTAAAAGAAGCAAGAATTAAAAGGCTAATATTCACAACCTTGTTGGAAATTGAGATAACATTTATAAAATGCAAGCTTGGTTTACAAATAATATTTAGTTGACTATTTAGTTGAAAAGTGTGAACGCAAGTCTCATCATCCTCCCCCTGTTTCATGTTTCACCTGAGAAATTCCTCTTGGAAGATAGTCATTTCTTCTTGGTCATCATGTATGAGCCTAGCTTTACACAGATGTCAATAATATTATTCCAGTGTCTGTTGCAGGCTGGAATGCTTATTTTTCTACTCTACATATTTCATAAATCTTTCTTCTCTTCTCCACCTAGCCTGATTTCAGACTCCTGGCATTTTATGTTTGTCTATCTGCAGACTGCGTAGCAATAGATAGGGCATTGAAGTATAGGAAAATAAGAAACTATAAGAAACTTTGCGAGTGCTACAGAATTTTTTTTATATCCCCTCAAAAATGTTGAGCTTTTTATTTTATATCTTTCTTTTTGTTTCATTTCCAAAAAGTTTCTGGTTTTACAGTAGTCATGAAAGAGGAAAATATTAAAAGAGTTCTAGTTGAGGTGGAATTATATAGAGTGTGGATATGTTTATATCTTTTATGACATGTTGGCAATATTAAATATGGGGAAATCTCAAGTGACCCCTATTCCTAAAATAGAAAAAAATATTCTTGAGTGAAAAAAGAAAGGCTGGTGAAAGCAGAACAATTTTGTATAGCCAGAATAAGTTTTAGAGAGTAACAGAGAGAGGAAGAGGGAAAATACAAGGGGTCATTGGAGTAGGAATAAAGTAGGGTAGACAGCAAATTGAATTGTGCCAATCATTACTTTTTGTCAGAATATGCTATAAATAGAAAATGATGTCATGTCCTGCACATGACCTCTTGCCTATCATAGCACCTCTCCCCAGTTTAATTAGGATTCCATCTGCTGATCTTTCATTACATCTTGAGTCATTAACTCAGCAATACAAACAATTAGGATAGTTCACCCTTAGTACTTACAGTATATTATGTGACAAAAGTATTTTTAAAGGAACCTTTTATTGAAATATGAAACTGGAACAGTGGTTTCTCTGTTTGTTTGAGAAAGGAAAGTAGAACTCAAGTCCAAGAATCCAATGTAGAATCAGGATAGGATATATATCATGTGTCTTGCTCATGTCTTGTCATCAGAATAACTCTTTTACTAGTTACTACCATGAAATAATAAAGTAATTAAATCTTAATGTGTCCTCAATCTGAGTGTAATGAGCTCCATTATACATGGGGGCTACAATGTCTGAACAGGTTTTTGGGCAAGCATTTGAAACATTGGTAGACTGACTAGTGACTATGTACTGTTTTAGCCATTTTGCTTTTGATATCTTGGTGATATAGAGAGAGGTAGATCCATAACAAAAAAGGGAGGTGGAGGCGTAAATTCATCCCCACCCCTCAAAAAGGTCTCCCATATACTGTAGGCATCTGACCCCACTCCCTCATCCACAATTCAGGGTTGCTAGTTTTCACTCATTTTGGCCAATTTCAGGCTCTGACATATCTCTGTTTCAGACCTTCTTAGGCTTGATGTTGTGCAGGAAATTATTAACATGATCACTAGGATTGTCAACAAATCCAAATATGTTATTGTATTGCCCTTGTGTTGCGTTTGAAATTGACCTGAAAGTAAACCTCACCCCAAAGAATAAGCGTAGGTATGCTGAAAGATGAGATGTATTCCTGCCTTTTGATTTACTATATTCTTTACAAAAGTGTAAGAGATATATTAATGATGATATTCTTTGAATGATGTAATGGCTCTGAGCATGACATGGACAAAGCCATTTTCTTGATAATGTGACATACCAAGCAAACTTGTAAATGTGTCATGCACCAAGCTATTTATTTATTTATTTATTTATTTATTTCTGATCTTTTGACAGGGTAGCCCATTCACCAGCAAGTAGTGGTCTTCCATGGGGCCCTGAATGAACATATTTACATCGTTTATAACATTTATACAGAACAGTTACAAAAATAATACTCGTTTGCAAAATTAACATATATCATTAACCTAGTAAGCAGTAATGTCAATAGGAAAATATTAATTAAGTCGCAATTATGTGAATAAGACATGTAAATATTACAGAACATGCACGTAGTGTATGTACGGCTGAGCCATTCACAAATTACAACTTTGTTTAAACAATCTCTTAAATGAATTGACAGAGGAAGCCGTTCTCAACGAATTATCTAGCTTATTCCATTCAAATATGGAAGAAACAATTGGGCTACACTTATAACAATCAGTGTGAAATCTAGGCACACGTAAACATCCACTGTCTATTTGCCTTGTATGATGCTCATGTACATCATTAGGATTGATTAAGCCTACCTGAAGGTAAGAGGGTGCTAAGTTATGAACGCATTTATATATCATCATAACGCGACTTAACTCAAACCGCTTGTCTAGTGTCATCCATTTAAGACTTGTGAACAAATCAGCCGACGGTGTGTCATATGTCTTGTTCAATATTATTCTTGCGGCCCTCTTTTGAATTTTTTGCAGCTTAGTTGTATGAGAATGAAATCGGTTCGACCATACAACAGAGCAGTAATCTAATCGTGGCAACACTAGACTGTTATAAAGTAACTTTAAGGATTTTTGAGGCAAAAAACTCTTTGCTCTCTTTATCATGCTAATGTTTTTCTGGGTAAGTTTACTTACGTTTTCGATTTGTTTAGACCATTTCAATTCTTCATCTATCAAAAGTCCTAAGCATTTGGTGAATTGAACTCTTTTGATCAAATTGCCGTTTAATGAAATGGTGAAAGATTCAATTTTCTTGAGATTAGCAGGAGAGCCTATTAACATGACACAAGTTTTTTCAGTGTTAAGAACAAGACGATTTTCCTTAATCCATGTCATGACTCTGTTTAACGCAACAGTTAATTTTTCTTCCACAACAGTTGCATCATTTGCACTGACGGTAAGTGTCGTATCGTCAGCATACATATCTATGATACCTTCAGGAGTACATTCAGGTAGACTATTAACATATATTGAAAATAAAAGGGGACCAAGAATTGAACCTTGTGGCACACCTAATTTGATGGTTGATGGATGCGACTTGGCTCCTTTGAATTGGGTCACTTGTTGTCGATCCCCTAAATATGATTTGAACCAATAAATAGTCCTATTACTACAACCTATACAAGCTAGTTTATGTAGAAGTAGCTCATGGTCAAAAGTATCAAAAGCCTTACGAAGATCTATGAAGGCAACTCCAGAAATTTCTTTGTTATCAATATTCAACGACCATTGATTTACAAGTTTTGCAAGGGCAGTAGCTGTTGAATGTTTAGGTCTAAAACCAGACTGATTAGGGTGTAATAATTTATTCACGTCCAAGAATTCACTGAGTTGTTGGTGGACGGCCCTTTCTATAATTTTACTCACGATAGGTAATATCGAAATGGGACGGTAATTATTCAAAGAAGAAATATCTCCAGATTTGAATATTGGTACTACCCGAGCCTTTTTCCATTCACGTGGAACAACTCCTGTAGACAGGGATTTGTTAATGATATCACAAAGAGACTCTGCGATAACATTCTTCGTCATCTTTAAAAGTTTACAGCTGATGTGATCTTCACCAGTTGCTTTATAGTTGGAGAGACCTTTTAAATCAATAATAAAAAAAATATTACAATTGACAAATCTATTTCATTTATGCAAAACCTTCACCCCAAAATATTAACAACTTATTTCTGCAATTTCTATTCTGACGATTGTAGTAAAAAGATAATAGCAAGTGAATGATATACTTTAAATAATCACCACACACACCGCGTCCATAACTTTGAATACATTTACTTGATAAACCACTTTGCATAGTACGTCACGTTATCAAGAAAATGGCAATGCCCATGTCTGCTGAGAAACTGTACCTTATTCTTGCTTTATGGTGGGGAATCTTGTAGATCAATGCATGGGCAAGAATACAATAAATCTTTCAGAATATCTTAAGGCATTTCTTGGGGCGAGGTTTCCTTTAATTTCTTGAAAGTGTTTGCAATTGTGTTAATAGGGCTCCAAACTGTATGGCCCGAATTCACAAAGGAGGTTTGTCGACAAACCTCCTTTTGTTTTTTACAAACCAAGGTTTGTAAAAACGCATTGATACGCGTCGTATGACGCACATAAACCTTGGTTTGTCGACAAACCTCCTTTGTAAATTCGGGCCTATGGGTTGCTTTTAAGCAAATGTGAAGAAGGACACATACAGTAGAAAGAACAGGTGAAAGAAAGATCATGTAAGAGAGCGAAAGACAAAAAAGAAGAGAAGAATAGAGAAAAGGAGAGGTTTGCCAGGTGTGGGGTATAAAAGAGCCTGGATAATTGGAGGTGATGGGAAGGAGAGGGTTTGAAAAACTTACATAAAAACTTGTGATTGATCATACCAGAGCTTCAATATTTATTTCTGTTTGGGATAAAACACAGCACAAACCAAAGTTTATGGGACTTAGGGCATTGCACTATTATTACCTCTAAGAGAGAGGTGCAGATGTGTGATGGAATTTCTCTCTCCCCTGGGACATTTTGATTAATATTTTTGACAAATGTGGCCGATAAAAGAAAGAAGACTCGCTTACCCTGCACCCTGCCCACTCAAATATATCAAACCATCAAACAGTGCTTTTCTTTCATTTTCATTTTGAAAAATCATTTTTGTCATGTCACATTTACTTTATTGCTATGTGTATGTATTTAATATGTAATTTATTATACATCTGTGAAACTTTCAGTATATTGATTATGACCTTGTCAGATTCAAGATAATCTATATGCATGTAACTCATTATTGCTTTCTCTTTTCCCTTCTTTTTCATGTTTCTGGTATGTCATCGTTTCCTATTGGACATTGCTCTGCATGAATTTTCACTGTATACAGGTAAGTTAATAATGATGGTGATGATGATGATGAAGTGATGATAATGATGATGAAAAAGATAAATGGTAAACAATGGTAAAAGAAATTTTCATTTTCATTTAACAATATCCTGGGGATATGTGGGTGGATGAAGACCATTTTTTGTCTTTTTTTCACTTCTTGAAATTGTTTTGCAAAATATATATGCCACAAAGACTGAATTCATTCATATGAAAAGATGTCACCAATCTTCTATTTGAACAAATTTTCTGCTGATGTTTGACTTTCTTTTGCATCACTTTTGTCCGTTGACAGGACCTTTGTAATTGAATCTGATTCTAGTTTATATGTGGGGTTCTGGGTGACACACCATTTCATTCAATCATTTTCAATTTTAACTCAAGTCCAACAACCTCAATTGCAAACTGCATGGCGAGTGTTTATCGTCCATTACAGTGTTGGAATCACCTAAATGACCAATGATACAAAAACGTGAAAACTCTAATGCCAAGACATGGGGCAGCTAGGGAAGGGAAAAAAGTGGAATGCACTTGGCCTGGTATTGATTTCTTGACAACTGAACACAATCCTTTGAGCATAGAGAGGCTGAACTTGTGCGATTCTTGACTGTTGTTGGGTTGTACATTGGTTAGGTTGGAAGTCACACCGTTTGTCCTGCCCCTAGCTCCCCCGTGTTTGTTGATTTTGAAAAGAGAGACATTGATCAGTCTGGCTTGGGCTAATGTGTTCACATTGCCAATGATTTCCAGTGCCTCTTGAAAGAAGTAGTTTCAATATTGTACTGTATCACAAAGAGGATAGGCACAGCTTAGTGAATGGGAACACAACATTTTGAATTTTGCATTCAGGAATGATGCAGTCTCTTTCCATTACCTTTATTAAATCATAATGAATATAATGTTTTTATTTTTCCATTTCTAAGAAAAATCTACTTTTCAACAAATTTCAAACCATTTTCCCCATTCATCCAAATGTATGATTATAACACCAAAAAAATATTTTCATATGATAATGGAAGCTTCGATTTTTCAACTTCTAAAATAACAATTGCTATTTTGTCATAAGAGCTTTTTCAAGATTTATTGCATGACAAAACTCAATTGAGCTTGCTATAGAAATGCCTTGAGATAGTGTCTAAAACATGTAGGTTCTATTTATGAATCATTATGTACATTTTGGATAATAAATCAATCTGATACTATATGTCCTACATGGAAGAAATATTTATTGAGAACGTGGAAAATGACAATATTGAAAGTCAGCATCAATTGTTCTGAGAGTGATAAGGGAAGCCTAGAGTTTTCACACCCCAATATTTATCCCACACCTTCAATCATCCACCTTTTCTTCTTCTCCGCTTCTTTTTGTATACCCATCCCTGTATGGTTCCGTCACTCCGACCCTTTCTTTTGAAAGAAAAGTCAAAATACATATTCATCTCAAATTGTCACCTTTTTTGTCACAGGGAACCTTTCCCACTAAAGTCAAAATATCTTAAATTGTTTACATTTTTTCGAACAGTACTCTGATCACACTTTACAAGTTTATTGTTCAAATAAAAATCATGAATTTGTTTTGTTATGGGTTAGACTGCATTGGAAGTTCACAGGTTTCTATTATATGTTTTGTCTGATTTACTTTTCAATATTTGATAGTATTGACTGAGATGTCAGAAGTGTGGAATGTCAACATAGAATTGCAGTCGTGTCTAACCTTTAAATTCAGGGACTCCATTATTCATCTTTCGTTATGATACTAATACTATGCACATTCAAGTCTAGATGAATTAGGTTTACAGCATTGTTTTCATCTTACATAATGTATCTGGCATAACATTTCATATCTTATAAATCATATTCTACTATTGAAATCTTGTCTGGTAGTTATATATAACTCCTTGTTCCAATTCTAGACACTATAGTGTTACACAGTGTAACTGTACAACACACAGAATAGTTTGAAGTTCATACTGCCAGTCACTGCATTTGAATGAGCAGAAGAAACCTGAGCTCATTAATTACAATTACAGGAGTGAAATCTAGCATCTATGCTTGCGTCATAAGAGTCTTAACGGTGCTAATGTCGTCTGCCTGGCCCGACAACCCAATTAGTGATTCGCAGAAGATATAAACGAGAAAGAGAGAGAGGAGGAGGCGCTGGAGTTTTTCTCTGGGAATGGGGATGATTTGAAGTGGCCGTATGATTTCAAGTGGCCGTGGCATCAGAAGCCTGAGAGAGAATGTTTGAGACATTAAGGTTTTTGTTTATTAAATGTCTGTGTTTGAAGATGATCATTTGTGGAACTGTACTGGATTGAATTGTCAGCCAGTGTGTATAGTATTAGCAAGTGTCATATTCATATTCAAGTTGTTAATGTTATTGTATGGAAATAGAAAATTTAATAAGCAATCTCTGTTTTCTACAATATAAAAATGAAAATGAGTAGCTTCTAAAAACAAATACCTCACAATCATATTACCAGAGATCCGTTTTACCTCTCAGTAGCCTAAATCACTCTTTCTTAGACAGGTTAGGATAACTAGGCTTCTAGCTAAAGCGTTGGTCACATCCCACCGTGCGTGTTTTTAGTCCGTACGGTTTTGGGGGAGGCCACGGCCGCCAAGTTTTTCTGAAAACGTAGGGAGGGATTGGCAAAGGCAGGGAGGGAGTACCGGCAACGCGCGTCACACGCACTGTGGTGAATCGGTAGCCCGAACGCAGACCGAACGCAGCGAAAGTTCCTCGTGCACTAAAAGTGCTACGGTGTGTCTGCGTGCTCGCAAATCCGTACGGAGGCGGTACTCATCACGTCCGGATACCCATATTTTGCCCACGTTTTTGCACGTAGACAGCACGCACTTGCAAGTACGGCGGGATGTGACCACCGCATAAGGGAGGTTCTGGCTATTTATGAATTGAATTAATTCCAAATGGTATGCTATATCACATCTTAAAACAACAAACAACTGAAAATTATTTTAGCTTTTGTGATTTTAAGAGCACTTAAGATTTAATGCTTTGTCAGCAGTTTAAATATCCATCGTTTGGTACATGTAAGCCATGGAACAAGCCAAAGTTGAGCATATTGTTCATAAAACCATTCATTCAATACCAGTACTTTCAATGTGTGGGAAGCAGAGGTCATTTAGCCTCATTTAATCACACATTTCATTTTAGTTTTGAATATAGGTATATCTCTTTCTCACAGAGTGCAGATAGACGGTAAGCTACATCCATAGAAAGCTCATTTTCTCTTCCATAATCAGACTTTCGGGAGCTTTCATATCATTTCGCAAAAAGGAAAAAAAAGTACAAGTTGGATGTATAGGTCACCAAATGTCACTGTGACCACCCTATTAACAAAATGTAGGTAACTGAATATTGTTTCAATTACTCCAACATATGTTGTGAGTCGGCAATGTACTTGGCGTGTGGCGAGTCATGTGAATCTAATAATGGTTGGCTATTAATTGGGGTGTATTAAAGAGTAATTGAATGGGAGCATTTATTAGTCAAGGGTTATGGTTTAACTACTGTCCCTGGGGTTGTTTGTGTTGTAATGACCATGTAAATCTGGTGTTCAATGAAAAAGTTTGTTATTTCTATTAAAAAGTACTGTAAATAAAAGCACTGTAAATTTGAAGAGTGGTCCAGATTTACTAATATTTCATCCAATTAGATGAATGACTGAATTACAATACTGAGTATTGTTCACTAAACAAACCTTTCTTCTGAATAAAGTAGTCAATAGAAACTTGTAAAACATTTGGGGTTTTAGTGTACCTATCCATGGAGAGGGGGGGGGGGGGGGGAGAAGATGTGAAATGGAGGAGAATATAAATGAGAGATGAGTACTACAAATATATGCACACAGAGAGGGGGAGGAGGGAGAGCAGTGGGAGGAGGGAGAGCAGTGGGAGGGGCAAGAAATCAGCTAAAAGTCTCAAAGGATGGTAGAAGAGAAATGAAAAACAGATGAGTTAAAGAATACAGAGGCAGACAACAAGATAGAGGAGAAAGAAAGAGGAAATTAATTGGAAGAACAACAAGAAAAGTATCGAGGTATATAGTTGGAGAGAAAGACATATATAGCAATACAGGCAGACTGACTTTTCTAGATGTAAATGAGTGGCAGAGACTTCCGATACATGAAGGTCACCACCAAAGTTCAACGTTGGGTGTTGCGGTTGCACCCCTCCACCAGGGGGTGAGGGGTGTAAGGTGGGGGGAAAGGTGACACCCTTGGAAGTGAATTTCCTGGGTATTTGAAAACAGTTTATCCACTTTTATATCATGATTTAGATTAGAATGCTGAAATTTAGAATAACATTGTGGTTTGAAGGATACCATTCTCTCTTGTTTCTCTGAGAAGGAAGTAGAGTCTTGGGTTAAACCATACAAGAAATTGAATGGTACTTGGTAGAAGCTGATGCTCACCATGATGAATTCAATGAAATTGTAGGGTGAGAGGAAAATATGGAAGACATTGAAATTGATAGAGGAGTAAATGATGGTTTTTACCAGAATAAGACATGAATGAGATAAAGACAAAATGAGACATAACTGAGATGGAGAGAAAAATGATGATTTAAAATAGATAAATTATATATAGAGAGTAGAGACATGTTAATATATACGGAATTGAAGATTCACCTTACACTTACAGCCTTATTCATTTTGACAAATGTCTTGAGCTTTAGGTTGCCAAATCTAAGCTTACATGTACATCTTAATCCATTTATTTATGGAATCCCATGATTCAATTATCTACCATGGATATAAGCTGTGGTGATACCTGTGTCATCTCCATGTCTTGCCCTCTGTATAACCCCAGATACCAAGGAGAAGGCTTTGCATTTACCCCCACTCCTCCTAGCTCTGCTCCTTAATCTTCATTGATTGTTCACACCCTGCTGCCCATTTTCACGCTCATGTTCCCCTGCTTGGGAGACCCATCTTCAGGACCAGTCCCCTAATCAGTTAAATGGTACCCAAGAACCAGTGGCTGACTTTATTGATCCCATTGTCACGCTGGGGTGCATCTATTAAAGTTGTAAATATATTGGTAGGTTGTGAAGTGTGACTGGTATTGAATGGAAGTTGGAAGGTTTTAAGGAGGTGAGGTTTCTGCATGATGAGGTGCACTAGCTTGAAATCCTCCATGAAGAACAGGAATCTCCCAGAGACTTGGACACACCTTATATCAGTCTGTTATAGCTACATTCATGGTTATATGAGTGGACCTATGATGTAACCCTGGGGCACCCCCTAAAAGTAGATATGTTGAAACGCAGTGAAGTGGAAGTAGACAGGCCGAAAGATATGACAGAGAGATAATTATCATTCCTTGATCGATTTTATTGATTCTATGTCAAATAGACTGTGAACATGTTTTGTATTTGTACCTCTATAGTTAATAGATGTTAAAAGGCAGAGCTAGGGTAAAGGAATTTTATTGATGATTTCTTTTGAAGAACAGTAGTTGATAAGCTTTTGTCTTGTAGCAAAAAGAGTACTGGTATCCAGAAAGAATATATTTAAAGATAATAGGGTTATCTTATATTGCCCTCTGTTCATTTGTGTCTTTATCATTACTCCTTTCTCTCTCCTTATTTTTCTCAAGCCTTCCCATCAACTTTAGATCTCCATATCATGTCTTTCATTTGTATATGTTTGTCCGCATGTTTGTCTATCTTGTTGGGTTTCTGTATCCATTCTGCCTCCCCTACCCTCCCCCCCCCCACTCTCTCTCTCTCTCTATCTCTCTCTCTGTCTCTCTCTGTCTCTCTCTTTCTGTCATTTTTTTAGTTCTACCTATGACCAATGTGACTTCTCAGTATGTTGCTTGCAGATGTTTATCTGTTTTGAACCCATATCATTGTAAAATTTTGTATCAAAAACTCTTTCTGAATAAGTCCAAGCTCCCATGTACCTTCATATTGCTTCAAGAGGGCTTCCCTTGGCCCTACTCTGCTAGACCCTACTCTTGATCTCTCACCACTCTGTCTTCCAACGCTCCAAGGGTTGAAGCGTCCCCACATTGGTGACACACTTTAACCCCTCCTCTCCTATCAAAGATGTTGTTGCTTCTGGCTCCAAATAGACAATGTCATATTTTTTCACAATGTAAAAGCTGTCCATGTTGCTGTGCTGCCCTACAGGTAGAAGTCATTGCTAAAGTGTGTCAAGATCCTACCTTGCATCATCTGATCTGGATAATATATTTGTGCACTTGTCTGGACAATATTTCAGAAATGTAATATATCATTGGGTAGTCTGCAGAGACCTATAGAAGGCCATTAACTCTTTGTAAAACTGTATGTGCCTCCTCCTGAATAATTTTGACAATGATCTCCCGCTCTTTTGCTCTCTCTCTCTCTATTTCTCTCTCTCTCTCTCTCTCTCTCTCTCTCTCTCTAGTTCTCTCTCTCTCTCTCTTCTTTTCTCTCTTCCCTCCCTCACTTCTTCTCCCCTACCTCCCTTCCTACCCCCTCTCTCCCTACCCCCTCTCTCCCATTCCAGCAACATTACTTCAGTTAAAGCAACTAGAGAGCACATAGAAATACATATGAAACTAGTTCAAGAGGATCAAAACTTCCAAACAATTATTAAAGGTTCCCCAAATCCCCAAGCCTCCTTAATCTCTTTCTGTTTCATTGCTTCCTCCCAGTGTTGAAGGAGATGAAAACCTTTGCTGAACCTAATATTGGCATTAAATTTGTCACCATTCTCTAAATAGTAGGAGCTCTTTTCTTCTTTTCTTCTCAACTACCCCTCTCCCCTCATGCTGCATATTGTGGCCTTTGAGCTTTTATGGTCACTCGCATGATCTCTTGTGACACTTTTGGATAGCTGAACAGAGTGACTGAATATCTATATATGCTATAATAGGCCTATACAGATCACTTCCTTTTTCATATGTAGACTTCTTGTAGACAATAAGAGGAGAGGAATCGTAAAGTGATGAAAAAGTGCAATTCATCAAGCGAGTCAGCCTGAAGACTTCCCAGAGGATTTCAAAGCTCCTCCCAAAACATTGGCCATCTGTCCTTTGGTTTCCTCAAACTAGGAAGGAAGGATTGTAAGACGATGAGAGATGCTCTTTCAGTAATTAAGAGATGAACTTTCAGGAGATGATTTTTTATTTCTGATGTCAGAGGGAAATGGGTTTCTTAGTCACTGTTAGCTTTGTTTTAAGTAGGAAGGGGGAGGGGCATCAATGATGTATACTTTAATAAATGTGTTAACAGACAGCGTATTCTTGTGACAATTGCTGAGAGGAAGAAGGGTGTTCACACTTAATGACATTATATGCTTTAATGCCTTTCTGGCTCTCACCAGATGATATCTATCCTATAAAACAAAATATGGGCAGAGAGGAAGGATGACAATGAAGAGAGTGAGAGAGGGGGGAGGGTAGATAACACAGACAGAACCACAATGGAGTTGGGGAGGGAAAAAAAGAATTTGCTAAATATATAATGACCTGAAGAATACCTCAAAGGTGTTTATACCATAGCTGCAATTGAGATATTGAAAACAGATTACACATTTCTTCTTAGAGTATTAAGTAAAATATCAACAAAAAGTACCAGGGAATATTGGGTTCAGAATGGAATTTCTTATTTGAATGGGTTTATCAATTCCAAGAAATTAATAAAATTGAATTCATTAATATGGCAAAATATTAGCTGAAAACTATGTTATGCACAAGGGCCAGGAAACTGGGTGGGAACAGACAAAGATCCATATCTTTATTTTGAACAGCAATAAATGGCTTAGGGCGCGTTCATGCTTGATTTTGAAGGTAGAATGAGCGATCTGAAACGCTCATCGTAAACGCTCATCGTGATCGCAGTTCCACGGTGTAGCTGTTCATGCTTACTTATCTGGCTCATCCAGGCAATTCTACTTGTGTGGCCTTGTGTGACCTTCACTGTGCATGCTACTAGAACCACTAGAGGTCAGTGCGTTGACCCCATTTAAACGCGTTTACAATTGTAAACGCATCTTTTTGTGAGTTTACGATCGGCGTTCGTGATCGCCGTTTTTCGGTGATTCTACAAAAGTGAGCATGAACGCAAGCGTGTTTTAAACTAAACACGTAACAGATGCCTGATTCTGGCCGTCAAAATCAAGCATGAACGCGCCCTAAGTGCAATATATTCAGACAGGAGGCCTATATAGATAGATGAGATATAAATGTTTATTGTTTGAGTGGGATAGGACCAGACAGAGATAGGATTCATTACACAGACAATGAAATTCAATCTTTTTATGGATAAATATCCAGGGCAATAATTCAAGTACGAGACTGACCTCTTCATCTCAATATCATCACTTACCTCTCCCCCTCTCTCTCTCTCTCCCTCTCTCTTTCCCTCTCTCTCTCTCCCTCCCTCTCCTTTACTCCCTTCTCTCTCTCTCTCTCTCTCTCTCTCTCTCTTTCTCTCTCTCTCTCTCCCTCCCTCTCCCTCCCTCTCCTTTTACTCCCTTCTCTCTCTCTCTCTCTCTCTCTCTCTTGCCTGTATGTCTGTAATGTTTGTTTTCTTTATGCTGTCTTCCATTCATTCTCTTTCTCTCATTGTACTCCCCAAGATCTTTTTCCTCTCCACATTTTCCCCACCTTTTCACCTTGTTTTCTAACCCTGTCCTTTTTACAACTTACTTTACCTTGGAGACATTCATCTATTGTTGTGATCAATAATGAGGGATTATCATTTAAAAAAAAACTACACCAGACTGATTCATAGATTCATGTTCGTACGCTATCTTCGGTTTGATCTGTCCAGTTTAAAAGGGATAGTGTACCCAAAGTATTCATCAATATGAGCAAGCGCTCGAAGTAGATAAATGAAAGATCAAGTACCACTCATCACATCACCCTAATGACTGTACATTCATGTTCTGATCATGCCTCGGAAACTCTCCCCACAGCAGGTAGAAATCCGAAACCCCTGCTCATTACAGTTCCTCAAATTGGCAGTAACACCATCCTAGCAACCAATCTTAGACACCCATTACTCATGTGATGACGGAGGGCGTAAATCATACAAACCTTAGGAAATGATACGATTCCAACATCTAATTCAAATTAGAACAGATTGCATGTAAATTATTCTCATGTATCCATATTTTTCCAGCCTTCACATCTTTATTTCAAACAATAACGTTATTCATGCTCTGTAACACACGTAATGTCAATTCAAACCATTTTAAGTGCGATAGCTTTTGACTTGCCCGAAGCGATGAGACCCAGTCAATTTTGCCTATGGTTGCCGTAGCGACCGCATCATGAGCTATGTGATGGTTAGATGTGAAATGTTATTCAACTCTGGACCTGAAACAGGAGCAATGTTGACTGGAGGCTGACCTCCCTAGAGCTGTTGATGTGGTAATTGTATCGTTCTCATCTTTCTTAGTGAGCTCAGTCCATAGGGGATTCTACTTAAAACATGCCATGTTCTTAGGTCATAGCAGAGAGAGAGGGGGAGATAGAGGGAGGGGGAGGGGGAGGAGGAGAGGGATAATATCTTGGAGATATGTTAGAGAAGTGATTTCTTAGTAATTGTATCTTCTCATCTTCCTTCGCAAACTCTGCAGGGAATTTGTCCTAAAACATTTCCATGTTATTAGGTCATAGCAGAGAGAGAAGGCATGTTTTCATCAGCTCGAGATTGCCAAATAGCCCGCTATTTCTGATTTGGGAAATAATCCCGAAATTACAAATCACTCCTTCATCAGCTCGAGATACGACCTCGAAACTTGAAACTCGACCTTGAGAAATTAGCTCAAGATATTTTGCTAAGCGTTCGCGCATAGTGCGAGTCTTCGGGCTGGTGAGGACGCACCGAACAAATAGCGGGATATTTCGCAAACTATCCCAAGATATCTTGGGATAATTATCCTGATGAAGATGCAAACTAACTGGATAATTTGCGATCGGGATAGTTGACATAACTGGATATTTGGCAATCTCGAGCTGATGAGGACAGGCCTAGAGAGAGAGAGTACCGGTAGTAGTAATTGGAGTTCACTTGACTTGTACCCATATCCTTGTAGTACATGTACATTCTCTCTGTCTCTCTTGCTCGAATGCTGGATTGGGCAAGCAAGAAAAGTTCCAAGGGATAGTAGATTTCATAGGAACTTTAAAGAATATTGATTTTCAACAATTGAAATATATCCATTTTCCATAGCAAAGCTTGGCAGATCTGGACATGAGGAGAAATGGGAAATTATTTAGAGCGAGTGAATGTTTGAAAGAAGAACAAAAAGAAAGAAGATTTGTAAGGTAGTGTAAACACATCTCTAAACTATTCACACCTCCAGGGGAATTCCTAGGAAATTGATTTTAAAGTGGACTCTGAATCTTCCCTGAATTATGCTCTCCTAAAATCAATTTATTAAAATGACACCATCATTTCCCCCAGACCCGGTCCAGTGAGAATGTGGAGACGATGATTCTTTAAATTTCTCTTGTAATATTCCAATCGTCCAGGGTATTGACAGAAATCATGATGAAGTGCGTCCAATGCCATATTTGGCATTTTGAGACTTTTGTTAGAATTGAGCTGTTCTCTCTCTCTCTTTCTCTCTCCCTCTCTCTCTCTCTCCCTCTCGCTCTCTCTCTCTCTTGTGTGCAAGACTGCATTCGGAAGTTTGCAGCATCCATTCGTCATAACTAGGGATATTCAAATTCTTCTTATTTTTAGATTGTTTCCCGGAAAGTTTTTATTTCATTTTGATCTATTATTACATACACCTTCAATATAGACAGAGCTATTGATTAGAAGAGTTGGGCCAATCCCGTCCTGGTTAAGCACAACTTGGCGAATACTGCTGTGTAAGGCAAGCAGAAAACAAAAGGATATGCTCAATGTTGTTACCAACTGAAACCAAGTTGGCCAAGCTTTGCGTATCTATAGCTCTGGGTATATATAAAGACCCTTTTCTGAGATTGCTGTAAAAGGGACTGCTGATGCAGACTGGTTGATGAGGCTTATTAATCTGTTCATGTTTCAGGTGTGATTGAGTGGTTGGTCATCTGTAAACCACCTGTGTGTGCGTGTCCTTAGATTCAGGTCACTCAGGCCACCAAACAGTTAGACCCAATAGGACCCATTCACACTAAAGTTTATCCTCTCAAATGATCCTCAGAACCAACTGTTGATCTCTGTTAAAAAACCTACTAAAATACCAATGAATAGATGTTGCTCATCATTCAGTGCCTCTTTTTGCACAGGATTGTTTGCAACAGACACATGCCCTGTTCGGAATGAGCATCTGGCTAGTTTTCCGAATTTGCTCAAACTTTTTTTGATTGGTTTGTCTGATTTTTCTGCTTCCATTAGAAGTAAGTTATTTTTGAAGCGGACTTGGCCTTTAAACTATTAATAGACATGCACTTGGACATCTAATGAAAGTTGAGATGGAAGATTAATTCCTGCTGATACCACAAGTCATAAATCTCCTTGCATCTGTAATCCATATATTGCCTGCTCATAGCTAGAAGGGCTTTACAAAATACATTAATCAATTCAATTAACATAGCATTTATATCGCCCTTCAGGTTCCCAACAGACAATTATAAATCCAAGAGAAAGTCTCAAGGCATGAAGAATTTGAAATCTAGTTGCTTTCTTCCTGGTAATACTCCACATAGTCCAGTATTACAATCCCAAGGGCTAGTATTTCGGACTCATGACCTTAACCTAGTTGGACCAAATTTTGATTGATCACAGTTACATAAAACAATGTTGTAAACATTTCCATGAAATTACCATGGGTCAAGTACAGAGATTTAATTTATTTCTTCTAAATAGGCTATCATTATAATGCAGGGTAATGGAATAGGGCCCTGTGATGTGTTTTTTGTGTGGGGGAGGGGAGGGTTGCGTGTGGCCCTCTGAACAAAAATTCAGGACTTCATATTACATGCCTATGGCTGAATTCTACAACTTGCAACTAGCTTTTTAATAGAGATAGAATATTGAGTACATTGAATATTTAGAAAATTTGTATTTGGTAATAACATGGGGGGTGTAAAATACCCCCCCCCCCCCCCTTTGGAAGAAAGAGGGGTGAAGGGGTCGAAAGAGTAATTGTAGCTGGTGAATAGCCAGGGGGTCCAGTCCCTAATCAGTGTCACCCTCACCAGACCCTACTTCTCACCTCTCAACGCACCCTAGGGGATTGAGATCTCACCCTTATAATCATAGATCTTGTGTCCTGTTCAGACTAAACCACATTCAGATAGAACTGGTATCAAGAAAAGCCGTATAAAGAATCATCATAAATTGAAATGTATTTACAGACTATTTTATGATATTGTATATAGTATTATAGCGAGTAAGAAATGACATATGAAGAAACTAGTTTTCAAGAGGTCAGTTTAGATTGCAGCTGGCCAATCAGTGCATCCTCATGATAAGCCCTACACATTTGTACCAGTTCCGTATGTTTAGATTAGAACTGGATCCTGATTCTTAACCTAGTTTTCTTTCGAAATGAAGCTCCAACATGCATTTCGCTAGAAGATGTTTTACTTTACAATGTTTTTTCATACAACGCTCAGACTAAAAAGGGTGAATTTCTTGTCATATACTTGTACGATTCTCATATAGATGAATATGCGATGAATTCTGGTAGACTGAACAAGGGTAGGGCCCTAGGGGATTGAGATCGTGTCCTTATAATCACAGATCTAGGGCCAACACAAGTCAAACCTTGGTCCAGCCAGACTGATCTGTGCTAGTCTCAATGTTGCAGACCCATCTCGGGGGAGTTTCATACAAATCTGACAATGACTGTTGCGTCGTGGGCTAACTTCAGACTGTAGAACAACAGTGACTTAAATTGTTATTGTTTATACTTTATGTAATAAATATCGAATTACTTAATTCTTCCTTTGCTATGCATCTAGCACTGTCAGTTGAACACAGTTGTATTCTGAAAGCTTTTTACAAACTTTGAAATATTTTTCTAATTTAAGCAAAGATATATTAACAATTTATTCTGCCTTTTAATTTCTTGCTAGTAGACCTACATAATTTGTAATTTTTAAAACATACTTTGTTTCATAATATATGATACAAACAGATACAAAATTACAACTTTCAGATAAGGACTACATGTAAATTGAAATTATACAAAACTGGAGTAAACAGAAGTCACAACATCAGTGATGTATTGACAACACAATACTTAGATTGTGCTGCTCTAAAGTCTCTGACCGAAGACTACAGGTCTCTTTGAACCTGTGGAGGGTAGGATGTTTAAGCCCCCATAAAATTGGTATCAAATATCAAGGAAAAGCCCTAATTTTTTTCAGAAGCCCTGGTGGTCTGTTCCCCTTCCTAATTAAAAGCTTCCAGTTCTTTGGATAAGTTGAGTGTGCAATAACAAGATGATTGGCTGATTGGAAGGTGAAAGTGAACCAATT
This sequence comes from Strongylocentrotus droebachiensis, assembly GCA_035222895.1. Classification (NCBI taxonomy): domain Eukaryota; kingdom Metazoa; phylum Echinodermata; class Echinoidea; order Camarodonta; family Strongylocentrotidae; genus Strongylocentrotus; species Strongylocentrotus droebachiensis. The sequence goes on along the minus strand of JAVYIG010000473.1, from coordinate 455,380 downwards.
TTTAATGCCTTTCAATGGTATTATCTTGCATTGAATTTGAAAAAGCGACTTTTAAAACTCGGACAGTTTGATGAATAGACTTTTGTCTATGACTTGAGATGCAGTTAAAATGCAATGCATGATATCAATGGCATAGCTAAGGGGGCATGTGCCCCCTTCCCCCACATCAAAGTAAAAATTAAAAAGAAATGAAGAGAGAGAAGGCAAGATGGAAAGAAGATGATGTGACCCCTCTCACACCATCCCTTTATTTTTGATGGCCTTGTTCTTTTGCATGCCATCACTATTGTGAGAGTAATCCCCCCCCCCCTCCCCCGCCCCAACTCAAGTGCCCCCATCAACGTCACCATGGTACGGTAATTTTTCAAACTAACCTAAATGTACAGGCACTCCAGTTCAAGCACTCAATCGCTGTAAGCATTGCACATATTTGGAAATGAGCCCTGACTTGTACTATTAAACAGAATCCATGTTGTTAGGGCATGATTGTGAGAGTCAAATTGTCGTCCAAACATGTCAAAGGTTTATAATGCAGGGTTGATGATAAAGGCCAAATGGGCGGTGCACTTGATTGTTGGAGAGTAAACTACTTCTTTTGATTTCTGATCCAAGTTTGTTTTTACTGCATTTTGGCAATCACAACAGACCAGAGGGCCTTGGAAATTGAAGGGTTTAAGAGAGGGAGAAAGTCAAAGCGTTCTTTCTTTGCTTTTTCCACGAAAATTGCCCTTTCTCTGATCTGTTATACCCTTAAATATACTAGGAATTCCACAAACTAAATTAATTGCCTTTATAGTTGTACAATTATTCTACTGATTATTTTTGTTTTCTTGTGGGGGGGGGGGGATGATTTTTCTATTTGATTAATTTATTTGCCCTGAATTTGTATTTTTTTTAACATAACAAAAATAGGACAAATATGATTATAGAAAGTTGTTAATTGACATTTCTGTTGCCTTTTCTCTTGTATCTGAATATCCTTGTGTGTTAATGGTTCTCCTCCCCCCCCCCCTCTCTCTCTCTCTCTCTCTCTCTTCTCTCTCTCTCTCTCTCTCTCTCCCCTCTCTCTCTGTCTCAGTCTCCCTCCCTAGCTCTCTCCCATCTCTCTCTGTGTCCCTCATTCTTTCTCCCTCTTGTTTCACATTTTTGCTTCCCTCTCCCTTTTCTTACAATCACCCAATATGTGAATGCTAAAAATGACTCAATGATCTTGTTGGATCAGAAATTATTCATTTCCTAGCCGAGATTCTGCGCTTGTGGAAAATGGTAGTCCTTACCTCTATCATGCTGTGCCTGCCACTAGCCCAGTTAATTCTCTACCAAATATAATTTTTCTTCTTGTATGACATGAAAGAATATGACAAATGGTTGGCATGCAAAGAATGTGTAGAGAGAGAGTGACTACCCTTTAGAACCAATTTGCTTGGTGATGTATGTGTGGTCTTCGCAATGAACAAGACCATGATCACACCCTAAAATATGTTCAGCATTGTGTAAACATGGATTAAAGGGGGAGTCCACCCTGATATCAAGTTGGTTGTAATATATAGAAGCAAAAAAATTAGAGAAAAATGTCAGTGAAAGTTCAAGCAAAAACCAATTAGAAATAAGAAAGTGATAACATTTTTGAAGGCACGATCAATCATACCCAAGTTGACAACTCTGTGACGTATCTTGCGAGCTTCCTTCACATTTGCTTTGTACTAAAAAACTTAGATGAATCTTCTATAATACATTTACCCTCAATTTAATTATTGCAAATATGTTTTTATACAACCCCTGTCATCACAGTAACTAAGAAAATTAAAGTTTACACAAACATTTTATATTGAAGAGGAGCTCACAAGATATGTCACAGTGTTGCCAATTTGTGTTTCACTCATGACAACTTCCAAATTCACAACTTTCCTCTTTTAATTGGATAATGCTCAATTCTCTCATTTGCTGTTTTTAAAAACCAAGACAATATCAATTTCACCTTTGAAGGGGGTCTCAAATGAGAGTTGAAATAGATTTTGTTAAATTAGGAAAGAGAAAATGTTAAATTAGAAAGAGAGACATAAACTGAGAGAGAGATAATAGGACGAAAAGAGGTATTGAGATGGAGAGGGGGAGGAAGCATGACAGAGGGGAAAGAGAATGGGGGGAGAGGGAGAGAGAGAGAGGGAGGGGGAGATTGAGAGGAGAGAATGAGGAGTAGCAGGAGGGTGAACGAGGAGGTAAAGGAGATTTATGAGAGGTAAGATAATGAGAGAGAGAAAAAAGAAAGAATAAGAGAGTGAAAATGAAGATATAGACACAGAGGAGACAAGTAGCAATAATGTTTGGATAATGCTCTGTGACCTTGTAACTCTGTTTATATATCTAGAATATGATATCTCAAGAATATTCTTAAAGATAACCAAAATGTGATTGTCATGGTCGTAAATCACTTTCTTCATATTTTCATAACTTCCAAACAAAATGAGCTTGCAGATGATTGCATTCAAATTAAAGGTAAAGACCAGTTATGGTCATGCGATTGCATTGTGAAAGAAACGTTGTGGAATCGATCAGAAAAGGTTGATCATCTAGCATCTAGCATCTGCAAGGTTCTGGAATCATCAAAATGATAACAAATTTGGCCCATTCTTCGTAAAGTTACAAGCACTATACACAGAAAGATGTATATGGGACTACCCTATATCTCTCACACGACCATGAGAGAAACAAATTTACCAAATATATGAATTAGTAGGCGGTTTCCCGGCAATTTTTTTATTATCATGTATTAGTCAAAACATATTCTTTCACATGATTGGTAATGAGAGCTTCCATTTCATTTTTTGAAATTGGGGCGTTTCCAATACTGGTCTTTACTTTTAACTCCCATAACATAAATAGCATATATATATAGCATACTATAAATACTTTTAAAACCATTTAATAATTGTTATATGTTTGAAATATATTTTAGTACACTGTGAAATTCAGTAACAAAAAATAATTTTGCTTCAGATAAAAAATATTATGGATGAGCTCAGTAACAAAAAATAATTTTGCTTCAGATAAAATATTATGGATGAGCTTGATTTGACAATTGTTCATTTTTCCTTTAGTAGTCTTTTCATCTGTAACTGATACAATGCTGTATTCTATCTCTGATACTTGCCAATCATGCAAAGTCATGCACAAAATCGTGCAGAACTGTGAAGGTCAAAAGTATTGGAATGGAACAGAGAAAATAGAACAAAAATTATGAAACCTGTCATATTACGAAGTCTTAGCAGGTGTTAATGAGAACAAGAGGGTGATCGACAGAAGTATTCTTATCCTTTGTCACTTATCTGCTGATCTGATAAAGCGCTCTTTCATAACTAATTCTTTTCATATTCTCTCCCCCCCCCCCCCCCCCCCTCTCTCTCTCTCTCTCTTTCTCTCTCTCTTTCTCTCTCTCTTTCTCTCTCTGTTAATATCTTTGGACCTTAAATCACATCCAAATGACCAACATTAAAGCTGAGTTCACACTCATTAAACTTAATGAACTAATCCTTTTAAGAAAATTAACACGCCTCAAGTTGGTACATGGTATATATGCAAATTTTTCACAGAAACTTTTTGTAAATTTATATCTCATGTCTGTACATAAAATTTCAAAAATGGCCCCATCTTCCCTCAAATTTTGCACTAGTTGCAAGAGAGAGCATCCAAACTTGTACTTTTGATGTTTTGAAATTCTACAGGACTGCACAAAAATCAGCAAAGATGAAAAGCAAAGGTTTTGAGAAAGTGTGGAGTAATTGGACATTTTCATACACATTTATAGCTATTTAGTGATATGAAGTTAAGCCATAATAAGGATCAAAAGAAGTTAATAGATAAAAAGGATGTAAAAAAGACATCTGATTGATGCACATCGTTCAAGCTGCCTACTTTTAATCTAGAAGTAGTTTCGAAAGTCTCTTGACCTGTCTTTAACTTAAGGAGGTCCCTTTTAGCAGACTGAAATATTCATACAATTCGGAAGCGAGAATGATTGTAGATGATGAGTAGGGTAGAATCTTACTTGGTTTTGATTGTGGATCGTTGATAGTGACATGTCGAGGAGTGACGTACATTTGTAGAGAAGTTGCTCCTGGTATGTGCTGGTAAATGTGCATCATGTATGAGCTGTATGTATTGGAGGAGCGAAAGAGTGGAGGGTGGGGAATGGACTTGGGAGGGGGTCATTGCTCAAGATTTTGTCTATGTTTTGTAGGATGCATCCTCAACTTATTTGTCTCAATTCCATTCTGATATATCTTTCTACTTCACATGTAATTCTCAAGGTTCTGTTTATTATATTAAGAATAAGAAAGTGGTTGATTTTTCTTTAAAATGGCTTTAAAATGCTTCAAAAAAGATATTGAAGTGTTTTAAGCAATATAGGTACCGAACATTTGTCAGAAAAGACTTTGTTCTGTTGGATTTTTCAATAGAGAAAGAGCAGGAAGAACATCTGTAAAAATGCAATCCAAAAGTAAATTATTTCAAGCTATGTCTAAAAAGATTTATTCTCTATTCAAATGCTGTAATATTTCTCTCAAAGTTGTAAATGATGTTGAAGTAAGGTCTACCTTTAAAAGGTTGAACATGGTGTTCATCATCCAGGCTTGAAGTCCATCTGATGGTCATCACTCTCTCCCTGAGGATAAACATCAACAAACCATTGACCAAGATGCCTGGAACAATGTTTACAACTGGGATGAGGTCACTATCATATCAAACATAAACACAACTCAATATATTGCCATAATGTTTGTCCATTCCAGACTAACCACAGAAATTCATACCATAAGAGGGATTACTGCTCTTATAAGGGGTAGCAACACAAACCCCTCTTCCCTTCTACTCTGCCTTTGAGCTGGATTTTGTGGATCTGGATTTCATCATCTCGTGCAAATTCTTTTTTTTGTATTGTGGAAAGTTTTTATAATTGTTTCTTTGTGTTTTGCAATGTTATATCACTTTCTTTTGACATTTTAAAAAGTGTTTTAAGCCCAAGATAATTTATAAAAATATCTATAGAGAAATCAGAAGGGTCTCTGATAGGATAACTTGTTGAATTTCACCAGTTGATATTTAACATGACATTGAAGACCTGATATATCTTTTTTGTTTGTTTATGGTCATTCTGTCAATGCTCACTTTTATCATTGGAAACTCCCATTATGCTCTACCGGGAACATTGCCCAATCAATTCATATCAAATCAAATCAAATTAAAGTAACTCAAATCAACACAAATAGGCTGGGGGTCAAGTTGTACCCTCTCCCAAGCAATGTTCACCCCTCTAGGGGCATTTACACTGTCATCCAAACACGCCAAAAAATGCCAAACCGGAGCCTGACCGCGATGTTACCAAGGGCAACTACGCATTACCGGCAGAAATGCCAAATCCAAAACATTCCAAATCGAAGTGTGATCTTTTGGCGTGTTTTGGCGTGTTTTGGCGTGTTTGGCAAGTATAAACGCTCGCAGTTGTAACATCGCGATGTTAGGTGACGTAACTTTAGGAGCGGAGCTAGATGTCGTCCTTGAAGAAAATGATAGAATGATATATACAAAGAATAACATAAGAGAAGGTGATAGAAGGAAGAAACAAATAATAACATAAGGAATAACATAAGGAAAGACATAAAGAGAAAGTGATAGAATGATGAAAAACAAAGAATAACTTAAGAGAAGGTGATACTGATAGAAGGAAGAAACAAAGAATATCATAAGAAAAGACAGAAAGAGAAAGTGATAGAAGGAAGAAACAAAGAATAACATAAGGAATAACATAAGGAAAGACAGAAAGAGAAAGTGATAGAATGATGAAAAACAAAGAATAACTTAAGAGAAGGTGATAGAAGGAAGAAACAAAGAATATCATAAGAAAAGACAGAAAGAGAAAGTGATAGAAGGAAGAAACAAAGAATAACATAAGGAAAGTGATAGAATGATAAAAAAACAAAGAATAACAAAAGAGAAGGTGATACAGAAGGAAGAAACAAAGAATAACATAAGGAAACACAGAAAGAGGATTTTTTTTTTGCATCGGAGTGCCGCGCATGCGCATTACCAACTAAAACCTGCCAAAACATCACTGATCTTTTCAGTCGGTGATGTTTCAGCACAAGTGTAAACGGGTGCGCGAAACATCGCGACTTTTCAAAATGAGGTATTTGACAGTATAAATGCGCCTTCTGTTAGTATCTCCACCTTTCTATTTGTTTTGATAGAATCCTCCCATCTGTATATGAAGAAAGATGGCCCCATCATAAAACATAGCAGTTTATGATCCCTGTCATCATTTATCTCAGTTGGATCTCAAGTAGTCTCGTTTTCCATACCTCAAGAAAACTAAACTACTTCTATGTCAATTTGAAAACTTCTGAATTCCAAAGGAGGTTTGATGATGCATTTTATTTGGGTGGTGATCAGCTCAATTTTTACTGACCATCTTCAGTTTCACTCATTGGAAATATTTGCACACTTGTTGAAATATGTTGAAATGAAAAGTAATTACTGCATTATTAATGATTTTAAATTTGGAAAGTTGAACTGCAGCTATTCATAGGATTACATGAATAAAAACAGTTGGACTAAGAATTACATTTTGATTATGATGAATTGATTCATTCAATCTCAAATACAAAATTCAAATTCAAATATCTAATGAGCACAGTATTTGAACTGTAATAAGGTGCATGCATGAGAAATGATATGAGAATTGCCTGAAGTCCATTTTCAGACACTCCCTATCATCTCTTTAGCAGACACCATAGTCCTAATCCAGTGATAAACATAATGAAGGAAAAGACAAAGAGATGTCCCTAAAAATGTAGTCATGGCAACCACTGAAGATAAAATGTAAAAATGCAAAAGAAAAAGAAAATCAAACAGAAATAAATAAATCAAATCAAATCAAAATCAAATATCTAATGAGGATAGTAGTAGGATGGAGTTTAGCTCTGGGCCTTTCTTCAAACAACCCTCTGTCATCTCATCAAATCAGACATCTTAGTATTGGTCTAGCGATAAACACAATGACAGAGACAGACAGAGAGACCTCTATAGTTTACAAAGTGGGGTCAAGTCGATGAAAGATGATCTGAGAATTATGATGTAAATATTAATGGCTCTGCATACCTCTCTGCCACTGTCTTGACCCTGTACCAATGCGTATTAATAGTTAAGAGGGTTCTTTGAAGTCTGTTCTTACTGCCAAGATAAGATTGGTGTTTGAAATTAGTGAATGACTACCTGGTTTTAATTTGTACAGGAATCGGTTTGCTACTCATGTTTTTTTAAATAATTTCTTATAATTTATGAATACTTGATCTTGCAACTTTTTGAACTATTGAGAAATTTGATCTCAAGATAAATAAAAACCAATGCCTATGGCGTTTTTAACCTTCACAGATGTACACAAATGTTTAATAGAAAGACATTTTCATTCAGTCATGATTTATTATCACTGTGATAATGCATGAAAAAGCTTTTAAAAGTAGATTTCAAAAATACTGAATCCGATTGTGGGAAATTTGTTTAATAATGCTTGTCGACCATCAGTCACCAAATTGATATCTTCACATATTTAGAATTCTTCACTCCAATTCTCAGATAATACATTCTTAAAGTGATATGAATGGAGATATGATTTTGATGTTCTCACAATTTCTGTGACAAATGATGTGGATGGGAGTTGATACGACTTTTGACCTATTTAAAATCTGACAAACATTAGTCCTGTCAGCTTATGAATGTTTCTATTTCTAAAATAGTAATAGGGAAAAGGGAAAAGGCAAAGAATATGATAATAATAGAGGAGGAGAAGAAAAAGAAGAAGAATGAGGAAGAAGAGAAGAGGAAAAGAAAAAGAAAAAGAAAAAGAAAAAGAAGAAGAATTGTAATATTGTAATGATGAAATGATGGTAATATACAAAGAAGAACATCAAAAGCAATAGAACGGAACATAGATGTGTATGACTATGAGCAATGCTTACAAGTATGGTATCATGATATGGAGCCACAATCTAGAGAAGAACTAAAGAAGATGAGTGATGAAGGAGAAAGAAGGGGCAAAAGAGAAAGAGGAAGAGATGGGAAAGAGGGGAGAAAGAGGAGGAGAAATGGGAGGAGAAACAGAAGGAGAAGTAGAAAGAGGAGAAAAGGAGAGCTGTGTCAGGTTCATGTTGATGAGGAGCTGATGACATACCATTAAAGGTCATTAAGGGTCATACATGTAGGTGTGCCCATCTGCCCCATACTTCCCATCTCAGCTTCATTGGATATTCACATGATTCTAAGCATCTTTCACACCAACTTCAGAAATAATAGGTGGGACTGGGCCTTGGTTCTTTAGCAACTTTTTAGCACATGTATGTTCTACACCTTTAATTGCCCCAAAGTCAATCCAGACCCTCTCCACAACAGTTTTGAAAATGTCATTATTTGGGCAGCAAGATAATCTCACATTTGGGCAAGGTCGTGGAATGTTTTCATTCTTCAGCAGCGAGGTGTCCAAATATATATTTTGTAAATCTTAATTAGTGTACTTTGATGAAAAAATAACTTTTTTACCTGTACACTTTGTGTTTCTTTTTCTTACTCACTCCCAAAAACCTACAAAAAGTAACCCATTGTAAAAATGCCTCTGCCGATATTGGTAGAGATATGAAGTTAAAATACAGTTCAAGGAGGCCTACCTCTTGTACCCCCTACACTCATGTTTTATCCCTGGGTACTACAAACTGCCCGTATCTATTGTTTTTCATCTAAACATTCCAAAATGTTCTCAAACATTCATGTGGGATGATATTTCAATCACAAAAATCTCAAACAAATATTGACTTATGTTCCTCTATGGTATGGTGTGAAAACCCTCCTGCCGCTGTGCTCATGAGTGCTCCTAGCCAGCAGCCAATACGAACCTATTAGCCCTTCAGCTCAGAGGAGCTACTGTAGAAGATTCCCTGTCATAAGGCGCGTCTTCATCATCTCGAGATTGCCAAATAGCCCGCTATTTCTGATTTGGGAAATAATCCCGAAGTAACAAATCGCGTCTTCACTATCTCAATATTCGACCTCGAAACTTGAAACTCGACCTTGAGAAATTAGCTTGAGATATTTTGCTCAGCGTTAGCGCGTATTGCGAATCTTCGGTCTAGTGAAGACGTACCGGACAAATAGCTGGATATTTTGCCAAATAGTGGGATATTTTGCAAACTATCCCAAGATATCTCGGGATGACAATCCTGACCAAATATCCTTCTAATTAATGCTAAATATATTACTCATTGCGGATATAGTATCGAAAATAATATCGCTAGTGATATTCACTAGCGATATTATTTTCGATCCTTCTAATTGCTACTTCGGTCTGATGAAGACGCAAATTAGCTGGATAGATTGCAATCGGGATAGTTCAAATAGCTGGATATTTGGCAATCTCGAGATAGTGAAAACAGGCCTTTACATGATGAAGCGGGCAGATGGGAGGGATGCCCCATGCATTCCTACCACTTAACCAAATTTGTTTTTCATCTGTTGTCACAGCAATCAGACATGGGATGGGTGGGAGGTTTTTTAACATAATAGGAAGGATGGTAAAAGAAAAGAGTTGCGCATCCTGGTAACATTCCCAAAGTTTAGTGAGAAATCATCTTTTTGGAGTCAGAAAGGCATTAACTCATGTGCCTTCATATAGAGTTAATACCCTTCTTGCTCTGAAGAGATGAAATAGTGTTGATATTTCGATGTTATGCTTACAGGAGTTCAAACTTTCACTTTTGGGGTATGCCTAGGAGAATGGAGCTTAAACATACTTCTGGTTCAACATGAAAATTATCTTTCTCTCCTAAATGTCTTTCAGAAGAACAGGGGAAGGGCTGATGGCATAAACTACCACTGAAGATGTGATACATTTATTTTATTTCTAGAGCGTTTGTTGTTCACATCCATTTAGCGGAGACAAGGGGCTATAATGAGGAGAGAAACATTTGTCTTCTTCCAGCATGCAAGGCATTCTTTCAAGTCAAGACCTGTTTCTGTCAATACTTGTTGCTCACAAGTATGACTCGTATTGGCAGTGAATGATCCAATATTTGGAATGATGGAAGGACAAGGGGCGAGGAAAAAGAGGGGGGGGGGGTCCAAATATTGAATTTGTTATTGTTTCTTCTTTTCCTTGTAGAAGCTGATCAAAGAGAGAGCACATGCATTTTAATAGATTTGAGATATTTTTAAAGAACAGGATCAATATAGAACTGCCCAGAAGTAGAAGCAACAATAAGATTTTAATGAAAATGAATGAATTTAAAGAGAATTGGAAGAGATTCAAGAGAACTTATGAAGAGTGCTTAAAACAAGAACCTTTCACAAATTGTTTGTGTGGTCTAGGTTCACAAAATGTCATGGTGCAAAAATAGTTTAACAATATTACTCTCTTACAAAAAAAGAGTGAATTTTCACTCTATTTTCACTTTCTTGGGAGTGACGTCCGTGATCACTTGTTTAGGAGTGAAAATCGATTGACTTTAGAGTGCTCTCTAAGAAGAAAAGAGTGAATGTTCACTCTATTTTCACTACATTTTCACTCTCCAGAGGAGTGACGTCAGTGATCACTCGATTTTTTTTTAGAGAGTAGTAACTAAAACATTAGCTTGAATGTTAGTGATTTTTGAAATTTGGGAACGTTTTTGCTATGAAACAGGCTAGTTTTTACAGTTTCTGGTTGTGCAGTATTCAAGAGTCGGTTTGAAATGATAGTTTTTTAAAATCATAAACATCCTCTGTTTGGAAGCAGAAGGGCATTAAACTCTATTTAAAATGGTATGAGTTAACACTCTTTTGGCTTCAAATAGAACATGTATATGTCTCCATCGTAACAAGGGGTGATGGACTGATGGTGGGAAGAAAAAAGGGGATAGGTTTTCCGCATGGTATCAAGAAACGAGGTCAAGTTCAGACCAAGTTTATTTAACAGGTGCATCTCTTCACTTATCGCTAATGTCACAGGGACATCAGGAAATACTGGTTTGGAAGTGGCATCTTTTTTATGTCAGTGGCGTCGACACATAATTCCACTGACAGTTATGACCGGCCAGGCAGCCCATTCAAAATTGTTGACATTTTAAATGTCAATGACCATTACACGCATTTGAAATCACCATTGGTATTCTGCAGTCTAGTTTGATGAGTGAAGGAGATGGAAGGGACAGATCAAAGAGGATAGTTTAGATAAGACTGGTAAATTAATGCCTTTACAATGCCCCCGCCCCCCCCCCCCCCCTGACTCTGGGGTCAGAGGGACCGCATGCATGTTGGTCCTCCGCCTCCTCCTCCTCCTCCTCCTCCTCCTCCTTTATATAATATTTTTGTCTTCAAATTAAATTTTGATGAATCAGAGAACATCTAGAACAGTTAAAACAGTAAAATTGTGTCATTATTAAATATTAGCGCGTGTAACATTCAGATCATTTAAAGGTAAAGACCAGTATTGGTAACGCCCCAATTTCAAAAAATAAAATGGAAGCTCTCATTACCAATCATGTGAAAGAATATGTTTTGACTAATGCTACGGTCACAAAGGTTCGTACGAACCATAATTTCGTACGAATCTCCGTTTTTCCATTGTCTTCCTGTATTTCCATTGTCTGAAAATTGTTCGTACGGCGTGCGTAGCAGTTCGTAATGGCATTTGTGACCGAGGCTTCATACATGATGATAAAAAATTTGCCGGGAAACCGCCTACTAATTCATATATTTGGTAAATTTGTTTCTCTCATGGTCGTGTGAGAGATATAGGGTAGTCCCATATACATCTTTCTGTGTATAGTGCTTGTAACTTTACGAAGAATGGGCCAAATTTCTTATCATTTTGACGATTCCAAAACCTTGCAGATGCTAGATGCTAGATGATCAACCTTTTCTGATCGATTCCACAACGTTTCTTTCACAATGCAATCGCATGACCATTACTGGTTTTTACCTTTAAGGAAAATTTGTTTTGAAATTATAAAATTTTATAAAAACCATGGAACCCTTCCTCATTACAAAAAAAATGTATCTAGGAATCACAAAGTCACCACCAGTATTCTGATATTAGTTTGATGGGGTGCAGCAAGAGACATATGTCTAGTTGTAAAGAGGATGATTTAGATCAGACTTGTTTGGACATGCATGAGCCCAGTTTTTCTTCTTTTTTTCTTCAATATTTTAGGATTTACAGCAGAGTCTGTACTGAGTTTGACACGCTTGTCTACTGGTAAAGGCCCCCATAAAACTCAGATTTTTACATAATTTGTCTGGTTATAGATCTATCCCATGTCAACTATCAAAAATTCAGTCCGAAGTCCACTTTTAACCAATTAGAGAGCAGCATCCATGTGTCAAGACCACTTTCAACCAACTCCAGTCCACCTTTATCCAATCACAATACAGCATTCATCACTCAAGCCCACTTTCAACCAATCAGACTACAGCATTCAGAACTTGTACATTTACTTGTAGTCTGTTTGTGCAGTTGTTCAGAATGAGTTTGATGGATCATCTTACTCTCAAGTAAGGATGTGAGGGAGAGAGAGAGGGAGAGGGAGATAGAGAACGAAAGAAAGGGGGCAGGCAGTTGTATTTAAGATCATTGCTGGAACATACATCACATGCCTTGTCACATTAGAAGACAATGTTTTGGTTTGATATGATAAGACCATGTAGTCTGGCCCGATTGTGTCTACATTCATTTTAGAAGAAAGTTGAGACTGCATTTAAAGGCTATAGGGTTACTAGTACATGAACCTCACCGAATTTCATGTAGTAATTTATTTTATAGTGTTATTATTATTATTTATTCGGCAAAGGAAAACATTACATATAAGTGTACACAATACAAAATAAGACATAATTATCAACCATTGGAACGCCAGGGACAGAAAAAGTTACTAAATTACTGTGGCATAAAGCCTCCTGTCCCAATGTTTTTGTAGGTGATCATGTAATTTTGAAGACACCATATGTAGCATACATTTTTGATTTGTACGTGCTAAAACTAATACTAAAGACCTTATTAACATTGAGAGTTTCAAGAGATTTGGTAGTTAATCCATTATTTAATCTATATTAATGGGCTTCAGGAAAGTTATATGAACTGCTAAAATTTTAATTAACACGTAGTTTATTAGGTTGCTAAGTTAATTCTTTTTATCTTGTAACTTGCATATTCTGCTCATTAAATCCCCAAATTATTAAGTATAAAATAACATTGCTTTTATAATGCTCATTGCCTGCACCTTTAAGGAGGTATCTTACACTCGATGTTTGTTTTGCTGCGGTATTCTTTGTTACTGAAATAGCTCTCTTGTACATGCAATCCTCAGTCATGGTATTTTGTTTGTTGTGACCCACTTGTCTCTTCCCCCTTCCCTCCTCAGATATTTCTTTCTTTTTTCATTTCATCAAAGAAGATCTTAGTGTTTAGTGTTGTCCTCTAGACTTGTGTTTACATAATTTTGGTTGCTCTTTCACATCCTCCCTTTTATTTATGTTACTTCTGTTCATAAATATAACTGTATTGGCACATTTTTCTAATAGGTGCATGTACATGGATATGTTTTTCTGGGCATATTTTTTTCATTTTCTTCCATTTTGATGGTAAAACCTTTTGTTCCAAACTTTTTTTGTACAGTAAGTACCAACATTTCTCAGGGGTAAAAAAAAATGTGTTTATGAGGAATACATGATAAGTAGAATGTTTTTATTTTATTTTATAGAAGTATATGCATTAGAACCAATCATCAGATTTATCCATTAATAGAGACTCTTATTTTAATAGATGATAATTTCTTCAGAGGGTTTTGTTTTGTTTGTTTGTAGTTGTTGTTGTGTTTTTTTTTTTTTTTTTTTTTGGGGGGGGGGGGGGAGGATGGATCTCCCTCATCTTGCAAGTGCCCCCCCCCCTTTTTTTAATATAAATTACCCAATGTGTTTGTGACTGACTGCTAAGATGGTCTGACACAGCCTGTCATGGACAATCCTCTCTTAACATGACAGCCTATCTCAATGTTTCTGAATATGACAGGTGCAATGTCTATTTGAGGATAACTGGATAAGCAGTATGATCATCTTGATGAGGGGATGTGTAGCTCACATTGACAGTGAGCCCTCTAGAGTTCAAACTCCTATATTAGAGTAGATTATAATTCATACAGTTGCTTGGAATGTCCCTAAGAAAGTACTTAAAACTCCTACCCCTCATAAAATAATTGGTATTTAAATATTTTCCATGGACAACAATTTAAGGTTTAGATGTCCATATAGATTTATATTTTAGGGTGTCTCCCTTTTTTTTTACATGACTGCAAAAAAAAAAAAAAAAATAGTATTCAAAACATTGAATTTGAGGTTTTTTGCCATGTATGCATAATATTATATTTGAACTCTGATACCTTGCTAAACTGAGAAGCTTTTAGCTTTTTATGTTGATTGAATATTGATTTTTTTGTATGTATGATTACAGGTTTTATGTCCAATATATATAAAGGGCTTTGGGAACCTCCAAATAACAGCTATACCTACATGTATTTTCTGATCGAAATATTACTTGTCCCCATACAATGCACTTATACCAGATGTTCAATGAGCTGCAAATGGCAATGTCACTTTGATTTTTCACATATTGCAGTCTAGCTGAGTACCCCAATCAGACTATCGTATGTTTTAGTTACTGTCATTGTTTACGTGTGAGCTTAATGGTATAATATTGACCTTTACAATCAACATAGTCTTGATACCAGCTCTGAGCATGTTCATTGCAAGTTCTCTTTGTATCTAGGCTTGGAGCATGTTTAGATTTTGCAGGGTTGTAGCACAAGAGGAATTCTAAATGATTTGATGCAAGAAAATATACACAAGCAGCCTTCCACAATACTCGTATTGCTAGAAATTGTATGAAATGTGAAATATTGTACATTAGTAGTATATTTATCCCCAGTATAAATCTAGGCAGTGATTTAATGAGTGGACAATTTATATTGAAAGAACTCAACATATTATATTTTGAGAACTTCTGTAAAAAATGTAAAGAAAAGCTCTGTCTGATTGATAATCAAAATCACTAGAAGAGGGATTGGATGACACTTGGGGCCCCAAATTGTAATTCAGGACCCCAAATTGTAATTCAGGACCCCCCCCCCCCCTCCCCTTCACAGTTTTAACAGGGGCCCACATGCTCACCCTACAAATTAGAATGCAGACCCGCTTTGCAGAGTCCATGAATATGGGAGAGAATGCCCTAGCCTCATTATTGGGATGTGGTCAAAGTTATGTCAATAATTTGTAAGTTGACTTTTATCATCACTAATCCCACTTAAGTAGATTAGAGACATCTGAATGGGAATCCATTACCTGATGTTTGTGCGTGGGTTTGGGAAGTTAGACCTGTTCACACTCCCCCCCCCCCCCCCCCGGCCCCCCCACTCAGGGGTCGGAATGACCGCATGCATGTTGCCAAAATGTCCGGTAAAGGGGTACTTTTCGTGCGACAAAGTCCGGCCCGAGAATTGTAAAAAAAGGGGTGTATTTGACTTTTCACCCGGAGATTTCTTTAAAAATGGGGTGTTTTTTCGTTTTTTCTCTCATCTCTTTGGACTCCTCAGAAATTATTCAGAATTTAGGGGGGTATATTGAGCATTTTTCCTGATTTAGGGGGGTCTCCAAGGCAGGAAAAGCCAGCAAAAAGCCCGCGAAAGGGGGGTTCGGAAATGTTGGCAGTCGTCAGATAGGGGGTGCTTTCAAAAAGAGGGAACGAGCATATGCGTACCCTAAATAACACTGAGTGGGGGGGCCGGGACACTCCCCTGCAAGATGAAGACACTGTGATCCCTGAATGTGAATGCCTGGCGGATGAATATAATTATGTGTGGATCATGGCATCTTCAGCTTGCAGCAAATAGGGGATAGATTGTCAAATAAAATAGAACTGGTCAGATTCTGGACTTGGTTCACACATGAAATGCTAAAAGATGGAAAGGTTAATAACCATTGAATGTGTAAAGGAATGGCACGTGAGGGTTAAGAGGGACCTTTGTGCAGTGAAGGTCTCATCAAATGTTTAATTTTCTTTGTGGCTTTTGTACCGTGAAATAAGGAAATATGAGTAATAAAACAGTATAGCTACGTATTCTTATCCGTCCAAGAGAATGCTCAAGGCACCTAAAAAGTACTATTATTGAACTGGCTTTAGCAGTACACATTTACTACACCTGGGTGGAGAGTGGCAAATTTATATTAATATCTTGCTATGTACAGGGCATCAATGCCGCACTCGTGATCCACAGTCCGATGATGTATGTTTTAGACCATGACACCTCTTTATAAAATGTATTATTCTTATTCTATTTTGACTCGGCTGTAATTTTAGGGAGTTCATTGCATCACATGTGATCAGGGCTGTAGGGATAAGGAAAGAGAAAGAATAATAGTAGTGTTAGGGAAGTCTAATCAGCTTGGAATAATAGATAAGGCTTAATGGGATTCTTTTTTAAAGAATAGACTTGGGAAGGTAAATGAAGTTTAAGTAGGTTTAAGCTCAGAGTTATTACAATGTTAGCAAATATTTGGTGTGGAGTTTATTGAGGAATAGTCTGTCTTCTTTTTAAAGGGAAAGGTTGCTCTTGATGTCTAGAAGTATGCACCACCCTTGTAAGGCATTTCTTGGATTGTTGATTGAGAACTCCAAAGTCACTTTGTGGAATATTTGTGGAATATTTTAAAGAGAGAGAAGAGAGTTGAATTTATATTATCCTAAGCTGTTGTTTATGATACACAAGTTGTTGTTCCTCAATGCAGGAATGTTATAGGAGATGAGAAATATTTGTGTAAGAATAGAGAGAAGTTGGAGGGGGAGGGAGGGAGGGTCAGGGAAAGACATACACAAAAGAAGGCAGAGGAGAGACTAATATAAAGAGAGGTAGAGACAGAGAGTGAAAGTGATGTACACAGAGACTCATATGTATGTATGCATCAAGGGAAAAATTATGGTGAATTAACAGAATAACAATTAAGATTGATTGATTGATTGATTGATTGAGA
Organism: Strongylocentrotus droebachiensis; assembly: GCA_035222895.1. Taxonomy (NCBI): domain Eukaryota; kingdom Metazoa; phylum Echinodermata; class Echinoidea; order Camarodonta; family Strongylocentrotidae; genus Strongylocentrotus; species Strongylocentrotus droebachiensis. The sequence goes on along the minus strand of JAVYIG010000473.1, from coordinate 438,286 downwards.
GAGGTGGAGAGAAAGATATATATGTATATATATGATAGAGAGAGAGAGAGAGAGAGAGAGATTATTTTGAAGGTAAGGTATGAATATATGAATAAGGTGCAATGGTCAATTGCTCTAAATCAGTATACTGCCATCTTGTGTTCAAATTTGTCATGTTTCTACAGTTTTAGTTAAAGGCACACTGTCCTACTTGTAGCTACTTGCTCCCTCTATATAGAAAACTTCCCAAATCGGTGCCTGTTGGTCCCCCATGATCCTCTCTTTCTTATGTTAAATGAGAGCTGAGTTAATGAGATAGCCACCTGTCACAGTGACCTCGATGGCTCGCTGTGTGGTCTAATCCCTTCTAGCTGCAGTAGTAACGCCTACCTTTAAAAGAATCTGTATTTTTTGGTAGAAATAAACTTTTGCTGTCAACTCTTTGGCAAATTGTTTTGTGCTGCTGCCCTCACTAATGACAAGTACATGCTAACAACATTGAATGATTTTAGGAAAAGTACAATTCTAAAAAATAGAATTGTTAACATTGTATATCTTAGCTCTAATAAACTATTTCCAAATTGTTGCTATTGTTTTTCTCTCAAGTGTGTTTAATAATATTTTAGGCAGTTTATGATAGTTGTGGAATCAAACAGAATTTATCACTTGAACAGTTCACTTTATTACAGAAATGTTTCATCATAATCTAGCTGATGTAAACACACCTAACTGTGCAGTATGAGGGAGTGGATAGAAATGTTTTGCGTTCTTGAATAACTAGTCGTTGGTTCATAAACCTCTGAATGCACATAGGGTTAAGTTCCAGAGATATATCAGTTCATGAATTCAGTCAGGAACTGTTATCATTGAATAAAAACATATGTGACATGTATAAGCACATCATGATTTGAAAAATTAAAAAATTTCATTATTGCAGAAATATCATTTGAGTAAAAACCCTCCCCCCTAAAAAGAAATTGGAACTCTTCTACAAAAATCTAGGATTTTTTAGAATGTGACGGTAGCTTTAAAGTTGGATACTGGAGTTGTAGGCATATATTTGGTCAAGAAAATATAAATATTTGAAGTTTGTAAAGCCATCTGTATATCACATCAGCTTATTGCTGGTGTGAGGACTCTCACAGTCTGATTTTGTTCTTTTGTTTGATTATCCATGAGAACATATGACACTCATTAGCCTTCATTTCAGAATTTGAAAGAAGTTCAAATATACCAACCATTTGCTTTGCCTCTCCTATCTTTCAGAAGTTGAATTATATTATTTGGATTGAAAATGAGAAATTGGTCAGCTAAGATATTTAACAGTTCTTATTGAACATGTTGAAAGATGAGCTTAAGAGCGGTGTCATTTTACAACAAGAGTTCTTTACATGCTAGACATTCAATCTATGTTACTGTCAAAAGGTAGATTTCATCTAGTCAATATTCACATGAAGGATTTCAATATTTGAAGAGGTGTAGATGTTGAAAAAAATGCCCTTCCCGCTCCAAGCACATGATTTTGGGTTATCAGTGGCTGTTGGCTCATAAGATTTTGCATATTACACATTTAATTGACTTTGGAATAAATCAATAAAAGCCATAAGGTTGCATATCACATTTCATTTACATTGGTGGGTTTTCTGAAATATTTTCTGAATATTTGCACTTGAGCTTTATCTTTTCTGTATTGTACGTTGGATTGGCATCAATGAAGAAACTTGAAAACGAGAGCTAGAACTAGGGCATCTCTCCTTTCTCAGTTTTCAACCTCTACCAGCACATGGTCTGTTTGGAGCTAGAAGGGTATTATCCCTGTGTTGAAGTAGAAATTCTTTGAAAATTACAATTAGGTCAATAATTTATCACTAGAAACCAGGAAGCTTGCATATGACAATAGTTTAAGTTTAGGTCAACTGCGTATTGGACAATATTGACTCTAACATGTTTGTTATAACTGTGTAACATTGTAATGTTATTGGAGCATTGTTTTTTTTATTTTTTCTATTGCACTTTATCATTTACATTTTGTTTTGTTTTTTTGTTTTTTTCTTCAGATGTTCCTTTTGTCACAAGAAAACCAGAGAACAAAGGTAAGGAATCTCATATTATTAATGATGGCATTGTTTTAACTTGCAACAAAAAGATTTCTAAGTTGACAAATGAAATAGCCTTTTTTTAAATATAACAATTAGTCCAAACAAACACTTTCAAATCGCCTGAAAATATTATGTAAAGTATACATCAGAAATTTATTTTCACAATAAGAATGATGATGTGATAATTTACAAAAAAGTTAATTCATGAGAAATTTGTAATTCCCTAATGTTTTAACAGCTTTTATGTCATCTTCTATTTGTTGAAAGTCCTTAAAACGATTGTTCATCAAAATATTTTCATTTCATCATTTTTATTTTAGAATGTACTCTTGAATTTTTTTATGAATAACAATTCAGAAGAAAGTGCTTATTCAATGGTGTCTTGTTGCACAATTTTGCTCTATTTTCTCCATTTTCTATTGCTCTTTGGGATATTTCTCATAGTTATAAACACACCGATACAAGTTTGGTGTTATTCTATGTTATCAAGGGAAAGAATCAAATTGAGGTTAGCCTTTTATTACAGTCCTGTGACCTATTTTGGACTTTTATCACAAAGCATTCATCAAGCAAGCCAATTTTTTGACAAGATCTGATGCCCAGAGGGTCAAGTTTTCTTAATGCTTTTCTTTCTATCCTTTGAATGTCCTCATTGTACATGTTCCTACTACCTACCATGCACCTAACTTGCATTTGAAAAGTGACAAATTACTTTTGTCAGTCATTAATTTGCCAACAAAACTTTTATTGAAATGGGCATACATTGTTATTAAATCATAAGTTAATGGTGTATACCATTATTTGAAAGATTTTGTAATTCACATATTAAAAAAAAAAAAAAATTCAACTAATCTTTTGAAGGGCAAAAGACTTAGAATTTGTTGTCAGTATACCGGTAGATAAATTGTCAGTGCCGTTTGCTAAAATTTGAATATGGTGTGAAACGTCTGTTACAGATGATAACAAGCTATCTGCTACATTCGTTCAGAGTTTGTGAATTAACTACTGGAATATCATCAGTCATTATTGATATAATTTTGAGGAAATGACACAGATTTAATCAAATCAAATTGAATATTTTAATACAAACATTCTAGATCAATTATAGAAGTTAAACTTTCAAATACCAAGGGTGATGAGTGGTACGTAAAATCAATGCAGGATTTAAGTAGAATAGTTTCTGTAATATTCTTGTTATTTTCCAAGCAGAAATGTAATCTATATAATTTTGTATGATGATAATCTCTTTAGTAGCTTATACAGCAATTCAGTAGTCCCATAAGGCTTATCCAGCGTAAGGACTTTATGAGCTCTATTGAATTGCACTTGATCTTGTTAGTTGTTGTGAATGCTTTATTGAAATCAAGGAAATTTTGTGAAAATTATATCTATTATTTTCCTTACATTTATTTTTTTTCCAATGGATGTACATGTAAATTTTAGTTTCTGATATCATCAGGACTTCAAAGTTGTACGTTAAAGAAAAGAGATATTCTTCTAAATCATAAAACCTATTTTGTGATCATAAATAGGCCAATGTCATATTAGAAAATGAGTAACAGTGATTCAAAGATTTTTCTTTGTAACTTGTTTTTAAATTGTTCAACTGCAGTGTTTACACATGTTATCTTTTTAAATTTAAAATAAAGACATGTTTAGCTTGTGCCTTTGCTGCTGACAGAAGAGTGGTTGCTTTACACCAAACAAATCTGTAAAACATGATGTTTAAACTAATATAATGCAGCAATCCATCATAAAATCACAAAAGACCAGCTGAAATTAAAGCCTTTAACCTTGAAAAATCAGTTTGAATCATATGATAAGGAACAAATGAGCTGAATGGATTTTGAGATAGTAATGGTGAGATATGACTTCGAGCATTTCTCTTAATCTTTCACATTTGTATTGATGTTACTTAGTCATCTTATCTGAAAGATTACAACCCCCTCTGGTTCAAATTCCATATATTGTGTTGGTTGATGTCATACAAAAAGAACACAGTGTTCTTTCAGTGGTGAAAGGTAGTAACAGCCATTTGAAAATATCTGGGAAGTAGATAGTAGACAGAAATTTGCTGAAATCCTTGATACCAAAATGTACATCAAAGTATGAAACTGCATGAAATGTAAGCTGTTATTGAGAAGTGAGAAACTAGAAATCAATAAACGAAACCTTCATTAGATTATAAAGTCTTTTATAATATGTTTGGGAAGTATGTATCAGTAGTCTCAAATGAACAACCACTGATTAATTTGTTATTTTTGCTTGTCCTTTAGAATTGTTATCCATCTGCGTTGTTTTAATGGATTTGGTGCTGTGTAATTTTTTTATTACTTTCCAACGAGGAGTATATTGCAAAGTGTTTCAGTTTGAACATGCATTTTTCTGGCTCGAAAAGGAGCTCATTTTGCCGATATTGTCAAGTGGCTGATACAACCTTTCAGACTTGATCATGAAAAGAAACTGTTATAATAAAGTGGTGTTCTTATAAAAACACAGTGGTGACAGCACAGATAAAAGACACATTTATTGTTAGCAGTGATTTTATTGTTGGTGTAGAGAACTAGGGACCATCTTGTATTCATCCTTTGCTCGAAAGGAGAGCAAAGTCCATAAATGGCAGATTTGTAAAATTATTGCTGGGAATTGCCAGGATAATGTAGAATTGCCAGGATAATGTAGAATTTCATGATGCTCAGAGAGAACTGCAGAACAAATATTTGTATTCTCTGCCATTTTCTTGCAATTGTTTTAGCTGAAATGTTCCTGTATCTCTCTCAATTTGGTATTTAGGGACAAACTAACAAATAAATTAGAAAGGTAAAACACGAAGTGCAGCATTCTAGAAAGTTCAATTTAATTTAATTCAATTCAAATGTTGTTAAAAACATCTCTTTAAAATATGTATCTCAACTTTTTAAAGCTTTCAATCTCAACTGTAAATGTTGGATTACACCTCAGGGGCGCTCAGTTGGCATGTTCATGTTCAAATGTAAACAAGTCTAGAGACTTCCATCTATTAAAGAATGAACATGAGTGACATGACATGACATCATTTATAAATGAATTAAAGGGAAATCCACTCTGGCATTGTCTTGAACTGTAAAACACCAGAACAAAATGAATGAAACAGATTACAAGGGAAATTCAAGTAAGATCTGATAAAGGGTAAGCAAGTCATCGGTTTTAGAGTATTTTAGAAGTATTTTTTTTAATGAACATTAGTAGATCTTTTCCTTTATTTACAAAAAAGAAGATAAATAATTTTCATAATTCTCAGTATGAAACATCTGGGGATCTAAAATAATAACATTGCTAATTTGTTTTTCATTACACAAAACTTCATTAATTTAAACATTCTTTATCTTTTATTGGAGCAAAATTATATTTTTCTCTATTTTTGTTGCTATTTATGAAAACCAACTTGATATCAGGATGGATTTTCTTTGAGGTACAGGAGCTGAAATAGACATTCGTAAATTTACAGTAGTCAGACATTGCTGTTGGAAATCAATAGCCTGAATCCCCACATCACATCATTACATACTGCTACTAATGTTTGTCTACATTTTTTATAGTAGGAAAAACTCACCAAACCATCTATTTTTATCAGAATTTTGTTTGTATACAACCCATAATTATTATACTGCCCATATTTCAGTCATTCCCGTTCTCTGTAAAAATTATTTTATATTATTTTAAAAAATCATAATGACAATATGGAATAGTACCATCTCTAAGTGCTGCACAATGCTTTACAGAAGTGGGGGATTTTAATTCTGAGTAAACTAGAAAGTGCATAATTTATTTATCATTTATACACTGTTAAAAAACCTGCAGTCAGCTGAAAGTTATTTTCGATTGTTAGTAAGCTGTGAGCCAGGAAAGCATTAATTTGATTTATTTTTTTAGTAAAAGAGCAAGAAATTAGAACACTTGAATATTAGATTTGCATAATAAGATATAATTTACATACAAAATCTCAAACTAAAGTTTAAATGGGTAATTGATGAAAGCAATCACATATCTTTGTCAGCAAGGACATGATTAAATTCATTTATTCTATGCCAACAGACATAGAATACATTGATAGAGAAGGTTCATTACCATGAGTATTCCATTTCCCATTGCAAACTGTTCTTATTACCCAGTGGTGAATAGTCACATCAATGCCGTGTTCATACATCGGTTCCATCGCAAACTGTTCTTATTACCCAGGGGTGAATAGTCACATCAATGCCGTGTTCATACATCGGTTCCATTGCAAACTGTTCTTATTACCCAGGGGTGAATAGTCACATCAATGCTGTGTTCATACATCGGTTCCATCGCAAACTGTTCTTATTACCCAGGGGTGAATAGTCACATCAATGCTGTGTTCATACATCGGTTCCATCGCAAACTGTTCTTATTACCCAGGGGTGAATAGTCACATCAATGCCGTGTTCATACATCGGTTCCATCGCAAACTGTTCTTATTACCCAGGGGTGAATAGTCACATCAATGCTGTGTTCATACATCGGTTCCATCGCAAACTGTTCTTATTACCCAGGGGTGAATAGTCACATCAATGCCGTGTTCATACATCGGTTCCATCGCAAACTGTTCTTATTACCCAGGGGTGAATAGTCACATCAATGCTGTGTTCATACATCGGTTCCATCGCAAACTGTTCTTATTACCCAGGGGTGAATAGTCACATCAATGCCGTGTTCATACATCGGTTCCATCGCAAACTGTTCTTATTACCCAGGGGTGAATAGTCACATCAATGCTGTGTTCATACATCGGTTCCATCGCAAACTGTTCTTATTACCCAGGGGTGAATAGTCACATCAATGCTGTGTTCATACATCGGTTCCATCGCAAACTGTTCTTATTACCCAGGGGTGAATAGTCACATCAATGCTGTGTTCATACATCGGTTCCATCGCAAACTGTTCTTATTACCCAGGGGTGAATAGTCACATCAATGCCGTGTTCATACATCGGTTCCATCGCAAACTGTTCTTATTACCCAGGGGTGAATAGTCACATCAATGCCGTGTTCGTACATCGGTTCCATTGCAAACTGTTCTTATTACCCAGTGGTGAATAGTCACATCAATGCCGTGTTCATACATCGGTTCCATCGCAAACTGTTCTTATTACCCAGGGGTGAATAGTCACATCAATGCTGTGTTCATACATCGGTTCCATTGCAAACTGTTCTTATTACCCAGGGGTGAATAGTCACATCAATGCTGTGTTCATACATCGGTTCCATCGCAAACTGTTCTTATTACCCAGGGGTGAATAGTCACATCAATGCTGTGTTCATACATCGGTTCCATCGCAAACTGTTCTTATTACCCAGGGGTGAATAGTCACATCAATGCTGTGTTCATACATCGGTTCCATTGCAAACTGTTCTTATTACCCAGGGGTGAATAGTCACATCAATGCTGTGTTCATACATCGGTTCCATCGCAAACTGTTCTTATTACCCAGGGGTGAATAGTCACATCAATGCTGTGTTCATACATCGGTTCCATCGCAAACTGTTCTTATTACCCAGGGGTGAATAGTCACATCAATGCTGTGTTCATACATCGGTTCCATCGCAAACTGTTCTTATTACCCAGGGGTGAATAGTCACATCAATGCCGTGTTCATACATCGGTTCCATTGCAAACTGTTCTTATTACCCAGGGGTGAATAGTCACATCAATGCTGTGTTCATACATCGGTTCCATCGCAAACTGTTCTTATTACCCAGGGGTGAATAGTCACATCAATGCTGTGTTCATACATCGGTTCCATCGCAAACTGTTCTTATTACCCAGGGGTGAATAGTCACATCAATGCCGTGTTCATACATCGGTTCCATTGCAAACTGTTCTTATTACCCAGTGGTGAATAGTCACATCAATGCCGTGTTCATACATCGGTTCCATCGCAAACTGTTCTTATTACCCAGGGGTGAATAGTCACATCAATGCCGTGTTCATACATCGGTTCCATCGCAAACTGTTCTTATTACCCAGTGGTGAATAGTCACATCAATGCCGTGTTCATACATCGGTTACATGAATAGGTGATGAGGACGTTCGTAACAGCGTTTTGAATTGTATCCTTCTCTCATGTATGTATTTGTAATTTGAAATATGACAAGCTAAAAAATAAAGTAAAAACTGTGCAAACTGGTACCTCCACAGAAAGACTACCTGTCTTTAGTGGCCATTTGTTGACCCAGTAAATGATATTCATGAGCAAATGTCTTTTGGCTCTCAACCCATATGTCAGGCAGATACTTTTTTGAACGGGCTACGTGTTTGTAGTGGCCATTCCCCTATGGTGGCCTTTATAGACATGTTTTTTGTTGTTGTAGATTAATGCTATGGTAATGGTAATTGTGTCAAAAGTAATATAAGTACCAGCAGCAGTAGTATTATTCGCATCAATAGTCAAAGTAGCAGCAATGTTCAAGAGATGGCTTTGTGGAATTCTCACATATGAAAGTAACATTACGTGAGTGTGAATACCGCTCAACCTACAACAATGTGAAGCATGAGTCATGGAGAGGCGATCCCGCGATCTGAAACGTAAAATGAAACGAAAATTGATTGAATGCCGGAGCAGAGAATCGCGTCTCCGCATCGATAGACTCATCATGTGTGTCTCAAATTGTTGCTTTGGATGACTAAGGCTGATAAAGCAGTGCTGATCGATCGCCTTTGTCGCTCTTTTTTTCTTGAAATTTGTCATTTAAGGGCTTTCATGAAAATGATACAGTCATTGTAGGGGTGGAATATGTTTGTGAATCAAAATAGAATATGTTGGAGACTTGGAGTGTATCACTGTTTTTAAATGGAGATGGAGAAGAAGAAATGTAAATAAAAGGAAATGGGATGGAGAGGGTTTGGAGGATTGGAAATTGATATGATATGGTGGAGAAAACAGAGGTAATGGATTTATAGTTGTTTTTACCTGAGAGGAAAGGAGAAGATAGGGAGGATAATTGGTTACTACGGTGATAGATGCAGTCGCTGGGAGGGTATTGAATCTATTTGGTATTGGCAAAGAGGAAGAAGGAAAGGGTTGTCGAGGAAATGAAAGAGAAGAGAGAATAGATAGATACAGTTGATTGAAAGAGGAAGAAGGTATGGAGGAGAAAAGGAAGGGAGAGGTGGACAGATTGGAGGGGTGGCCTAATGGAGGAGAAAGACAAAAGTAAATGAAGAGAGAGGGGATGAATTAATAGGGGGAGAAAGAACCAGTGATAAGGGGAAGAAGATCTAAGATGAAGAGACAGATGGAGAGAAACACAATATGAAGGGAGGAAGGAGAAAGAGGGATATTGAGACTGAGAGAAGGAGAGAATAAAAGAGTTTGAGAAAGAGAGACATGTTTTAGAAAGGAGGGAGAGAGTTAGAAAAAGGATTTGGTGGCAGGTGAAGAAGAATGAATCGAGAGGAAAGGAGAGGAAAGAAAGAGAGAGTGGTTAGAGAAACAAGATAATGGAGCCAAGAAGGTAGTAACCATAGAAACAGGTTGCCCTTAGATACCACTTACTAGGCTCATGTTACACACTCTTGAACATTCTTCACCCTCTCAGACAACATCACATATCATGAGAGCCAGAAGGGTTTAATTCCATACCATATTCACAGCCATACGGTTATCTAATGTTCCCATGAGAAATTATGGTTGCATGAATATTGATCAAGACCAGCTGTAGGCTTACATTGGAAAACAGAAACTGTCTTCTGCCAGCAAAAAGACCGTACGAGCTATGTATTGTCAATGGCAGTTACAGCCTTCTTGCGAGCAGCCAATGAAATGTACCTTTGCTTAACTCAGATGGAAACCATCTCTCTTTCAATTCAGATTCCACCAAGTATGTTCTTCTGGCATTACTCCATTTCTTTGGCAAAATAATGCTAAGCCTTGCACACTAGCTTCTACCCTAGAAAAAAGAATCTTTCAATTTCCACCTGAGGTGCCCTGCGGTCCATGCTTAATCTTGAGTGCTATTCAAGCCATAGTAGCTCTGCATTTACTATCAAAATATTCAACTTGAATGAAGTTTGTAGATGACACTGATTTTGGACCACTACCAATTGGTATTGTGGGAAGGGCAGAAAAGATCTTGTTATAAAATCTTTAAAAATTTCGCTCTCACATGCCATCATGCAATGAGAAATTGGTATCAGGGATCATGTTCTGTTCGGAACATTTTCTACAAACGTTCATTGCTACTTTTTAGATAATCCTTTTCAAAGTGATGTTCTGAAACTCTGAAATCCTGACATTCTGAAGTTCTTATTGTTTGTAACAACAATACTATGACTAAAAGAATATTGCAATATATAACTTGCATATTAGATCACAAATAAGGTTTATATGATTATGTTTTGAATAATGTTAGAGATACAGATGACCACGGGGTCACTACCCCCTAACTTAAATGCATTTAAAAAAATGAGTAGCTGAAAGATAACAATATTTTGTTAATTGAGCTTCTCTATAAGGCTTTTTAAGGGAAGAAGGGTCTTGAAATTGAATTATGTGGCAACCCTGCTAATAAAGTACAAGGTCTTACCAGGTACCCCTATGAATAATAAGTATTGCACTGTGCTTGGCCCAAGTGGGATGTGTAGGGGTTTCCTCTATCCCTCCTCCCACATCCACCTTAAAATCTACAAAGTCAGATAGCAAGGAAAACTGTAATAAGAGCAGAGAATATGCAGACATTTTGGACAAAATTTATGGGGGAAAATAGTCTAATTAATTATTATTGTCTGAACATCAAATTTAACTTTGCTAACAGTGGATATGCGTTGTGATTTTCAAACAAAAAGCTGGACTTTTCGGCAATACATGTATCAATAAAGCTGATGCCCCACGATTGTCTGGTCAATACCCTTTTATGTTGAACTCGAAGGACGTGATATCAATTTGGGCAACCAACATGATAGTATCAGCTTGCATTCCTTGCTTTGCTCCTTTTAATAGTAGCACAACATTTGTGGTGATATACACTAAAGATTTATTGCTCATTATTATCATTACTTTGAAACATTTTCATACATTGTATGTATTATATATATATATATATATATATATATATATATATATATATAGAAAATGTAAACAATATTTTTTCCAGAACATTAATCTGTTAATTTGGAACCAGAAGCAGGCTTAGAGTATAGGGAAATGCAATTTTTATTTCAGTATTCTGTAAATTCAAAATATTGTGCATTGCATTCATATAAATTAAAGTGTTTTTTTTTAATGTATTCCTTTACCTACTGTGAGCCAAAAGGATGCTCAGTGTATAGGGGAAAACAAATTATGATCTAAACATTGTGTAACTTCTGTAAACAAAATATGCAAAAGAGCAAAAAATGTCATTAAACATATTAATTTCAAACCAGAAAGGTGTCAAGTTTGTAGGAAAATGTTGGTATAATTTTGATAGTTTCAAAGTTAATCACAAAATCAGTTTGATAATACCTCCCTGGTAGTCAGCAGATTTTTTTGGTAACAGATCAGGATAAAATAAATTAACTTGAATTAATCACTTGCAATAGAAAATCAAAATACCTAATAAATATCTATTCAATGGCTTTTTTTTAGCATGGTGAAATTTGTTGGCATTTTTAATGTAAAGGTAGTGATAGAGGAGGACCCATTCTGACTGTATTAATATCTTATCTGGCCCAAATCCACATAAAGCCATGGCGCATCCATGCACTTTCCAAATGCCACTAACTCATTACTTTCTCATTTATTCATTAAATGTGTATGGGTGGTTTAGGCTGGGAGGGTTCAGGACACCAGGGGGAGAGAGGGATCAGAGATTGTAGGGTGGGTGGGGTACATGGTTTAACAGTTGGGAGGAAGAGGTAGGGAGAGGTAGGGGAGGGGCTGGTACATGACACCTGTTAGATAATATACCAAGCCAGAAGTGGTTTTTGTGACAATTTTTTTAGGGGAGGGGTATGAGGGAGGGAGGGAGGGAGGGAAGGGGCAGGTATATGACACCTGTAAAAGATAACAAGCCAAGCCATGGTTCTTATGAGAATCTTGAAAGGGATGGGGGTAGAGGAAGGGTAGGAAGAGGAGAGGATGAAGGGTGAGGGCAACAGAACCTTCTATAAATCAAGATCACAATACAGCTCTCTTTCCTCTACACATGGAGAGTTCTGAGATGATCCCTAAGTGTGACTGGAAGGGATGGTCTCTCACATTCATTGTGTTGTACGGAGAGCAGACGACATTGAAACTCAACCACCGAGCAGAGTGGAGTTTGGAATCGTCTCGTGACTCCACCACTTCTATTGGGCCTCCTAAGACCCTCCGGCCACTACAAAATTATTATTTCCATTGGAACAACACCCAGGACAAAAAGCCTGCCCCCTCTGGAGAGGAGAAGAAGAAAAGAGTTAGACAGCTAGCGCAGAAAAATCGAGCAGTGCATGGGTGCTGCGTTCTTGTAGAGACACAACCAATTTCTAGTTTGCTTCGCTGGACCGCGGAGGTGGGCCTGAAAAATTGCAAAGAAATGGTGAAAATCTATAGGAGTACATCTTGAATGGAAGGAATGTGTTGATTTTGACACATCTTTAGTGATCTATTTCTGCTTTTGAGTGAAGAGGATTTCTTTAGAAGTGAATCGTCATTCTTGCTGAGATTGATATAGTTTGTGATATTCTTTGGAGCAGTTTCCCTACAGTTTTTGAGCAGTGATGTGATTTTCATCCCATCCTTGGATCTGTGCTTTCTTCATGCATCTCGATGGGTATTCACCAAAATATTGGAGATACAAGGGGAAAAGTGTTGTTTTGTCGAGAGGAGAAAATCGTTGATGGAAAATCCGTTGAAATATCAATGGATTTCATTTTGGAATAAGGAGGAAGAAGTCTTAGTCTTTATCTTGGAATAGATGGAAGATAATTCACCTTGGAATTGTCTTGTTCCTTTCTTTTCCTTTTTTTGTTGTTGTTGTAATTTACACTTTCCCAAACTGCAGTTTCATTATGAAACGTTGTTAATATGAGTTTTTTTTCTTCTTCCATTTATGGACCATCGTTTTGAAACAAAATCAAGTGATCAAGTTGAGAGGTACTTATATCCAATAGTAATTAAAGGAGAGATGAACAAGAGAAATTGTATTTGCTAATTATGGTCATCATCTTCATCATTGACTTTGGCACGATGATGAAACTACCTCCCTCCACTTCATGTATGGAGCAACCTCCTTATTTAGACCAACCTTATTGCTTTCTTTCTTCACCATATCTCTCCATTAAATCTTTGGTCTTCCTTTTCCTCTTTGGTCTTCCTTTTCCTCTTATGCCATCTACTTCCATATTCCATACATTTTTCACATGTTGATCATCTTCCCTTTTCAACACATGATCCATCCATCTCAAGCCACTTATCTTCACCACCTCTACCATAGCTCCTCCAGACCCAATCTTTCAAATTGTGTAATTTTCTCAATCTCCTGTACTTGTAGAGTTGTTAAAGAGAATCAAACAAGATGTTCGAAGGTTACAGGTTAAAGATTGAAGATATGACGGTCATTGTACCGATATTATTGATTCATTTTATGGTATAGTCACATGTTGCTCTACATTATGAAGCGTATTATTTTCCAAACCCTAGTCAAAATATAATAGTCTAGAAGGAAATTAGTGAAAAATAGCACCAAAATATGTTTTTTTAAAACTATTTAAACACTGACATATATTGACATGTACTGTAGTCCTGAACCAAAAGGATTTTTATGCTGGCCAAACTTGTGTACCCCATTTTTCCAAAGTAATGCATTCTTCTTGAGATTTAAAATGGAATTCATATACTGAGTTTTTCTTTCCGCTTTGGATTTAATTCCTTTCAATTGTCAAATAATATCATCTAAAACTAAACATCAAATGCAGTTTATTGCATTGTCACCTTAAGCAGGTATCAGTCCAAATCAAAAGATTCCTTTTGAATTATATGTGAAGGCTAAAATCATTGTGACACACAATTGCAGCAATTACCAAAGTCCAAAGCATACAGAGATCATGCAAGCTGGAGATATTTGGAGCATACTGTATACCTGCATTAGCATTCTGAAATTGTATTTTGACATAATTTAGACAACCTTGTGTGATATTCTGAGAAAATATGTTCATATAACTGCTGCTAGCTGAATAGAAAATCTTTATCATGGCAATTCTGTCAGATGGTCCTCTAGTATTTAGATTTTGACATTTTGAATTTCATTTTGACTCAATTTAGACAATTTCATTATATTTGTATGATATTCTGGTAAAAATTTGTTTGTATTACTGCTGTCGGCTGAATCCAAACTTTTTAGCCAGGCAACTCTGTCGGAGTCAGTTCCATTTTGATAACATTTGGATTCCTTAATTTCGGAAAAACATCATCATAAATTTGGATTCTCATGGAAAATATTGTTTATTTCACTGTGCACAGGGTGCTGCATTTTAATACTTTACCATGTTAACTCTGTCAGAATCAAATCTGTTATGACAAACTTTAGACAGAACCTATTAGTATGGTACTCTTGAAAAAAAATAAAAATACTCATTTTGAGGCAGTTGGCATCACTATAACACTTTACTATCGTAATACTGTAGGCAAGAAATCTATTTTGACAACATGTAGGAAAAAAACTTGATATTATGATACTAAGAAAAAAATGTTTACCTTACATTGAGTTTGCTACATTTTAACACTTTACCATGGCAACACCTTCAGAATGAATGTGCCTGTAGCTGTCTTGACTTACATTGCAGGGAGACATTCTTGTCTGTCTGTCTGTTATATTACCTAAGGACATTTGTTGGGAGATGATGTCTGCATAGAATCAGGGTCTGTTCTTATTAGCCTCAGTTAACTAATTCTGATCTGAGCAAATTTCCCTGATAACAACTAGTGCCAGCTAATTTCCATTGGAGTCTTCAAATAGCTTACTAATTCTGAACAAGGGAGGAATTAGCCCAGTGTCAACTAGCTCCAACTAATTTGCAATACAGTTTGCAAAATAGCCCACTAATTTTGATCTGGGAAATTAACCTGATTACAACTATCTTGAATTAATTCACAGTGTGAATTTTTGCAGAATGGCCCTCTCATTTTGATATGAGGAAATTGGCCTGATCACAAATAGCTCCAGCTAAGTTACAGTAATCTTTTCTAATAGCTTGCTAATTTTTATGTGGAGAAATTCGCCAAATGACGACTAGCTTGAGCTAATTCGTAGGCAAGAGGCAAATATTTCACCCTAATCATTTATGCTTTGGATGATATTTCAGGCCAAGATATTAGTCTGAGATATTACCCCTAGCAAACCAGGACTTGTTAGGCCAATTACTGGGCTGATTTCTCTGTGTAGACGCACTTAGACTGTGGTATACTTTGGAGCTCAAGCTAATATCTCCAGTAAGCTGGCATTGTTTGACTCGTGCTAATGCCTTAGTAATGAAGATGGGGAAAATTCAAACTCAGATTGTTTTCCTTAATTTCTTAAGAAGTGATCCATTATTTGTCAATGATCTCGAAGCTCTAGCTTGTTCAGACTAATGTAAATGTGCCTTCAGGGAACATTCATCATCATGCAGTTGCCATGGCTACCGCATCATACCCTTTTTTAATCAGCATTTAATATTTTTGTAAATTGTGCTGTGGTTAAATGCTCATTTCATTTCAGGTATTTTGACCTTGGATGAGCAGTTTATGATATTGAATTTATAAAGGGAAATATTATTTTAGAGAGAACAAAAGGGGGACCATCTATAAACTAACATCTGTATGAATACTAATTTAAACTGTAGTGTTGGTTAGTTTTAATTGATTTAATCTACTTTATGATTAAAGAAGATGAAAATAAACAACAATTTTCAAATGTCATATCTGAATGAGGCTTAAAACGTTGTATGATAGCACAGGCTTAATAATGTGTTCTATCTCTATAGCATGGCCTAAAGAATATGTTTTTATCTCTATTGCTTACTCATTTAAGAGAGATCTCATAGTTAGAATGTTAATTATGACATTAGATGGAGTATTATTGATGTACTCTCTGTCCCATGTAGAGGGCAATAGATGAAGAGTCACTATGGTTACATAAATCATTCAGCATCAATGCATCCATCTTCTTATTGCTGAATATGTGCTTAGTAGTCTAACAGATCAGACTTCTTAGAAGTAGGATATGCAGAGGATGGTTTAATCTCCATTCTGACTGTTAACGACTTAACGTAATGACATAATTAACTATATTGTGTGCCGGAAGCCAGGAAGGCTTAGATATGTAATTTACCACAATAAATCATATGTATCTACCTATTATTGCTTAGTCCTCCAGACAAAGCAGTCATCGAAACAAAACAAAAAGTCACCGTTGTGCATAACCCCCCAATACCCCGCTATCCCCTTCAGTCACGCTCGCACTACGACAGCATGCAGACTTCCTCTCTCTTTTCGCAGTCTATCGAAATATAGGGCAGATAAGTCGCTAGCGCTAAAATTTGGAGTTTTTGCTCCTCGCAAGCGTTTTGGGTGCTTTCTGTCTGTCATTATCCAGTTCCAATTTGTTTTGATACATTTTGGTTCGGTTTTTTAACCCTCAGTCACTTTAGTTTTGGCAAGAATTTAGTGTTCACTTTGCCGAGCGAACTTCCTTTTTGAGTTCAGTCCCGGGCACAGTTTTTTGTGTACCGGGGCTTTTTCACTGTGTGTGTTAACTCGAATGTTACGGGATTTTTTGTTGTGCATACCTCGTGTGTTGTTGGAGTGTGTGTATACGGTGCGGCTCTTTTGTTTTGAGCTCGCTGTGTGTTTTGTTTTCTTTTGTTGGCGCTAAAGTAAGCGTTCTTCTCTTTCGTAGTTGTTTGCTACGTTAGGGTGGTTTTCAAGTTTGTCGTGTGTTTATAAACGACACTGTTTTGTTACAAGTTTGTCGTGTGTTTATAAACGACGCTGTTGTTTTGTTCGAGTTAGTCGTGTGTTTATAAACGACGTTTGTTTGTGATTGACGCTAGTTGCTCGTCGATTTTTTGTTCTTAGTAACTGGGGTTACTTTGTTTTCTTGTTTTGCTTTCGTTCGAAAGTTTGTTGTTTTCTCATCCACAGGTTTTCCAATGGACGAGGAGTCTGGTTTTGGAGTGGATTCACTCCCCCCAGTGGCTGTTGTCACCACCTCGCTAGCGAGTGGGTTTGGTGCGGCAGGAGGGGGGGGTAAGGGCAACTCAAGTGCAGGCTTGAGGCAGGTGGCTCCCCACTCTGGGTATTTTTTGCCTGGGGTGTTGGGGGCTTTGCCCGGTAGTAAGTTTCCGTCGGATACCGCGTCCGAGCCAGCCAGCGGGCTGCGCTCCGGCGTCGGTATGGCGAGGTCTGTAGATTCATTGACACTGAATAAAGAGACACCTGTCAGCGGCTCTCCCCCTCGTGGGTTAGCTCGACTTACAGAGGCCTCGGGCTTTACGGCCCCTGGCTCTGTTGCGAGACAACAGCCGTGCGATGCACGAGCCATGCTTTCAAGCGTGAAGTCGACCCGGTTTGCGGCCACATATGGGGTACCTGTACTCACCCCAGTGACACGCCGTGGTCTTGAGCTTGCTGCTTCGCACGAAGCGCTGATGCGAGCAGACCCCGGTCACACCGAGCGTGCGGGGATCGCTGGAGTTTCTCGCGAAACTTTGCGGCGAGCATGCCCCGGTCACACTGACCGTAGTGGTGTCGCTGTAGCTTCTCAGGAAGTATTGCAGCATGAGGGCCTCAGTCACACTGACCGTGAGGGTTTCGCTCAAGTTTCTATGGAAGCAGTGAAGCGAGGCGGGCCAGGTCAATCTGACCGTGGAGCTAAGCTTAAGAAAGCTAGCAAGTCTAAGAAGTCCCCTTCGTCCCCCGTTGCGACGGGTAAGAAGCGGAAGAGTTCGAACGGCCAGGCTTCGGCCGGTTCGCGGACTAAGAAGGCAAAGAAATCGACGCCGGTGTCGTCTTTTTCGAGTTCTGCGCAGGCAGAGCTCAGGGCTATGTTGGAGCAGATGTTCGGTCAGCTGGGCGCCCCAGCGGTATCGAGAGGTGAACAAACTTTGGCTACAAATTTGTCACCCGGCACGTTAGTAGGTTCGGTGCCTTCCGTTCCTCGTGCCCTGGCTAGTGGGGAGGCGGTGCCTGTCTCTTTGTCTTCAGATTCAGAGGCTTTTTCTGAATTTTCGAGTGCCGCTATTCTGACGTCAGAATCGTTGCCTCGCACAGTCGGCGCCCGGTCAGACTTTGTGTCGCCGGCGCCCGCTTCTCTCGGCGCTCCGCCGGGGGAGGAGTCGTTTGCCTCAGTGGGGGTTTTCCCCCAGTCGTATGATTCGGTCACTCTCGATCGTCGGGATGACTGGGACTCGGCCTCCGTTGTCTCGGAGGATTCTCAGCTGGACTCAGGCCCAAGTCAATTTTCTAGTTTGGGCTCTGATGCGAGGGCTTTACTTGCAAAGTATTTGCCTGATACATTTTCTCGCCCTAGTGCTGTTGATAGTGTGCCTTCGTCTCTGTTTAAACAGCGTTGTTCTCAAGAGTCTATCCCTCTTCCAGAGGAGTTTAAGGTTGAATTTGAGAGGATTTCTGCTGACCCTTTTGGGGTTTTTCGGGATGTGAAATCGCAGAGCTCTGCATTCACCTTTCTTTCTGAAGTTACTCGTGATTTTTTTTTGTTTCCAAGAAGCTGTCACCAGACTTGGTGAATGTGGCACTTAGATTGGGGGTCAACCTCAAGACTAAGTCCTACAAGGAGCGGGATAAGCCGCTCGAGTTGGTCTCTGGTATGACGGGGGTTTCTCTTCGCCTTTCGGCCTACCTTGGCTCTCTCGTCAGCCTCTTGGCAAGGGCTGGCGAGTTGGAGATTTCGGCAGATGATCTATTGGTACTTCACAATGTCCTTTTGTTGATTTCGGGACTGTTGTGGTCTTCCATTTCGTGTACATCTGTAGTGTTGACGTCTCAGCGCCGTCAGCTTGCGTTGTCGGAGCTGGGTGTGTTGGAGAGGGATATCCCTTCGTTGTGTGAGGGTATTTCCTCGTCGGGGCAGTTCCTCTGCGGAGGGCAGTTTACTGCAATGCTGCAAAAGGAGATTGATAGGCGCAAGCAGGCCGCTGATTTGGCGCGGCATTTCCGGGCGCATCCTGTGCCCAGGGGGCGGTCAGGACCTCCTAGGAGGCCTGCTCCGTCTGGTTCTCGCCAGCGTGCTCCTTTTCAGGCGCCTCGCCGGGCTCCGTTTCAGGCTCCTCGTCGGCCTACGGGTCCTGCTCGGACTTCTTTTGTGTCCCAGCCTCGTTCAGGTCGTGGCAGGGGTTCGGCTAGAGGTGGTGGTGGACCGAGGTCTTCGGTCAAGCCTTTCCCTCAATCCAAGCGGCCCTTTTGAAGGTTTGCCCCGAGCGTTTGTAGACCGGGTCGGCGGTCGGCTCCAGGAGTTTCTTCCCTTTTGGGAAGCTATCACCGAAGACACTTTCGTGCTCTCAGTCGTGCGAGAGGGCTTCTACATAGAGTTGGTAGAGCCCCTCCCGGGCGGCGCCATTCGGGTTCGTCCGCCTCCGTTGTCCGCCCCTTACCAGCAACACATCTCGAGCGAGATTCTCATGCTGTTGGAGAAGGGTGCGATCGAGCGGGTTTCAGACCACCCTGGTCTGAGTCTCTCTCCAGTGTTCATTATTCCCAAGCGCTCGGGGAAGTTGAGGATGATCCTCAATATGAAGAGGATCAATCTTCATATCGCTCCCATGCACTTCCGCATGGAGCATTTAGCCACGATCCTTCCGTCGATAGGTCCGGAGGATTGGGCGGTATCTCTAGATCTCAGAGATGCGTACTTCCATGTGCCTATTCACCCTCGTTCGAGGGATCTTCTGGGGTTTGCCTTTCGGGGAGAAACCTTCAGGTTCAAGGCCCTCCCGTTCGGTTTGAGACCGGCTCCTCGGGTGTTTACCCGAGTGGTTTCGGCGCTCACGGCGTTTCTTCGGAGGCGGGGGCTAAGGCTTTTCGCCTACTTGGACGATTGGCTTTTGGTGGCCAGTTCCAAGCCTCGCCTTCAGGAGCATTTGGCTCTGCTTCTGCGGGTCACGCAGGAACTAGGGTTCCTGGTGAACTGGGAAAAGTCCGAATTGTCGCCCGCCCGCAGTTTGGTCTATCTAGGGGCGGAGCTGGACTTTCCGAGTCAGTTGGCCCGTCCCAGTGGGGACAGGGTTCGGTCGATTACCATGGCAGCCCGGTCTCTGCGGCGTTCCCGCAGAGTTCCGGCCAGGCAGTGGCTCCAGTGGCTGGGTTATTTGGCCAGCCTGGTCGATGTGTTTCTGGATGTTCGTCTGCTCATGAGGCCTTTTCAAAGGCATCTTCTGCGGTTCTACAGGCCGAGTGTAGATTCCCTTTCGGTCAGGATTCCTTTGCCGAAGGAGATCAAGCTTCTGTTGGCCCCTTGGGTGGACAGAGCCTTTTTGGTTCAGGGCAAGCCTTTTCGCGTGCCTCTTCCTTCGATTTCCCTGACGACGGACGCCTCCCACCTGGGGTGGGGGGGTCACTGTTTGGGCAACATGGTGTCGGGGATTTGGGATTTTCCCGTCCTTCCGCACATCAATGTGTTGGAAATGTTGGCGGCGTTCGAGTCGCTTCGTCATTTCAGACAGCTGTTAGTTGGTCGCACGGTTCTGTTGCTGACGGACAACACAACTGTGGCTGCCTACATCAATCGTCAGGGCGGCACCAGGTCGTCCAGCCTGAACGAGTTAGCTGCTCGGCTGTGGCGGTGGTGTCGGGCGGCGGAAATCACTCCAGTAGCGTCCTTTATTCCTGGCCGGGACAATCTGGTGGCAGATTTCCTGTCCAGAGGGAGGTGTCTCCCATCGGAGTGGGCTCTCCATTTGGAGGTCTTCGATCTTCTCCTGTTGGTCTGGTCTCCTTTGGAGATCGACCTATTCGCATCCCCCTTCAACCACCGCCTTCCAAGGTATTGTTCTCGGGTCCGGGATCCGGAGGCTTGGGCGTTGGATGCCTTCTCGATCCATTGGGGGTCTCTTCGGAGTTATGCGTTTCCCCCGTTCGGCTTGATTCCTCAGGTCTTGAGGAAAATCAAGGCGGACGGGGCGTGGGTTCTGTTGATCGCCCCTCATTGGCCGAGGAGGTCTTGGTTTCCGGACCTCCTGGCATTGTTGGTGGGGAAACCGCTTTGTCTTCCGCTGAAGGGGGATTTGGTGGCTCAGCCTCTTTCAGGGATTCTTCATCCTCGGCCAGCGGTCCTCCATTTGACCGCTTGGCCGTTATCGGGGAGGTAGCCAGGGCTGAGGGCCTCTCAGAGAGAGCGTCTCAGTTTTTAGTCAAGAGCCGTCGAGATTCTACTAGAGCAGTGTACAACTCTCGTTTAGAGGCGTTTCACCAATGGTGTGAGGTTCTGGGCGTGGTTCCCAGGTTGGCATCTGTGGGTGTCATAGCGGACTTCCTTATTTCGTTATTTGATAAAGGGAGATCGCTGTCCACGTTACGGGGGTATCGGTCAGCGATTGCTGCGATCCATGCGGGGTTCCCTGATGGTTCGGGTGTGTCGAATTCTCCGCGTCTGGCAATGTTGTTGCGGTCTTTTTTTCTGGAGCGTCCGCCCCAACAGAAGTTGGCTCCTCCTTGGAGCCTGCCTAAGGTGTTGGCTGCGTTAGCTAAGCCTCCTTTTGAGCCTTTGGCCAAGGCTTCGTTGCATTGCCTCACAATCAAGACTTTGTTCTTGATTGCAATCGCGTCAGGGCAGAGGAGAGGCACTCTCCACGCTCTGTGTGTTTCTCCGGGTCACATCCGTTGGGAGAGGAAGGGGGTACGGCTTATTCCCAGGCCTTCCTTTATCGCAAAGAATCAAACTGTCTCATCTGGTCCGGTGGAGATCTTCCTTTGTCCTTTGTCCAGTGTCTCCTCTGTTGAGGAGGACAAGGTCTGGTGCCCGGTTCGGGCTCTTAAGTGGTACCTGGACAGGACAAAGGGTTGCCGGACGGGTGAGCAGTTGTTCCTTATTACACGGGAACCTTTCTCTCCGGCGTCGAAGGAGTCCATCTCTCGATGGCTGGTTGAGGCAGTTCAGGCCGCGGGCCCTGAGGCTCTCGCGGAGGGTGTGCGTCCTCGGGCGCATGACACCAGGGGTGTTAGTACCTCCTGGGCCTTGTTTCATGGTGTTGCCCTTCAGGATATTATGAAGGCTGCCTTTTGGTCATCGCCTAATTCGTTCATCTCATGCTATCTGAAAGATGTGCCAGCGAGTGAAGAACGTTTTGCTACGGCTTCGTTGTTGGCGGCTTCGTCTTCGTTGGTCCCCCGCTAACCTTTTTATTTGGGACATGCCACCCGCTTTCATCTGTGTTGGTCTAAGCAATAATAGGTAGATACATATGATTTATTGTGGTAAATTAGTTAAATCAGAACTGATTTTATTATTTACTATATAAATCTATGTATCTACCTATGTCCCTCCCTCCGGCCCCTCTCCTTGTTAGCAACATGTCCCTGTTCTGTATCTGGGACTGCTTTGAGAGAGGAAGTCTGCATGCTGTCGTAGTGCGAGCGTGACTGAAGGGGATAGCGGGGTATTGGGGGGTTATGCACAACGGTGACTTTTTGTTTTGTTTCGATGACTGCTTTGTCTGGAGGACTAAGCAATAATAGGTAGATACATAGATTTATATAGTAAATAATAAAATCAGTTCTGATTTAACTAATTAAAGAGATAATGCTCTTCTTCCAATTAACAGACAAATACATTTTTTTTCAGAGAGAAACTGAAGCTTCATGTGGGGGAAACAGTAGTGTAATAAATTAGGGCTGATTATTAAGGTTTCATTAACTAGAGGCTCTAATTACCGGTACCTGTAGTTGACACTCTCCACTTGTTTTAGTTTTGAAACCACAAATTGGTACTTCTGATATTCCTTGTATAGGATTCGATACTTTGTCAGTTATTCTAGTGGTTTACCAATATTTCTATTTATAGTTAATTTCTCAAAATTGCTACTAATACTAGTTTCAGTTTGCAACCAGCTAGGATATAAATCTTTTATAGAGACAAGTAGTAATACCTTAGCACCTGTAAATATTTCAAAAAGAAGGTCCTGAAATCTCTCTTCAAATAGAAAATGGGGATATTGTTTTCCATAACACCCTCAAAAAAAAAAGTTAGAACAGGAGACATGACCAAATGTTGTTTTTGTTCAAGAATGATGTTATAGTTTCCTGCTAACACCCAAAACCAAGATTATTTTTTTCTGATTTACTGTATAAGCAGTTATTTTTCGTGAATTTCAAGGATCATTCATTGCTTGCGAATTTAACAACACACACAAATATTTCCAGAATGTAATGTCACATGTGAAAATCATTCAAGTAAGCCCTGTTGCATGCCGCACATAGCGTCTATACATTAGCAAGAGCTGCCACAGGGTCGTGGGGTACATTTTGGAACAAAACTAATGAGGCACTTCAATATATTATTTTCATTTTTTCCCAAAAAAATATTTTTTTTATCATGATGATTGTGAAACTCGGTAATGAACTCATGATCCATGGAAATAGAATGATAAATATTGAAAATTATTTAACTGGTAGTAGTTGTGGCTTTACGCAAATTTAATAACTTTCAAATTTGTCCTGGAACTCTTGATCCTTGAAAATATCTTTATGCAAAAATATTGGCTTATACAGTATATTACTCATCCTTCTGTAGTTGAGAAGACTGGGTCTGAAACGCAGACTAGCAGTCATTTACTAAGCTCAGATATATTGGTAATTCCTGAGGCCTAGCTAAAGGAAGGGTTGTAGGTTCAGCTATACAGATACTGAAAGATGCTCAACATGGGATGGGCAGATGCGTTCCCACTGTAAACCATGATTTAATGAATGTTTCACGACAGAGAGAACGATCATTTAGTTAACATTTTGTGAAAGAGAGGATGTTTTAAGTATTGAAGTCTTCATGTATAGACTCAGCTGGCTTGTGGAAAAGTGCTAAGTGTATAGACTTTACTTGTGCCTGCAAGAGAGAAAACGGGCGAATGCCAATTTTCAAGATTATTTGTAAGAAAGTGCAGTAGACCTGAATGAGACATACCACATACAGTAGAGATGTATGAGATGATGCAGGGAGGTGTGTTAAGGAATGTAATGTTTTGGAAACGTTGAAATGAACAATTTATGTTAGCCTGAGAACGAAGGCTGCTAAAGGAGATGTGCGCAGAGAAGATATGGGGAGGTTGTGTTCATGTAAACTTAAATCATGTTTTGGAAACATGAAAATGAAAATTATGATGTTAGCTTGTGAAAGAAGGCTGAATGGCTGATAATAAATAGTTCAGTGTACTCTAGGCAGGAGTTGAAAAAAGAAAAGTGAAAACAGAAAAATATCAGAAAAAATAGGAGTAGACAGAAGTGAAAGATGGGTGAGGATGGAGGTGTAAGATGTGCAGACATCAGTAGAATTGCTAAAGCTACCCCAGCTCTGCTCCACTGGGAAAAAAATTGAAAGCAATAAATCAATTTAATGTAACAAGCCAAATTGGAGAGAGAGATATTTCATACATGTATTTGCAAATGATCAGGGGAATATAGAGGAAGGAGGAGAGATGGAAGGAGTGAGGGAGGTAGTGAATAAAACGGAGAGAGAAAGAGAGGGGGAGGATGGTGTGTAATATAGAAAGTATGTCAATATATAATGATGGTAAAAAAGAGGGATGAAATATAAGAGTAGATGTCAATACAGACAAGTGAATATGTGACACTCTCCTGATAACAGCATTGAGAGGATCATAAACTTGTTTTCATAAATGAACATTTGATATTCTTGGTAACTACATAGTAATTAAAGAGTAGATAGAGGAATAAAGGGGGGAATGGAATGAAGAAGGAAGAGAGAGAGAGAGAGAGAGAGAGAGAGAGAGAAGAGAAGAGAAGAGAAGAGAAGAGAAGAGAAGAGAAGAGAAGAGAAGAGAAGAGAAGAGAAGAGAAGAGAAGAGAAGAGAAGAGAAGAGAATGAGCAAAGGGGTTGGTCAACAATATTGAAGAAGGAGATAAATATATGAATATGAATGAAAACAGGGAGAAAACGGAGGAAAACATTGAGAGGAGGGGTGAGTGACGAGCCAAATCATTTGAAGTAGACATTGTCCCCCTATAAGATGTTATCAAGAATTGAGAGAAGGATGGGTAGACATGGTGAATAATCCCTTGAAGTGAGAAGAGATCAGAAACTAGAGAAGTAAGAGTACATCACTTCATCCATGAGTGGTCATGACAGTGACTCACACCGTACCCCTCCAGGCGACACCCGGCCTGCCTCTTCATCCCAGTTTGAATGTGATGCACAGTTTTTACCTAGCAAAGGACTATGGGGCGCCAAGTGTTACCCTAGTTTTTCGGTATAAAATCACCTCATTTTGTTACAAAATTTGTACCGAATTCATTTTGTTACAAAATGATTTGTACCGAATTTATTTTGTAACAAAATTTTATTTTTTTAAAAACTTTTGTAACAAAATAAATTTTGTTACAAAATGATTTGTACCGAATTTATTTTGTTACAAAATTTTTACCGAATTCATTTTGTTACAAAATGATTTGTACCGAATTCGTTTTGTTACAAAATCATTTTTACGGAATTCATTTTGTTACAAAATTATTTTTACCGAATCTATTTTGTTACAAAATTTGTACTGAATTGATTTTGTTGCAAAATGACTTTTACCGAATTCATTTTGTTACAAAATGACTTTGTACCGAATACATTTTGTACCGAAAAACCAGGGTAACACTTGGCGCCTTTGGACGCCAAGTGTTACCCAGGTTTTTTCGGTAACACTTTGCGCCTTGGGTCGCCAAGTGTAACCCTGGTTTTTCGGTATAAAATCACCTCATTTTGTCACAGAATATACTCAAAACTGTATTTTGTAACAACATTATGTTATACAATTTATTTTGTTACAAAATAACTTTGTACTGAATTCATTCTGTATTACAAAATGTTTTTTTTGTGGACGGAATACATTTCGTACCGAACTCATTTTCATTCTGTGTACGGAATTATAGTCCGTGCATAATAGTTTTGTGTCCGCGCGAAGGCACGGTCAGTGAACAGTAATTGATGCTTGGGGGAGAGGGGATTAATTGTTAACCTTGATAAGAAGTTGTGTTCATACTGCACGCACTGCCTCATCCTTATAACACTGTAGTAGCGTACACATGGTGTGTCTACACTCAATATAATACCAAGATACTGTTTAAATTGGCAAGAAATAAAGAAGGTGCCTACGCTAACATTTAATAACTTCATAAAAGGAAAGTTTAAAACACAAAGCTGCAAAGCAAGGCAAAGTCTACCGTAGCGTTCACGTACGTATGTGCTTCCGTGGGGTCCAAAAGCAAAAAATTAATATATTAATTTACATTCAATATATTGATTTTTGATCATAGTAATTTACCAATGCATTATCCACCTTATTTGGACCCCCCCCCCTCGCCTCATCACCCCTCTCGATAACGCCAGCCCCTCCCGCTACCTCCTCCCAAGTCCTCCAGGGTATTACAAAGAACAATAAAGATTTACAACTTGCAAATAGTTATAGTTATGTATATCTTTTTTCTCGTCGTAACTTTACAGGTTCCAATTATTAAGAGCCTGCATTAGGGCCCACAATTTGCGTCTTGAGTAAGTTAACTCAGTGCGCTTTATAAGTATTTATTATTTTTGTTATTGAGATAATATAGTTTAATTAAACTATATTCTCTCAATAACCATAATAATCAATGCTGTCATTATTTGTCTTTTGCTTACTTATACAAAATTCTTAGCCAAGGACATGTGACAGTTACTATGTATTATGCAATAGCACATTGTTATATTCTAGTTTAAGTCACTAGTTACAGTTTTAATAGCGAAACGCTTTGTTCATGTCCAGATTAACTTTAACTTCCAGTATCTTTGTATTATTGAGTGTAGACACACCATGTGTACGCTACTAGTGTTATCAGGATGAGGCAGTGCGTGCAGTATGAACACAACTTCTTATCAAGGTTAATAATCCCCTCTCCCCCAAGCATCAACAGTATACTGTTCACTGACCTTGCATTCCGCGGACACAAAACTATATGCACGGACTATAATTCCGTACACAGAATGAAAATGAGTTCGGTACGAAATGTATTCCGTCCACAAAAAAAAATAATTGTAATACAGAATGAATTCGGTACAAAGTTATTTTGTAACAAAATAAATTGTATAACATAATGTTGTTACAAAATACAGTTTTGAGTATATTCTGTGACAAAATGAGGTGATTTTATACCGAAAAACCAGGGTTACACTTGGCGACCCAAGGCGCAAAGTGTTACCGAAAAAACCAGGGTAACACTTGGCGTCCAAAGGCGCCAAGTGTTACCCTGGTTTTTCGGTACTAAATGTATTCGGTACAAAGTCATTTTGTAACAAAATGAATTCGGTAAAAGTCATTTTGCAACAAAATCAATTCAGTACAAATTTTGTAACAAAATAGATTCGGTAAAAATAATTTTGTAACAAAATGAATTCCGTAAAAATGATTTTGTAAAAAAACGAATTCGGTACAAATCATTTTGTAACAAAATGAATTCGGTAAAAATTTTGTAACAAAATAAATTCGGTACAAATTATTTTGTAACAAAATTTATTTTGTTACAAAAGTTTTTAACAAAATAAAATTTTGTTACAAAATAAATTCGGTACAAATCATTTTGTAACAAAATGAATTCGGTACAAATTTTGTAACAAAATGAGGTGATTTTATACCGAAAAACTAGGGTAACACTTGGCGCCCCATAAAGGACACTTACAATCTATTCACCACAATCCCTGCATGCTACAAGTATGGTTTCCCATTTACATACATGCATTCAGTTATTTGAAGTGCAAGTTCTGAGCATTGTGAAACTGATAAATTTGCAAAGCTAGACGTAATCTTACATGATTGCTATTATTATCTTCCTAATTCTTCCTCTTTCTTTTTAGAAATACTTTACCATATATCACAAATTATCTCTTGTAATAACCTGACACCCACAAAATGTGTAATATCAATAAATTTGTTTGTATCTTTAACACGTTTACTATTTTTCTGTTAGTAGATTTTTCGACACCAATGTGTATTACACATGATACCATTAAGGATCTTAACGTAATAATGCATAGGATAATCTGAAATAACTGGCATGTATCGTAAATCATATTTTGTTCGGGTGAAAATTATTTCAGGTCAAGGCTCTTTTTGCATAATGAAGGATTTCCTTTTCTTTTCACCTACCATAAAAAAAGAGAGATTAGGCCCCCCCCCCCCCCCTCACATATTTCAATGTCGTTCAATCATTAGAGTAGTGGAGGTGTCGGGCGTACATGCAGTTAGCCAGCTGCACAAAGAGAGGGAAGGTGTGATTTCCGCAAGTTGGGGTATAAAGCTACAAAGTTAACACCTTCCCATGGTTGCTTTGTGTGGCGGGGCAGGTGTTGAGATATGCTGGAATATAGCATTCTATTCAGCGTTGCCGTCGATGTTGGTTATTTCCGCTGCTGACTTCGCTGTGGCGTTTTCTGTATAGCTATTTGCAAACTGATCTGATAATTTGGTGTTGTGCATGTGTACTGGATGGAATTTCCTTTGCTTTTTTTTAAAACATTTACTTGTTCATACTTACTTGTCAGCCAACACATCTCTCCCCCTGACTGTCTCTTTCCACTTCATCTCTCTGTTTCTTCCCTTTTCTTCTATTTTCTCCTATGCTCTTGCTCTTTCTGATTCTCTCTCTCTTTCTCTCTCTCTCTCTCTCTCTCTCTCTCTCTCTCTCTCTCTCTTTCCCTCTGTGTTTGTCTTTCTCACTTTCTATGAATTTCTCTCTCTTATCTTTCTATCCCTCTCTTCCTTTGATTTTATTTCTCTCTCTCTCTCTCTCCCTCTCTCTCTCCCTCTCTCTTTATTTTTATATCTCTCTCTCTCTCTCTCTCTCTCTCTCTCTCTCTCTCTCTCTCTCTCACACACACACATGCACTGTTCAATTTTCTTCCCCTTTTTGTTCCTCTTCCTCTCTTAACACTGTGTTGGTCGACAGCATACAAAAAATACATCCCTGTTTTTTTCTCTTTGTATGTTCTTTGTGTATGCCATGCTTTTTTTCTTTCAATTAATGACTCACTTTTAACCACATTTTATCAAATTATATTTCACTGAGGGAAATAATTCAATGAAACTTGCCGTATGATGTTATAGAAACTCTTCAGGCCCACTCACCATTGAAACCCATATTAACTCAGGAAACAAAATGTTTCACTATATCAGATTTATCATTTATGATTTCCCTTTAGATGATTAAAACATAATTATAAAAGATAATTTTAGTATTGTATGCTTTGAAGCAATATGTCTTAACTGTATTTCCCTGAGATTGAGAAAAAGACATTATTACCACATCCCCTTTTCCTTCACAAAAAATACATCCACAACTGCGTACAACTGCAGCTCCTGGCTTAATCAAGCTCAGACTCTGTCTGAAATTCATTTGTAATTGAATGAATGATTTAGAATATAAATGGTTCGAAAAGAGATGTCAAATTTGCCACTGAATAAACCCCATCAATGTGGCACTCTGCCTTCTACTACTGTGCCATAGATCTAGACTAGACAAAGTAAATCCACAACTTGTACTTGTAGGGTCTGCAGTTGTAGACTACACAGATACCACCCTCAGCTCTGTGATGACAGTAGGGGATTTCCCTTTGTCTTGCCAACTGCACACAGACACATGGGCAAATTGCTACTATCCTGGTATTAATTCCTCTTTCCATTTCGCAATCTTGAGTTTTTCCGACATGGTGGAAGAGTATATTTGATCTCCCACTAACCTTGGGTATTTTTCTTTCTCAACATTAAGCTATTTTCCGCATCTCTGTTTTCTATTTTGGGAATTAGCAGTTAAATGTGATTCCTCTACTGAGGCAGGTATAAAAAGATTCTGTGATAGGTTCTTGAATCATAAAAAGCTCTTCTACTCCTTCTTTCCCAACTGCAGATGTTTGTCTTTAGTTTAGAGGCGTTAGACTGTTCAGCTTACATATTTCTTTGAGTTTGCAGATTCAGTTTTATTTCATACATTTTTGAAGTGCCATAATAGGATTATTACAATACATTTAGATAGCCTGCCTTCCATGGTATAGTAAAGAGTATCAATTTACTTCAATGAATATCTCTACTTTTAGCTGTTTGAAATTAAGCTTTTGTTTGTCTTTCATTTGAGGTATGCCCAAGGATATCATTTTATCCAAAACTTGTCAAGAAGCAAACATTTGAAGAACAAGAAAGGAAACTTCTGTGACTTTGCCTGCAAGATCTTGATGTAACCGGAATTTTATTTAACACAATCAATCAATTTGTGGAGTTCATGTACCAGCAAGTGAAGTGATTTTTCAGCAACATTAACTTACCAAAGCGACTCGCATATTCATCATTATCGGACTTGACCTCACAGACAATTTCAAGAAACATAATCCGCATTATTTAATGGAAGGTCTCAAACGATATGTTAGATAGCTTTGCATCATTTTGCTACAATCAGAATTCAGCCAGAATATTTGATAAAAACCTGAAGGCAAAGTGTGTGGATAAATTGGCATTTTAAGAGCGATGACTTGAGTTTGACTGAAAAGTTGCCATTTTTCAAGTTTCTTCATCACCATCCAGGTCATTGGCAGTAACACCAACATCATCATCATCATCTTTTGTGAAAACTTTGAAGAGACTTGTGCTGCCAAGAGTGTGGAAATACAACCTACTGATATTTGAACTTTGACCTTCATCAGCATCATCAATATTTTCTAAACATAATTATACAAGGAGATTAAAAACAATCATGTTATCTGCACCCCACTTAATCGTCTTTCTTACCCTCCTCTCCCCTTCGCTGTGCCGTATCTTCATCTCTACCTCCTCCACAGGACCATGTGACATGGTTCTCTGTATCTTCGGAGCGGTGTGCATGGAGAACGATGAAGGGCGCCCTCAGTGTATCTGTGATCGCCAATGCCCGGATATGATGGCACCTGTCTGCGGGTCAGACGGGACAACGTACCTCAGTGAGTGCTTTCTGGATAAAGCTTCGTGCGAGCAGAAGAGAAGAGTTTACGTTGCATCACAAGGATCATGTGGTAAGTAGAATATTTTTCTTTCTGATAATCTACATTTGTCACTTTCCACCCATGTGTTTAATGGGAAACGGTAGGGAGGTATTCCTTGAATGATGTGAGCACCAAAATCAGTAGCCTAGCAGAGGTGGGGTAATATTTGGAGCACCTTGAACACCTTGCAGGGTGGATATGTGCGCTATATAAATATCCAATACTATTATTATTATAATTATAAATATTTTGATCCTAATGTTTCTCCAATGATATTTGCAGTTGTTTGGATTAATCCTAAGAAGCTCTTGCCAGCTTTCCCTAGGTAATTAACTTAACTTTATATAAGGAACATAGCTGGCATAAAATCAATAGTGATATCAAGATTTTTAAAAACAATATATGATATAGGACTCTCTTATTATTACAACAGTACTTAAAAATTACAGTCGTAATGAATGTGATGTACTTGACAATTATTTATGCGTTTTGTTATCTCTTTCACTGGATTCAAAATTAACTTTAATAGTATGATTTTCTTCTCTATTACTTTAGTTTTTAAAAGAGAAAATTCAATTAAGAAGCACACACAGAGATAAGAACATGCCATTATTTCCAGTATTTACATTTTTTTAAACCAGGAAATATTAAATGAATTGCCATTACTCCATCAGAAATAATCTGACTTTCTCTATTCAACTAGAAACGAATATGGCAATCTTCTTAATTTACATTTGCTTTTAAAAAAATGAAAACTTTGTTGCTCAAACCGTCCAGCTCCTCATTTCAAAGTTATTCCTCCCATGGCAACAAATCCAAGAAAAACAGAAAATATTTTGAAACCCATTAGAAAAGAGTTGGAGGGGTCAGGTCGTATGGTTGGTAGAGAAATTTGAAACTTGCTCTGTCCATTATGAAGAGTGCTTGAGGCCTGAGCGTGTTGATTTTCCAATTAGCCGCTACAGTCTTGTGGTTGTAACAAAAGTTTGGCTATAAAAGAAAAGTGTGACGTTCAAGGGCATGTCTTGCCTACATAAGTTTTTGAAGAAGAAAATTTGCAACTTTATTTATAGAAAATAATGCCAGTACCAACTCTGGATCGAAGGCAGCTTTTGGAAGTACAGATTTGTAAAAAAGTCAGCATATTTTATGATGATTTATAGTTTCATATTTATAATCATGTACCAAATGGAATTTTATTGAACTGGATTCCAGTAGGCAGTAGCATATGTTGAACCGGATTTTAATAACAGTTGCGTGCATTTGACTCAGAATTTATGAATCGGTATTTGTTACATTACTGATCCTATGGAGGTTGGATGGTTTCCAGGAATTCTATTACAAGAGAGAAAGAAAGATAGAGAGAAGGATAAGGAAGAGGAGATTGAGAGAGAAAGACAGATGAGGGAGAGGGAGAGAGGGAGGGATGGAGTGTCATTTAGACATTTAACTTAACAAACTTCATAACTTTGTACATTTTTCAAATGACTTTCAAGTAATTGTAAAGAAAATTCAAGAACTGTATATCAAAAAATGGCTCTACCACTTTTTTTCTCTGGGGAAAATTGCTATTAGGACAATATCCTATATTAACTTAATTCCTAAATTCAAGCCATCACAAAAAGTATACATAACTCCAACCCTAACCATAAATCCAACCTTAAACCCAGTTACAACCCTAAACCGTACCCTCTATTTTGAACAAAATAAAGCTTGGAGCAAGTGTTTGTGGACCATAAAACCGGTCTGAAACACCACACTACCTTACGTCTTTAATTCATTCTTTGAAAATCTGAGATCCTAAATATGAACCTGGTTTCTTGCCAAAGCACCCAGCCTGACCTAGAAAGTGTTATACTGTATAACACATTCTAGGTATACAGACAAAACATGTCTCACCTCGTTCGTAAACATCACTTTACATACAGGTGTGTTAAATCAGTAATATTGTCCAAGCGTTGAAATAGGTCACTCAATTGGTTGTGTCTTTCCCAATCAAGTTAGACAAACTGCTG
The DNA here is from genome assembly GCA_035222895.1 of Strongylocentrotus droebachiensis. NCBI lineage: Eukaryota > Metazoa > Echinodermata > Echinoidea > Camarodonta > Strongylocentrotidae > Strongylocentrotus > Strongylocentrotus droebachiensis. The sequence continues at coordinate 404,995 of JAVYIG010000473.1, read as the reverse complement.
AAATTGTGAACAAACATATTACTTGCTCGTTGCTTGTGACCTGTTTTGATCTCTTACTTACACAATTACATGGGTGTGTTTCCACTGTTTGTAGAGCGTGTCTCATGGGAGGAAACGCTTTTGGGAACAGAAGTGCAAAAGATTTTATGACAAAGAAAGATGTTCAACAGATCCAGCAGGTTGATACAAAACTAAATTTTGATGAATCGATATTTGAATAGCATTTGAATACTTTATCATAAAATAAATTTTCTTTTGAGATACAAATATGTTTTCATAACTGATTAAACAAAACCTGTGAAGAAGTTTTCAACACAAGGGAAGTTCACACTCTTCAGTACAATCACTATAAGACTAAATTTGATTACCGGTAGTTTATTTTTCTTTGATTTTACCTGAGCTATTGAAGTATTTCAACATTCTTAGATAAAAAGATGTGTTCATAAGAAATGTGAATGTCTTTTTTTTCAGTCTTCTTTTTGCATTCTAATTGAATCAGGATCAAAATCTTCAACTGGATTAGCTTGATCATTCACTATTAGATGCAATATAAAAAGATGCGATCATTAAAAGCTTAGCATCATGCATCACTGGAAATGTCACTTCTTCCACGCTCTTGTCATAAGTGTTAACATATTTAGGATTTGGGTCTACGGTATCATTAATCTTAATCCAAAAATGTATGTTTTTTTATCAATCCTAGAATCAGTATGAGAAATGCCAAGTTGTATCGTAATTGGGAATGTTACTCTCTCCACAGTTCATGTTCACTCGTGTGAATGCACCCCCCCCCCCCAAAGACTTTGGCTCTCATCACACACACACACACACACACACACTTTGGTCCTTACCAAACAGCCCAAACAAACAGAGCCATGAATAGAGCATCAAGTTTGTTCTTGACATTCTCCTTTGTCTGCGACTCCTCTGTGTAAGAAATGAGAGACCCCTGTCAAAATATAATTTCTATTTGCTCAGGAAATAGTTTGGCTTAGGGGACATCTTGCAAATGTTTGCTGGAGAAACGTTTAAAGGGGACGTTTCTGAACATGATTGAACTTGAATTCCTTCTCCTTTGAAATTGAAATTGAGGAGGCCAATTTGCAGCTTAATCTCAAATCGATAGCTATCAAATGACACATTTTTTTTCAATTTCAAGTTTATTTATATATTCCATGTTGAATATAATTTAACATTAAAAACATTCCAGATATGACTCTATAAATACAATATGAATGAAACTCATAATTTTGATATCATTTTAATGAAGTTTATGAGATGGATATACCTTTATGTACGGTGTGCAACAGAATTTGTATTAAAAAAAACTATTTCTACCCATTTTTTTTTCTTTAAATGAGACCAAACTCTCTTGTTTATTGTATCTTTATTTGATTAAATCGCAATCATTTGTTTACCTGATATTGATATTGATTTGATTTAAATCCCATCAGATGAGCAGGATCCATGTGAGGGTGTCCAATGCAGCTTTGGATCCGAGTGCATGGTCGAGGGCGACAGAGCAACATGTGAATGTCCCGATGCGTGTCTGCTGATCTACAGTCCTATATGTGGGAGTGATGGTGTTTCCTATGGCAACACGTGCGAGATGGAGGCAGCCAGTTGCAAGCAACAGAAAGAGATCACGTTTGTTAATGAGGGGATGTGTGGTATGTATAATATTGTTAAATTCATCAGCAAAAAGGAGGATTATTTGCTTTATATCAAACACTGATTATATTAAACACATTAATTAGCAGTAACAAGAAAATGAGAGATCTTAATGCCACTATCGTCAATGCTTGCAGGGAGGCCCATACTACCGAGTCAAGTATGTTACGATATGCTGTACATACACTGCAGATATACAGATATGCTAAACTATTGCAAGTGGCTCAGGCTTGGATGTTGAGAATTTGGTGGAAAATGCTGTTAAATCCTGAACAACATCATGAACTAAAACAATGAATCTAAGAAAGTTTAAATCTGGATTTTATTTTTCCTACGGAAAGCTCCTTTTTTCATCCATTCTTCATATGTGTATTTCTAGCAAAACATAATTCTCCCCCTTTTCTATTCCTTCTAAAGTTGAGGTGGATCCGTGCGACAATGTGACATGCAACTTCGGAGCTTCCTGCGTCGTAGAGGGCGCTGTTGCAAGTTGCCTGTGCCCTGAGATTTGCCTGGAGAGTTATAACCCGGTGTGCGGAAGTGACGGTGTCGATTACAGCAACGAATGTGATTTGAATGCTGCTGCTTGTTCACAACAAAAAAGTGTAACAGTGGTGTTCCAGGGTTTGTGTGGTAAGTCTTCTTTCAAACTGGAGATTTATTATGTAATGTATATATCATATATAGATATTGTTCAGTGGTATATATTGGAAAAACTGGTATGTCAAAACTAGACATAATATTGTTGATAAGGAAATGCAATCTGTGACTCTTGACCCTAATTTGTGCATCTGTTATTATAGTTTGTGAAATTTTCTTAAAAACACATGAAATTGATAAAAAAGATATACATGTATAAATAAATTAAGAATTTCCCAAAGATATCAAGCAAGCCAAGTTTATGATTTCCTAAGAAGATACAAATAATTTGTTTGGACTGGAAGTCGGATTACAATTTTAACATATTTCTTCAGTCATCCCTGGTATTTCATTTTAAATACCTGCAAAACACCTTCGACACTAATCTGATAAATCTCTTTAAATCATATATGGTTTGTTCTTAGATCCTTGCCAAGAAGTTGAATATGAGAATGCAGTGTGTAAGCTGGATCGTAATCGTGAGCCTCAGCCGGGCTGTGATTCAAATTGTCCTAACAGCGTGATAAACCCTGTATGTGGATCTGATGGCGTGACGTATGACAATGACTGTGAGATCACTAGAGCTGCATGTCTGAGTAACCTAGAGGATATCTTAATCACCTTCACTGAGGGCTCCTGTGAGCAGGGAACACGTAAGTGGATAGAAAAGTCTTTTTAATGCTAAATATAATACTCATTGCGGATATAGTATCGAAAATAATATCGCTAGTGACATTCGTTTGTCTCGCAATGTATGGTCAACAAGGGATCTAAAAGATCACAACGTTTCGTGTGCCGCTGCTACACTTCGTCAGGTGATAAAATACATTGTAAGCAAACATGTTTTATACTCCACGGGTGGACTGACGGTCAAATAATTAGAACAATAACGGACAAGGCCTATTGGTCGAAGCACACAGGTGCTCAACCAATCAACGCTAGCTCGGTGCGGGCCGAATGGACGGGGAGTGTCATGGCGGCGTATAGTACGCATCCAAAATTGGGGGATATCAATACCGTTGTCCCTGTTAAAAGTATTGGGGTTGATCCCTTGTTGACCATACATTGCGAGACAAACGAATGTCACTAGCGATATTATTTTCGATAAAAGTCTTTTTGTTTCACATACAGGAGAAATATATAGCAGCTATACCAAAACAAAATGTACCAAATGCTTCTGTTGTACATTTTCTTATAGTGATGGATTATTTTCAATGAAAATTGTGATTTAATATTGATTGATCAAGTATGTTCTTGACTTTGAATGAATTTAGCAAAATTAAAAGAAAGTGATCAATAACTATTTAAGACCATGCATACTTCAAACATTACAAGGATGGCTAACTGAAATAGTATGTAAGCTGCTTGTAGGAAAAATGGTATGATCATCCCAACTTTAAATATATTGAGATCTCAGTTTTGATATTAAACTTCATATATGCAATTAAATGCATTACACTCTTGCTCCCGATAGGATATTACACAAAGAAGTAACAAAAAAGCTTGCAATTTTAGAAAACATAAGTTCACAGTGAATATTAAGCTCACATGCTGAACTTTAAGATGTATATACATGTAGATGTAAGCTTAAATTTTAGATTTTAATTTCCCTAATGAATGAAAGTTTTCCTAATCTTATTTCTTTCACAACTGCCATAGATCCTTGTGAAGAATTCACCTGTGACTATGGCCAGTGTTTGGTAGATGATGCTGGCATGCCTCAGTGTGTGTGTACGCCCTGTCCTGAGGTCTTTATTCCTGTCTGCGGCAGCGACGGTATGACGTACTCAAGCATGTGCCACATGGAAGAAGCCAGCTGTATGGAACGCACTGACATTACTCTAGCAAAAGAGGGCGTTTGTGGTGAGAGAGATACTTGCATGTTTTTTGAGGAATTTCAAATGCACATACATAAAATATCAATGGGGGTTCATATTGGTGTTTTCTTCTTTAAAAGTAATAATGAATATGTAGATTATACTAGAATTGTGCCCAATTAGCAAGGAATACTTTGCTTGGAACAACGTTGCATACCTGAATTTTTAGTGATTTTTCTTTTTTTACCAAAGTTGAAATGTTGAACTGAACAAACAATGATATAGATTCACTGTTATTTGTTCCGATTGAAATGTTTTGTATAGATGTACATTTAGCCAAAGAAAAGTCGAAACTTTTATTTGCTTCTTTCTAGAGATGCATTTGTTCCTTTATACTAGGATTACAATGAAAATTTAGATAAGTTTTTCAGATATTTAAACTGTAGATGTGAGGTTCAAAACAATATTTAAACATATGTGATGATCTAATTATCTCCTCTTGTCTTTCATGTCTTACCCTTTAGATGGAAGTAATATAATCGGTTGTCAAACCCCAGCATGTAATAAGACAGGGGGCGCTGTGAGCCCTGTATGCGGAACGGACGGTAACACCTATCCAGGATTGTGTGCCTTGCAGGAGGCTGCTTGCGAGGCGGGGATCGATATTCAAGTTGCAATTAATGGACCTTGTGGTATGTTACCAATACTTTGTGTAACTTCTTTTAAGTGCTTTTGATACATAATATTTCACTTTAATATTTAAAAATATATATATATTTTTCATATCCAATCTTGTCCAATTCACCACAAAAAAAACAAGATTAGTGAATACAAAATGATAGAGCAGTATACTGTGTGTAATGTCATAGTATGTGGTTCAAATTTCTGTACATTAGCTGAATTCTGGTGCTGTAACATATGCAACAATTCCTACAGGTTTTATTTCCTCAAAGATATACTGTTAAGGTGGCAAGTGGGTTTTATGTTAGGGTTGAGTCGGGAACGATAGTAGTGTGTGCTCCAAGGTTGAAGTTGAGTACAGTCAAACCTGCTTTAGTAACCACCTGTCTACAAAGACCACATTTTTTGTTTCCCTTGAAAATGGTTTCTCTTTGAAACATGTAATTAAGGAACCTGTAAATAAAGACCTCTTTTCTTGTCTCCCTTGGGTGGTCTTTATAGGCAGGTTTCACTGTATTTGGTTATTATGGGCTTTTGTATGTGAAACAAGTGTTGCTGGAGCATGCGTTGTACTACCTTAGTTCCATCTGAATTGAATTTAAATTTTCAATTATCATTAATTATTCAGAGTCCTGTGAAACAACAAATTGCAGTCATGGGTCATTTTGTCAGATGACCCCTGACGGACCGACCTGTACATGTAGTGACCATTGCCAGACCATCAATCTACCTGTCTGTGGGTCAGATGGAGAGACGTACGCCAGCGAGTGTAAGCTCAACGTGATGGCATGCAACGCAAGGAAGAACATTACAGTTGTCTCGTATGGAGCATGCGGTAAGTGAGAAGAGAAAGACTTTCAGGTATTTTTACTTTCAGGTACAATTTTATTTTGTTGTGAGACACATTTTTCATAGACTCCAAAGCAAAGGCTAGAAATGTATCAGATCCAGTTAAGTTTAGATCACCTAAAAAGATGTAATCTAATATTATTAAGTGAAATTGTGGATAAGTTCATTGATTCAAAGACATATGTAAAAGATTTGATAAAGCAAAAGGAATATGATACTGGTGTTTTAAAAGAGAAATTTGCCTGTTTGGCAAATCCATGCTTACAATATTGCTTGTCATTTTATATGAATTTGATATTGCAAAAAAATATTTAATTTTGTTCTTAAAGTCCTTAGCATACTAGAATGATGCTGCATATGTTAAATAATGCAATATAAACATAAAGAATTGTTATCCTTTTACAAAATCAACACTTCTTATCACTCTCATACTTTAAGACCTTGTAAGTGTCAAGTGCTATTGTTATTGCTGTCGTTACAGCTGCTGCTATCGTTACAGCTGCTGCTATCGTTATTGGTAAAATTTATTCTGACTATTTGATATGATCCTGACCATTATAGAGGACTGTGTTGGTGTAACATGCGAGACCGAGCGCTTCAACCAGGTGTGTTACCAGGGCATGTGTGTATGTCAAGAGTCCTGCCCTATGTCACGCTCAGATGAAGACATGGTATGTGGTTCGGACCAGGTGACCTATGACACTGTGTGTCATCTCAAGATGTCAGCATGTCAGGCCGAGTCCAACCTCACTGTGGAGTACTATGGACCCTGTGATGGTGGGTTTCTTCTTCTTAATTCAAAAGAATAAATAGATATACCAATCAGATTTAGAAGTACTAGGTAATTTGATGCTTAAAACAACACCATTGTATCATTGTTGAAATATATGTAGCTGTATGTTAGATAGTCGTACCAAATTAATCTGTATGTATGTAATTTCTCTATATTGGCAACATATGAATATTGAAAGTAAAACAGACAGTAATTGCCATTTAGGTGTGAATAACTTGTAATTTTGAGAAAAAGAGCATTTTTCAGAATATTTGAAGATAAGTTTATTCACATCCCCCCCGTGCCACAATAATATGGTATGTAGATAGATTTATTTACAACCAAAATGAAGAGGTATTCTCTATTGATGTTTTATGAAAAGGAAAGAGTTTACGATAATTCTACTATTTTGACTGAAGTTCTGTGATCTTTGTACCGAATCACGATATTAGATTTTCATAAATCTTTTATGTATCTCCGCCTCCTTTTTTTACCCTCAAAACAGAGTTCTCCGGAAGTGGCACAGAGTTCCCAGATTATTCAGGCAGCGGGGCCACGCCTCCCAATGAATTTGAGTTTGACCTCTGTGACGAGACCTCATGTAGCTTCGGTGGTATCTGCCGCCCTCTATCGGCCGATACTTACGAGTGCATCTGCAAGTTCAACTGCCCTGCAGTGAGGTTGCCTGTTTGCGGATCGGATGGAGCAACGTACGGTAACGAATGTCAGCTCAAAGAAGCGGCCTGTGAACAACAGTCAAGTATCGTCTTGGAGAAAATCGGCACATGTGAAGGTAAAGAGCAAGATTATTTCTCTGTAGATGTCTCGTTCATTTTGTCAGATACCAAATATCACAAAGAGAGGCAGTGATCCATCTTTTCAGGATTTTGGAAAATTGAAAAGAAAATTGCCTTGCTCAGCCTTTGTTGTAGAAATGTAGATAAATTTTAATTAGGTTGTTTATGTTCAACCATTTATTACATAAGTGAATATCAAGGATTCTTGTATATCAAACAGAGGAGCATAATTGTATGGGTAATCAAAGAGTTGATGATTTTGTTTTTATTAGTGAATTGTGTATTTTGAATAAAATACTCATTGACTTTATATTCAATCAATCCATATTTCTTTCAATTCAATGCAAAATAAATGTACCAATGGAAATTAAGAACATTCCTAAGAAAATAGACTGTAAATATCTTGTAATACTTAATTAAAAATAATTAATTGATACAGAACAGGAAAGAACTTTCTTTGTTTACCTCCTTGTAGTGACGAATAGATGTGTTTATTATCATCATCAAAACCTTTTCTGTGAAATTTCAACTCAACCTTGAATATGAAAAATAATAGCAAAATTCCTCATTTTCCATTTTCTCTTCTAGATGTTGAGATGGAGCCATGCGATGGTGAGAGCCCTCTAGTAAATGAAGCGACCATGGAGGCATACACCTGTCAAGAAGACAATGGTGGCGAGGATTGCCCCTCCGGTAGCTACTGTCATATACACCCCCTCGGAAGGTTCTCTGCTTGCTGCGCTGGTGAGCTAATAGTTCTTGAGGCATAACCAGGGGTAATAGGGGATGGAAAAGGAGGGAGGGGGAACAGGAAGGCCAAGGGGAGGGAGGAACAAAGGAGGTAAAAGAATGAGGGAAAGGGTTTTTGTTACATCTTATCTTCTAGAGAAGTTCTCAGTTTTCTGCACCGGTATGAAAGTGGTTCTTGAGCATAGCCAGGGGTTAAAGGGGGATAGAAAGAGGGAGGGGGAAGAGGGAAAGATAAGAATAAGGGTTGCCCCTTTGATAGCTACTGTCATATATACCCCCTCTGGAGGTTCCTTTTTTTGCTGCGCCAGTGAGCAAGTGGTTCTTGAGGCATAACCAGGAGGTAAAGGATAGGAAAGGAGGGGGTAGGAAATGGAAGAAACTGAAAGTGGTGTTTAAATTAAAGTTATGAATACTGAAAGGCTATAAAGTCAAAAGGACTCATATCGGTAAGGAAAATGGGGTTTGATTTGTATTCGGATATTTACATTAAAGAAAAAAAGAGATGTGTTAAATGACAAAAAATCTGAAAATTATTCAAATCAATCAGTCAAAGTGCTCATTAAAACATTCTGTAGAAAATTCAACATTTATGCTCTTGTCAAGGTTTTACTTCAATCTGATCTTTAATATCTTCATCTTATTATTCATTATAATTATAATTACCATGTTACTATTTATTTAATCAGTATTAAATATATCATAATTACATGAATACATGTAACTCATTCTTTTACACTATTATTCAACATTTAGAATTGTAATAATTTCCTTAGTCATGCTGTAATAATAATATTATCAGAAATGAAAGTGACCATCTTCAAACAATTATAGAAAAGCATGTTTCATTCATCATATAGAATGACCTAGTCAGACCCATTTTTTAAGTATAAACCTCTTTAGTACTACAAACAAAAACAATTTCTAAGTCATTTGCAATTGTTTTTTAAATATATATGTGGAAAACAGTGACATTTTTTGGCTGTTATTAAATCGCAGTCCTCTCAGTACTATTTTTATTTTCAAGAAAGAGAAATATATCATTGTGCAATACATATTTTTTCCTTGTCATGAGCTCAAATTTACTACTATTTTGAAGTACTATTCCATAAACACTTTAGATATTTGTTCTAAATTGATCAGTATTTATAAATAAGGATATAAATATAGCATTTAAAAATCAACATCATTATCATCAAAACAATGATGAGGTACTTGAATCGTTACTAGATTTATATATTTTCATGTATATTGTGATATTCAGTAATATATTAAATACCTGTAATGATATGGGTCTTGATTAACTTACAAAGATTAGTGCTCATAACGTATGATAGATACATGTAGTTCATGCAACCAACTAATTGTAGTATTATTATGTTTTCTCCCTACTTTATTATATCTCCTTATCCCTTTCTTTCTTAATTCCTCTCCACCCATCTTATCTGAAATCAAACATGTAAAACTCATTCTCTGTTAATTTCATATGTAATCCTTTCATTCTATGTTCTGTATGCTCCCATGCTGTTGTAATTCATTGCTATTTGTATTCTACCTTTTGTATAATGTCTTTTTGTGTCTATTCTTTCTCATAATGTAACTCTCTCTCTCTCGTCATCTTTTAATGTACTTCACAATGTGCTTTGCTACTAATTTATCATAACTGTTAATGTCTTTACTACCATATGTCATGCCCTCTTATGTTACTTGTGAATACATTGTATTTGTTTTTCCTGTGTTGACTTTGTATGTTTTCTATTGTCTATTTTCTTGTGCTCTTGCATAATAAAATGCATCTTTCATACCTTGTGATGGGTTTCATAAACATGTGTCTTACTTTCTACTTCTTTTTCATGTCACTTTTCTGCTTTGATAATTGATATTGTAATTATTTCTCTGTTTGACTCTTCATCTTTTCATCAATTCTTTTTCTTGTTATTCTTCCATTCATGATTTCATGTGGTTATCTGTCTTTCTATCTTGCTGTCATTCTTTGTCTATGGTGAATCTATGTATCCGTCTGTCCATCTGTCCGTCTGTCATATTCTTTCTATTCTTTTTATTTTTTATCTCTTATCTACTTTTACCCTCTTGTTCGCTTTCACTTTGTCGATGTCTCTCTGACACTTTGTTTCTCTCCTTCTTTCTCCTCCCATCTCTCTGTCTGTATCTGACAACGTCTCTCTCTCTCTCTCTCCCTCCCCCCCCCCTCTCTCTCTCTCTCTCTCTCTCTCTCTCTCTCTCTCTCTATCCCCTCTCTCTCCTTCCCTTTCTCTCTCCTGTCCCTTGTTTTATTACTCTGGCTCAATTAAACTTCTCTTTTTTTTTCTCTGCCCATCTTTGTGACTGTCCATTGATAAACCCCTCTCCCACTATTCAATCCTTGTCTACCATCCTTGCATTATTCATCTATCCTCCTACCTTCCCTCTTTCATGTCTGGATCTGTTCTTCACTCCATCCAACTCGGTTCGGGAATGGCTCCCTTAGTCACAGGAGGTTGGTCTTTGATTACTCTTCATAATATTTAACTAAGTTGATAAATGGAATATTTTGATCATCAAAATCAATGGAATTATGATAAAAATTGTTGAAACTCATGAAATCATAAAAGGGATGCTATGAGAAGTGCATTTTAAAGTTTAATGCTTCCTTTTAAAATGGAGAAAAAATGGAGAAATCAAAAAAGAAAATGTGTTCAGTCATCATATATTCACTTGAAAGATAGAATGAACTAATTCTGATATAGATTATATAAAGAGAATAAAAGAGTGATAATTCATTGCCATAAATATGTGAGGAAAATCTCTCATTCTTTGCTTTATAATTCACCCTTCTAGATAAGCATATTTTCCTTAATTTTCAGAACAAAGATGCTTCCAAAAACGCTTTAAAAGTTAGGCTTGTACTAACTTTGGCTTGACCAATTTATAGCTCAAAAGATGTAAATATTGTTAAGATATTTCATAATGTAGTTGAAAGTGTTCATGTAGATAAACATGAAAATCATGAACTTTAACATTCATATAGATTTCCTAAATTCCTAAATTGTGTAACCAAGTTTATATAACCCCCTCTTTAACAAGTACAATATTCCCCTAGGAATTAGGTTCATGTGTTCCTTATCTAACATGAATTCTGTAACAACTATATACTTATTTATGTAGACAATTTAGACAAAAGAATATATACAATGTTATGTTTATTCTATAGCCATTTCCCCATGAATACACACTACATGTTTATAAAATTGGAATCCTCCCAGAAAAGGAGGTATAAATTAGAAAATACTACAAGATTTTCAAATCAAAAATAAAATTGAAAAACATAAATGTGATCTTGGGGTTCAGCTTTATGGACTTACTTTTCACAATTTTTATTTTAACTCCTGGAAATGTTTCAAAATTGAAATTATTTGGCACTTAAAGGGAGTAACTCCATTTCAATGTAATGAATGAACACCCTTTGGACTTTCAAAAGACCATACACTTTTCTTTGTCTATACATTTGGAATAATTGTACACTGTAACAAGCATAAGTGATGGATTTGATGGTAGCTAATTGACTTGTGACTGCCTGTATACAGAGCAAACCTCCCAACCAAGCTGCGTGGAATCAGTGTTTGGATGTTGCCCTGACAACCAGACTGAGGCTCTGGGTAGCAACGGAGAAGGATGTCCAAGTAAGTCAGACATTGCTCGTCTTATTGCTTTCTTCAAATATCTGAAATAATGACTTATGGGTATTACATCTATGAGTCAGGGGGTATTAAACAATGATTAAATTTGATAAATTCATTCCTGAAATACTGCACAGAGAGAGAAGTAGATGGCATTTCTCCATAACGGTATCTTTTAAATATTTCCCCAGTGATTTCATAACACTTGCTACATGTATATGTTTTACTCAAAATCGTTTCTAAATTGTTCTCTTGAAGTTTGTGTGGAAAATTTAGTGGATATCAGTATTGCAAAGCCCCCTGTCCAAGTAAATCAATGCTGAATGCTTATTAGCACAAATCAGTGAGATGGGATCTAAAACAATTATAGTCAATATAATGTATTTTGCACATATAACTTTCCCTTCTCTATATGTGCATATGATTTACAGCATATTACATTTCCTGAAAGAAATATAAAGAAAAATGAATTACGTTCAAGGAAGATGATCAACTATGGACCAATGCCTTTGAGAAATTGTATTCAAATTCTAGTTACAGATACCTACTAACTATTCACCTATGTTTGATGTGACTTCTCTTTGTACAGGTGTGTGTGACTGCAACCCTCTAGGTTCCTACTCTGTTTATTGTGAGCCTAGTAATCTACAGTGTCCATGTAAGCCTGGCGTAGGAGGCAAGCAGTGTGATAGATGCGAACCAGGCTACTACGATTTTCTGTCTTTGGAGCGCAACGGGATTGGATGCAAAAGTAAGGTTTTTTCATTAAATCAGTTGTCATGTAGTCATTTACATCGCAAAAGCTATATGAATAAAAAGTCAAGCATGTTCACACTGCCTTGACATATATTTCCACTCAGTTCTTTTTTCCATAATGTATGGGAGCTTTAGCTGTGATAAATATCAATTTGCATTAATTTTAGCCAGGTGGTTATAACATTGCAAGACCGTAGACTTTTTGAGAATCATAAATCGTAATCGTAATCTCAAGTGCAGATTGAAAGTATTTTGGTCCACCAAAGGGCAATCTTGAGTTTCAGCTGTTACTTTCAAAGTCATATATGATTTCTGAAAGTTTGTGATACCTTCTCATTTATGTTTGAAAGAGCAAACAAGATTTAGTATACAGTAGGCTTACGGGTGCACCATGTGAGAGAGGGGGAGGATTGGGGAGTCCTGAAAAGGACTGTTGGTAATCTTTCTTTCTTAAGTGTGTGTGTATTCCTGAAAAGGACTGTCGGTAATCTTTCTTTCTTAAGTGTGTGTGTATTCCTGAAAAGAACTGTCGGTAATCTTTCTTTCTTGAGTGTGTGTATATTCCTGAAAAGAACTTTTGTGCAGCATCTCAGATTTATTAGATTATAGAAGACAAAATGATATGAATATCAATACAACTTTCAGCATCTAAGATTAGTATGGCATACTCTTCTTTGGTTTGTTGGTATTTATTCAGAGTAGAAAAGGAAACGTACTCATATCATTGATTCGTCTTTGGATGTTTCCAGCTTGCAGTTGTTCTTCGTATGGTTCTCGTCGTGATGACTGTGATCAGACATCTGGTGCTTGCCGATGCAGGAGGAAGGCCATCGGTCTCAAGTGTAACATGTGCCCTGAAGGTCTAACCATGACACCTATGGGATGTATGACAGGTAAGGAATGACATTTCCACTGTAAAATACGGAAGGAAAGTACATCGTTGTGGAATGAAATTTCATTATAAATGAAGACTAGTCACTGCACTGAATAATGAATTTAAAGAGGCATGAGCTGAAAAGATGATTTTAATGATTAGTTAACTTCACTCACTTTGAAGCTTTACTTGAATTTGATTTTGATGAATTTATTTCCACCTAAACTGACATTGAAGATAAAGAAGACGGTTATTTATTTCTAGGTATAATATATAGAAGGACCTGTAGTAGACCAGTAGTTCAGATTGTGGACACTTTTAATTAACCTTAATGCTGATGCAAATTTGATATTACAATGGATACACATCATGTTGGCAAAGATATTGCTTATAAGAAATTCTCACCTCAATGTGAAGTAGGCATTTTGGAAAGGATCTTTTTCTCACTATTTAGAATAATCATGAATATTTTTGTTTAGAAGACAAACAAAATATGAATATCAATACAATTTTAATGATATTTGTTTTGCCTGCATTTAAACAACAGAGGAGGAACAGATGATGACTAGCGCCCTCACATGCTCAAACCTGACCTGCCCCTTCTCCGCCCAATGCCAGGAGTCGACCGTAGAGGGCCAGAACGCTACCTGCGTCTGTCCTACCTCATCGTCATGTAACACTGACGTGATTCAGGTGGTGTGTGGAGACAACGGTGAGACGTATCCTAGTCGATGTCAGCTACAGGTCTTTGCTTGCAAGGAACAGAGAAATATCATGGTCCAGAATGAAGGAGCTTGTGAGAGTAAGTTCATCAAGGCAATTTGGTCCAAAGATATTTTTGAAGTACTAGCACTGTTGGAGATTAATTGCATAATCTGCAATGTAACGAACAAAAAAATTATCACATTGTCACAAAAAAAGTGACCTCCCAGGTCAAAGATGTTCAAAGAAGATGTTCTTCCTCTACTACCAATTTGAGAGATTGACTGCATGATTTATATTTGAATAAATTCCCCTTTAGACCCCCCCCCCCCCCCCCCACGTCCCTAGCTCCCTTACACTTAAAAATATTATTCTTGCTTGAAAAATGTCAGATAATGAATGAACTTGTTGAAAGTCATAGAAGCAAGTATATCTTATCAACCATGAGGCTGTTACAATGTGTACATAGCTAAACTGAAGCTTAGTATGATAACGTAACTTTTTTGGAAGAATTTGTTGGTATTTAGATTCATAAACATTTAACATTTCCTGTCTTGTCTCTTTTTTTCCTTTGCCCCTCTTTCCCTTCCTTTCTTTCCCTTCCTCACCCTCACCCCCCCCCCCCCACATGTATTTCTATCTTCTGCCCCATTTTCTGTCTGTCTCTATCTTTATCTCTCTCCTTGTACCCATATCTCTTTCTCTGTCATGTGTATTTATCTGCCCCTCTCTCTTTATCTCTCTTCTTTCTCTTTATATTTCTGTCTCATCTGTCTTCCTTTTATTTCTCTCTCTCTCTCTCTCTCTCTCTCTCTTTCTCTATCACCTTGTGGATCTTTTTGTTTCTCTATCAATCTCTCTTGTTACAGCCGTCATTGTCACCCCCAATGAGATCCGTCCAGGCTGCGAGGAATCTCAATTCAGATGTTGCCCTGACCAGGTCACATATGCCACCGGGCCCAACAATGAAGGTTGTAGCGATGCCTCAGGTACACCTCCCCTAGCAGCAGATCAGAACGCTGGTCAGGCCTCTGCATCTTCTCCTACGCCACCTTCTGCCGCTACTGTGGCTCTAACCACTGACGCGGTGGTGCCTTCTACTAAAGTCTCTTCCACCACACTATCTGTTACACCCTTTGTTTCAACCGCTCTTCCCACAGGTGTGCATGCTGTGACATATATGGTTTTTAATTTGCCATCTCATATTCATATCTTATATTGGTCATCATTTATGATCTCACTGGATGGTGTTGTTTCCTAAAATACTGTAAATCCTTTATAATTTGAATAAGTGTTATGGTAATCATTTCATCTTTGGGGTCCACATTGAATTCAAACAAAACTTACTATCCCTTTTTATCATTTGAAAATCCCTATGTTGAAGCTCCTTGGCTCTGAATCCTCTCCAATTCCGTCTCAATTCCTATGCACTGGGATGCAATAGAGATGATATTCATTCCCTATAGAACTTCATTGCACATGCCTTTGTAGATTAAAGACCTGGAAAAGGTTTTTATATTGTAAGACATTTTGTGAAATGTTGGAAGGAGCACAAGGGCGCAGCTAATTTAGCTGCACAGGAAAAAAAGTGTGAATCTCAAAAGAGGAATTTGGGAATTTCATCAAAATTTGAGGATTTCTATATGTGTTGTCCTACCATCAATGTACAAATCTTAATAAAAACAACAAATACAGTACTTTCTGAAACAACAACAACATCATCCATACATTCTGTTCCAATTGAAAATATAAATTTATCCAGTTTTGGAACCAGATTATCTCTGGATTAATTGAATGGTTGAAGCATAAACATAATGTCTAGTTAATGTATCATACACTATATGGAAATAAATGATCTATTAATTGGACATTATTTGTGTTTAAAAGATCAACAATTCCTTCAAGAGCTTGAATGTTCTTGAAAATTTCTTTGAAAAGTATCAGAATTATATGTTCATACACGTGGCGTTCAAGGTCTTATTCACAAATCAGAGAAGAGATTCATTTCTAATCAGTGGTAGAAAACAAGCATCTGTATGATGTTTGTATGTCCATTTATATATTCTGTTGGAACAGGCTGTAATCTAAAAAAAAATCATTTTCATACCAAAATTGAATTGTGCTTATATATATTCTGTTTAAGTTTGCAGTGAAATTGAATATTTTACAGTATCTAGTGCCATAAATAGGCAATGCTCATCTTCTGTTTATATGTTTGTATTGTTCAACATTGTTTGACATATCAAGCTACATGTTGATTATTGTTTTATGCTTGAGTGATTTAAAGTGCAATGCTAAAAGTGACATATATTGATTTATGTAATATCTGCTACAAATTTAAATGGCATAACTCTATCAATGATGAAAATAATCTCCTCATCAATATTCATACTGATAATATAAGTTAATTGCTAATAATTATATTTATAATTAATAACAACATTAAAAGCAATACTGTAACATTATGGTGATTTAATCATGCCTATCATAATGTAGCAAACAATATGGAAAACTTGTGCTTTAAATTTGCAAAATAGCACTTCTACTTTATAAAAAGAAGTATTGAAAATTGACCCCCCCCAAAAAAAAAAAAAAAATAATAATAATAATAATAATAATAAATGTAATTTAATTTCAATAGTTCTAATTGTACCATCCACATAAAGTAAAACCTTCCCTCCTGTAATAAAAGGACATAGTAATTCGGTAAGTCTTCTTCAAAGTAACAATGTAAACAGCACCTTCCTTTCTCATAATGAAAAATGGCAAGTTTGTTAAAACATTTTCTTTGCCGTGTTATTATTTTTCTACCTGTCTTCAAGTCATGAAATTTCAAGTTTAATTTTTGTGTGCCATTTTTTAATCATTTCATAAATGGAATCAATTTCCTAATCCTTTTAACCATTTTGGTAACATTCAATTATCAACTTATTTATCCTCCACCATTTAAAACTTTTGTCATGATTGGCAGCAGCTTTTTTAGATTATCTTTTATTTTCTGGCTACATCAAATTCATGTTATTTTCAATTATTTTGCAACATTTAGAACCACTTTAAAATGCATTTAAACATTCCTAATGATCTTTTTTCTAATGTGAATTATCAAAATTATTTTGTTTTTCTCCTTAAGTGTTCATCATTCTCAAAGCTATGAGTTCTGCCTCATTTTTTAAAGAAAAGTGTTTGGCTGTGCATGTTATTCAAACGCGCTCTTTATCATCAAATTTATAATTTCAAATATTTAACCTCTGTCAAAGTGGTGGAAGGGACAATATCTATTTGTTATTCTAACTCTAAATCTATTATCTAAACAATACACATTTTTTAAAAGTTGTTAATGAATTTTGGATTCCTGGAGGAAAATAAAAAATGTGCCCATGATATATACCAATTGAGACTAATGGCTGTTTTTAAAATCTCTTTTTAGTAAATTATAATGTGATTAAATTTGCTAATTATTTCCAAAGAACTTGTTTGATATCACCCCTATTAGTATAACAATCAACAGTTCATTGATATATTGTCACAGTTTTTGTTGTAACAAATTTATTCAGAAAGATGTTTAAAAGATGAGTTAAGAAAATCTTGTCACTTTAGTTCAAATGATATCTTGGTTAGTTGACAGTCATATGCTTTAAGATATCCAAGAACTCCATGTCATACTCTTTTCGCGCACAAGGTATACTGAAATCAATTTTCAAGAATTTTGCAATAAATAATCAAATTGTCTCTTGTCAACATTGCATCTGATGGGCAATGCCAAGACAGAATCATTGAAATGACATGATCATCTGTCATTAATGTTCACGAATATCATTGCATCAAAGTACTAATGCAGTGACAGGTTCATGCTTTCCACCCATAGCAGAGACAGGAGGTGAATTTTTAGTCAGATTTTGCTTTCTCATTAGCTCCTGATGACAGTTTTGTATAAGATATTTTGTTTACATATAACCACCTTTTGAATGTCTAGATTCGGTCCTGCCTACAACGACCATGGTAACCATCGTCCTGGGATGTGATAGTAGTCCATGCCAACATGGAGGCACCTGTCAGAATGACGAGATAGCTCCAGGATTCAGGTGTGTCTGTCCTCTAGGAAAGGGAGGACCGGTGTGTAATGAAGGTAGGTTTACATGGTGACATGGAGGATGACAATAAGGATGAAAATGATGAAATAGAGGAGGAGGAGAAACATATTGATGATGATGATGATGATGAAGATGATGAATGTGATGATAATGTTTGTGATGATGATGATTTTGATGATGATAATGATGATGATGATTTTGATGTTGACATGTGTCATGGGATGTGATAGTAGTCCATGCCAGCATGTCAGAACCTGTCAGAATGACGAGATTGCTCCAGGAGTAGGGTGTTTCTATCCTTGCCTAGGCTAGGAAGGACCAGTGTCTATAAAGGAAGGTGGGTGCTTATGGCGATAGAGAGGAGGATGATGATGAAGATGAAGAGAAGGAGGAGACGGGGGAGGGGGAGGAGGAAGATACGTAAACTTGGTCAAGTTTTTCACTTACTGCCTCTGTTAAATGGGGGTAGACTTTGTTTACATGTATAGATGTTGTTGATGGGAGGAGGGTGAAGCTTTTGTTAATGTAACCCCTGCTCAAATGGAGTGACCCACCTGGAGATCATCTTGACAATAGCATTGATGTTATTTACTTTTCAAATGTTAATAGGCACATGAAGGCCATGTCTTTAAACTAATGGATGATATATTTCTCCTATAAAAAATGGCCTCCCTGCAGTTCATTATAATTTTAACAAGGCACAGATATAAATTCATTTTTCTTTGCTATTGTTGATGAGGCTAATTTTTCCCATTTGTATCATAATAAAACACATATTAACAACCGCTACTTTCACCTTTGACCTTTACCCTCTTGTAGTCGTGACCTTCACTACGCCTTCCTTTGGCGGGGATTCCTACCTTGCCTACCCTGAGATGGATGCTTTCATGGAGGTTGAGATCGTCATTGAATTCCAACCCGCTGCCACAGAGGGAGTGCTTCTATACGAGGCCCAAACAGCGGAGGGGAGCGGTGACTTCATCTCATTGGCGATTGTCAATAACCAGGTTGAGTTTAGGTGAGTGTTTCAAGAGCTAAAGATAATGTCTTCTGTCATTTATGTTGAATTTTGAATTCATTCTGCATTTTCTGTGATGCTATCTATGAAGGCATATTTTTCATAATTTGATGGCTTATAAACATAATGTACTTGATAAATCTTCCTTGTTGTAATGAAGTTATCATAATTTGGAAATGAAAACATTTTAATACCAAGTCTTTGTCTTTAACAATTTGCTTTCTTTCCTGTCAATAGAACTTGAAAGTAATTTTTTATATTTGTGATGCACAAATATTAAAAATGTTCATGTCTTAATGAAGAGAAGAAATAAACATATGTTTTCCAACATTTCATTAATTTGCTCCTCCGATTTCAAGTGTATACTGTACATTTTCAAAGTGAAGTAGATAAATTTCAATTCCTGCAGATATTAAGTGCATAATTTTGTTTGATTCATTGGCATGACATTTCAGCATATGAACATATACCTCCATGTATGTAAGCCATCAGAGATAAGAATCATTCTGATATCACAATTCAGTCTTCTCAACATGTTTGTCCTTTATGTAGTGTATGTCATACAAGGTGTTTATGACATTTCTATCTTCTGGTATAGCATCAAATTCTTTTTTCTTCCACAAATGGGTAATTAACAGAGAAAAACATTTCATCTACCGGTATCTGTATGTGAATGTAGATTTCTCACCCATTAAATGTTCAATATGTTCAATGAAATTAGAAATATGATTCACAGTCGCATTTGACAAAATCTTAATGACAGTTCTAAAGTTTGAAGTGTTATTAATTTTTCTTGAACATTTTGATTCTCATGGTGCATGAGGGGGCTGTTCAGATTGGTTTTTGACCTAAGAATGTTTTTGGTTTGATGCATGTCATTTGAATTCAAGGTGCTGATATGCAAGCTCTCTCAGGATATTTAAAATTCTAGTTGATTATTTAGACTATTTTTTTTAGCATGTATAGATAATGCAAAGAAAGGCTTTTATTTATTTTTAATAGCTTTATCCTTAATAGCTTTTATCTTGCAATGAAAGATGATTTTATTTATGATTTATTTTGAGAGAGGCTTTTAGATCTGCATTTTAGTTTTAACAGATAATTAGTTCTTAATTTGGAATTGGCATTCCTCTTATTTCTTTCTATTAATCTCAAGTTTAGAATGATTTTATAGTAACAGATATGTAACAATAATTTGATTTTATCACAATTTGTTTGGTGTAATTCATTGTTTTTGTAATGTTGAATACATTGTGTTTTTCCTCTTTCAGATGTCTATATTGTAAACTTGATCTCAATTTTTTTCTTTAAAATTTGTTCTAAACACAAAATTTCACTTCTTCCTTTCTGGCACTGCTGCAACAAGACACTACACGCTTGATTTAGGCTTCAATACTGCTTCAAATAATTCGACCCTTAGGTCACCCCTCCAAAAATGTTCATAGGCCCCTGATTCTAAAAACAAAAAAAGTAACTTCCCTTTAACCTCCAGAGTCCGATGTATTAATTTAATTCCAGGCTTAGATAATCTTGGCCATTTCAGCTTGTAGAGAAACCAACCCCAGTAGAAAAAATATTTTGTTTTTGTAAAAAAGAAAAATTGTTGAAAAGTAGAGCCATTGATTAATAATATTTTGCAAAAAGTTTTTTCCCTATGTGAATATTCTACAGAGGTATTGGTAATTTCAGTTTTTAATGATTAATCCATGTAAACATTTAGCTACCAAATTTTTAAATCAATTTTTACAATCGCAAGCCACAGTGGAAAAACGGGAAAAGAATGGGTCATTTTATGAATATTTCAATGATTTCACCATGTTTAATGCTGGAATCTGTGGAGAGGAAAGAAACAAAATATGACCAAGCTATGGTTCGTCATTCTGTATCTTCTCCTAATTCAGGTTCCTTGCTACTGACCAATCAAATGGGTGAGTGAAATCATGTGACCCAGTCTTCTTTGGCAAACTCAATTGAGTGAGAAGGGAAATACTCAAACTTTCCTTTACCTTCACGGGCATCAAGGAAGTTTGCTTTTCCCAGCTTACAGGGAAATATTTAAAAAACCAAAGACTTCAACTAATTTGTTTCATCTCGCTATACGCACATCACTATTAACCATCGCAATGCACCATTACATGTGTATCTATATATATCCTACGTATACCAGTAGACGCTGTTTTCGCATACATTGTATACACACTCTCTTCACGTCTTTCCTTTTGTTAATCTGTATACCGGTACTGCATGGTTTTGTTTCAGTTCATTTCTTTTTTGGTTTTGTTTTGTTTTGTTTTTGCGTGTGCAAACCAGCAAAATCTGTTTCACAAAGCATTCAATAATGTTGCACTTGTTTTCATAGTATGTTGTTGTTGTTTTTTGTCTCCAGCAATGCACAAGCTTCGTTTTGGTGATGCTTTTTTGCATGTTTTATGAGCACGGCAGTGGTTTAATGAGGTCATAGATGAACCTATTCAGTTTTTAGCTTTAATTACTGATAATAGGGTTCTGTCAATGGCAATGAAAGAAGAATATACAGTGCAACATAATTTTTTTAATTGAATTTTATTTTATTTAAATGCATAAATGAATTGAAATAACAAGTACGTTTTTCTCACATTTCAGTGGATATTAAGTTACAAAACTTGTTCCTTATTCATTAAACCTGACTAACCTTGTTGTCAACCAATTACATAGGTTATAGTTGACAACTAAGCTTGGTAAAGTTTTGTGAATATGAGCCCAGGCCCCGTCTTACAAAGAGTTGCGATTGATCCAAATCAGTCTCCTATCTCTTATGTACATAGTTGCGATTGATATCAACTCTTTGTAAGACTAGGCCCAGATGTCTAGCTTCTGTAACTGTAAAAAAAAAGTAGACTCCCTTGTTGCAAAAACCGTCCTCCATGTATAATTCAATGTTTGATTTATCCCACTGATATCTTGTTGTGGTCTCTGTTTTAGCAAAATTAGAACATTAGCATGATATCATAGGAGCCGTCTAGCTTGTGTTTTAAAGTGTGGGTTCATGTAGCAAAGTTTCTCTTCATCTGTGATAGATAAGAACCATATGTAGGATAAGTAGATTCCTCATGCATGTATTATTCTTCTAGGATAGAATTTTGAACTTTTTTCTTGCCTTTAAATGAAATAGAATAATCTCATATTTTCCACAACATATGTGACATATGCATTTTATAAAACCCTCTTTCTTCCATTTTTTCTACTAATGAAGACATTTCTTTTCTTGATTAGGAATACATTCTGCATATACTTCCAAGTTGTGATATGTTAAAACATGAGAAAATTATGCTTATGATAAACTGGATTTATTGGATATAATATTCATGATATTTGACTAACAGTGTGAGAGAAAAGTAGTTTTTTTTTTTATTTATTTATTTATTCGTTTTATTTGGTTTTTAGTTCTCAATGATTATAGGCCTACTCAGAAATTCTGTTTGCACTAAATCTTTACGTCACTTTCTATTTTTACTCTCTGTTTACTCTATTTATTTTACTCTCTTTAACAAATGAACTTCACATTTTATTTTGATCAATGTATATATTATTGATTTCCTTTTTGTTCATTTTTATTTGAACAAATCTTCAAGCCTGCATGAAATTCTTGTACATATTCTTGTGTGAAACAGGCGCGGATCCAGGGGGGGCACATGAGGGGGCACCGTGTGGGAAAGAGTGGGAAAGTGGGGGGGGGGGGGGGGTAGGAAGACACTTTTTTTTTTGGGGGGGGGGGGTTAAGAAATTTTTAATTTGACATTTTGCTCCGTTGGGGTGGGGGGGAGGTTAGGTCACCTTTTTAGGTCAGCCATTGGCAATTGTTTGGCCGGGGGGGGGGGGGGGGCACCCCCCTGTTTTTTAGTATATTTTGGGCGAATTTAGGGCTGATTTTAACATATTTTTGTTGGCCGGGGGGGCTCGTGCCCCCTGTGCCCCCCCCCCCCCCCTGGATCCGCCACTGTTAAAACTGTCACTTTCATATCTTACCTATCAAAAAAGCATGAGATATTTTAGTTTATATACATGTAGTACCTGTATATTTGTAAATTCATGTGTCTCAGTACAAAAGCACAATCACTGAAATATCATTGAAAATACCCGCAAATCTGGTAACCGAGGGTAATTGATGTAAGATTTATATCTTTGTATTATTGTAATTGATGATACTAGCTTTGATTTGAGCATGTGTATAAACTTTCACAGTTTGTAATGTGTTTGGCTCATATTGATTACGTTGATTCAATGTCTTATTGTTGGTTGAACTAATAGGGAAATGACTGGGTTTATTGATCAAAAATCTTTTTTCTTGGGGTAAAGTCTATATTTATAGTATCTATCATTTTTCTCCATAAATGTAATATTTTGTGAATATGATATTTCTGTTTAATGTAAGTTGAGAAGGATTCATATGAAAGAGATTACAAGAGTTTATCTCAAATAATTGTAACTTACTAACAACCTTTATATTTGGCAACTCCTAACAATATGATATTCTTTGTCATGGGTTAATTTGCTAATGGTGAGCACAGTCTGTCACGGTTCTTGGGTAACTTTATATATTATGCATTATGCGCAGTTATTCATTATGAGGAGACTAAACAAGCACTAATTTTTATTATATATTGGATATATATATTATATTATTGTGAAAGACCTTTGTTAGGATAATCTGTGGTGGATTATTCTGTACACAAAAAGAAATTGGTTTGATTATGTAAATATAATTGCCTAAATCATTCTTAAAAGCTGCATTTTAAATAAATCAATGGTGTCTGGGATTTGCATTTGCATCTATGTACAATGTATCTCAGTGTTCTTTTGTTACAAAAAAAGTAAAATAATGTGAAATATGTTTGACGTAGTTATCAAAGCAAAGCATGAAATATATGTCTTCTGTGGTCTTAACTGCAGCTAACACCTATGAACTAAATACATGTATGTAGTCAACATGTATTGTGGTATATTTACATTCCTATAGGTCGTTTACATTCATGATAGTCATGCATAATAATGTATTTATTATTATATTTAAACATATAATGATATCTAAGCTATTCTTGCTAGAATTCTGGCTGGCTATTTTGGCAAAGATTTTTGTTGGAATGAAATTATCAGAGAAGCCCTGTATAGATATAATTCTTTATACCATGAATACCAATGGGTGAGAGATACTCAGAGAAGATGTCTACTTTATATGGAATGTCAAAGAGTGCAATAAATAGATCCAGTCAGTCAAGTTTCTTTTCTAGAGTGATGCAAAATGCCATTATGTTCCTTCAAATATAAACATGTAATCTGAATATTCAAAGCACATTGATCATTTCAAGTTTTTTATTCACCTGTACTATAATTAAGAAAATTGGCAATATATAAACAACATAGCTAGACTAGGGTGTAAAAAAAAGCTTCATATTTCTGAAGGCTTACGTATAATAATTTCATAAAATTGTGAGCTGTTCATCCTCATAGATATGAAATTTAACCTTGAGACTTGACCTTTCTCTTCCCAAGATTTGACCTTGGCTCAGCCGAACCCGTTGTCATAACAAGCACTGTCGACCTTGAACTCATGACCTGGCACCGTCTAAGGGCGTACCGAAGCCGGCGGGAAGGTAGCCTGAGCGTTGACGGTGAATCAGAAGTCACAGGGACCAGTGAGGGTGTCTCTGGCGCCCTCAATCTTGGCGAGGATCTGTTTATTGGATACGCAGTACCTCCAGAAGTGTGAGTAAATGTTATGCAATACATCAAGAGAACATAATTTTATTTAGCATGCAATTTTCATGTTTTGTATCAGAAAGGGTGATCGATCATTTGCTATAGAGACATTTGGTCCATGTTTTATGTCATGAAAAATGTAAGGTTAGAGTTAGAATTGCAATCTATTTTTACATGTAGGTATGGTTTTGATCCAAAGTTGAAGTAAGGACTTTGACTAGTGTAAGAAATTGCTGAATGAAGATATATTGTGAATTGCCCAATCATGATATCTTTGAAGGGGTACATTGATGTTGCTAGAGGCATCATCTCAAACATGTACACAAAGACTGGCTGTAATCATCTGCAATATAAGACACCCATTCAAGGATCCCTTTTCTACTTGATAAGTTGTCATTGCCACTAGATATTACGTATGCTAAAGAAAGCCTTTCTTCTCAGCTTTTATTATAAAATAAATTTCTTCAAAACATTTCCACTCACGGAGGACTGCACACACATATATGAAGGAAAATCTCCCCCTATACTATTTCAATATCTTTTGTTTGAATAATTCTTCAAAATTGTCTATTCCCACGCACAGAGGCCTGCGGCTAGCAAACACAAACCAAGGATTCGTCGGCTGTATTCGCTACGTGGAGATCAACGGCGAAGAACTGGATATTACTTCATCTGGCCCATCTGTGGAATATGGTGCTAATGTTGGAGAGTGTGGTAACGATCCCTGCCAGAGCAAAGAAATGCCCTGTTTCAACAATGGAATATGCGAGGCTCTCAATGCAGAGTCATACAGGTGTATATGTCAAGGAGACTTCTTTGGTGAGTCCATATTAGATATAGGGATGGTTTATAGCAGAAGTGTAGCGAGGTTAATGATTTATATTCATTTTTTAGTGATGTTATAGTGTAGAATTTACCCCAAAGCAGAATTTACCTAACAAAATATGAATTATATGACATGAAATATTATCAATACATACTTTTTATTTAGTGGATTTCAATATTGATATTTAAAAGGATCAGATTGGACGTTTATAGGTGGGAGAAGGGTCTTTGAATTCTATACAATTTTTGAGATCTGAAAAGCTGTGGATGTATGGCATTGCTGATTGATTCTACGTTCTACATCACAAGCTCCTTACTTGATGAAATTCTACTTCTTCCTCACTACATTACATATAATCACCATGCTTTTGAATTTCATGTAGGTATATTGCTTCTCTCTACAAATCATTTGGACACTAAAAAATGAAATATTTTGAGGCTCTGTACATGTTAGATATCTAAGTTGAATACTTCATAATAAAACAAAACATCTTTTCATAAAGCATATACAAATCACTTCAAATGAAAACATGAGAAAGTTAGTTTGACATTGAAATGTTTGTTCTCTTGTTTGTTTTAGGCACACTTTGTGGAGATGTTCTGGTAGACCAATGCGAGGGTCACATGTGTCATGAGGAGTCTACCTGCGTAGCTCTACCAGAGGGTGGATACAGGTGTGATTGTCCAGACGGAAGGATAGGAGATATGTGTACTGAAGGTGAGAGGCAGGGTGGGGTCTTAATCTTGTTTGTACAATGGTTGCTGGGTGTGGCTTAGGGGTGGGAGTTACTTGAGATTGCTTCCATTGGGTGGGTACCAGACGGAAGGATGGGAGACATGTGTACTGAAGGTGAGAGGGAGGGTGGGGTCTTAATCTTTCTTGTATGATGGTTGCTTGTTGTGGCTTAGGGGTGGGAGTTACTTGACATTGCTTCCATTGGGTGGGTACCAGACGGAAGGATGGGAGACATGTGTACTGAAGGTGAGAGGAAGGGTGGGGTCTTAATCTTTCTTGTACAATGGTTGCTGGTAGGCCTGAGTCGAAACGGGTCCCCGCCCGGGCCCCGACCGTCGAGCTGAAACCCGGTTTTTGGTTTTCGGGTTTCGGGTTTTTCAAAATTAAATTTCACACTGATATTTTGAAAAATAGAACTAAAAATATGCAATTCACAAACTTATATTTCAATATAATCAAATAAATATGCTTTAGAAATAAATGGATATTGTTTCAGTTGACGGTAGGTGTTTTTATCGCTCTAAAATTGAGGCTGCAAGAAAGGAATCACGCTTCGTGGTACCGATCGAGTGCGTTCAGAAACGGAAGTGGAAATAGATCGATGACCCACTGAAGACAGAGCAAGAAAGTGCCACACAGAAGACTAAAATGTTGATCAGACTATTGCAATTAAATCGTAATACTAAAGGCATTAATTTAATTGTCAAAATATATCCACAATATAATGGTTTACCCTTGATAGTTTGATGAAGGAAAATAAATTAAAGCTCTTGAAATAACATCGAAGTGCCTTTCGTTCGTTCTAAAAATACGTGTATAACGGCAATCAGAAGTTACGAGTCAAGCTTGATATGCATGTTTACATCCCTGCACCGTCATTCGACCTGATCGGAACAATAAGCATTGAACCAATTAAAAAACATCACGTAAGACTTTGAGGGACTCCAATTCAACAAAATTACCGTAAAATAGTTATTTGCTTTGACAAATAATACTATAGATATTCATAATATCTTACAGAAATAATGATATTTCATGAGCTACGTACTCGATATCGAGTTCAGCTAGCCATCATTTTGAAATGAGACGTAGTTGTCATGCATGCAGCGCAGTAGGCTAGCTACAGACAGAATACGGCAGCTCGCATCGCAGAGAGGGAAAAAAAAAATCACGTAATAGGCACGTGAAGATCACGTGATCTCAGGCCCGCGCTTTTTTCCTCTCTCTGCTGCATACTGCCCTCTACAGTCTACTGCATGACAACTACGTCTCATTTCAAAATGATGGCTAGCTGAACTCGATATCGAGTACGTAGCTCATGAAATATCATTATTTCTGTAAGATATTATGAATATCTATAGTATTATTTGTCAAAGCAAATAACTATTTTACGGTAATTTTGTTGAATTGGAGTCCCTCAAAGTCTTACGTGATGTTTTTTTAATTGGTTCCATGCTTATTGTTTCGATCAGGTCGGATGACGGTGCAGGGATGTAAACATGCATATCAAGCTTGACTCGTAACTTCTGCTTGCCGTTATACACGCATTTTTAGAACGGACGAAAGGCACTTCGATGTTATTTCAAGAGTTTTAATTTATTTTCCTTCATCAAACTATCAAGGGTAAACCATTATATTGTGGATATATTTTGACAATTAAATTAATGCCTTTAGTATTACGATTTAATTGCAATAGTCTGATCAACATTTTAGTCTTCTGTGTGGCACTTTCTTGCTCTGTCAGTGGGTCATCGATCTATTTCCACTTCCGTTTCTGAACGCACTCGATCGGTACCACGAAGCGTGATTCCTTTCTTGCAGCCTCAATTTTAGAGCGATAAAAACACCTACCGTCAACTGAAACGATATCCATTTATTTTTTAAAGCATCTTAATTTAATTCAATTGATTATTTTATTGTTTTGAAAGCAGTAACTGTCCTTTCCGTCGCATTATTAGAACAGCAACTGAGTCTAACTCCCGCCGCTGCATGCACACGATTTTTAGTGTCAGTGCAGTGGTGAAAATTTCGGGTACCCGGTCCCCGCCCGAAATTTTCAAGTCAAACCCGGGTTCGGCAAAACCCGTGATGACTCAGGCCTAGTTGCTGGGTGTGGCTTAGGGATGGGAGTTACTTGAGATTGCTTCCATTGGGTGGGTACCAGAGGGAAGGATGGGAGACATGTGTACTGAAGGTGAGAGGGAGGATTGGGTCTTAATCTTTCTTGTATGATGGTTGCTGGATGTGGCTTAGAGATGGGAGTTACTTGAGATTGCTTCCATTGGGTGGGTACCAAAGGGAAGGATGGGAGACATGTGTACTGAAGGTGAGAGGGAGGGTGGGGTCTTAATCTTTCTTGTAAGATGGTTGCTGGGTGTGGCTTATGGAGCGGAGTTACTTGATATTGCTCCCATTGATGGGTACCAGAGGGAAGGATGGGAGACATGTGTACTGAAGGTGAGAGGAAGGGTGTGGTCTTAATCTTTCTTGTATGATGGTTGCTGGGTGTGGCTTATGGAGGGGAGTTACTTGACATTGCTCCCATTGGGTGGGTACCAGAGGGAAGGATAGGAGACATGTGTACTGAAGGTGAGAGGGAGGGTGGGGTCTTAATCTTTCTTGTACAATGGTTGCTGGGTGTGGCTTAGGGATGGGAGTTACTTGAGATTGCCTCCATTTGAGTGGGTACCAAATGAGGGACATGGTAAGGTGATCGGATATTAATCTTACGTGTTTGTATTCATGTGAGCAGCAACAAACAAACTTGATTGGCCTATTAGAGCCTCTCCTTAAAGGGACCGCTGGTATAACCAGCAGTCAACAAGAATCTCTTGATTCATGAAGAGAATATCATTTGCAACTTTTACACATTTATAACCAACAACAAAATCTTTCCACTTCCATTAAGGGTCATTCTTGGAGCTAGAGCAGAATTTTAGAGACTCTGTACATGTAATAGATTTTCTATTAAAACCTCTATCCATAGGTCAACTGAGAAATGTCATTTTTGCACTCATCTCTTTAGTTTAAACATATTCAAGATGAAAGAACTTTCTTTTAGAAACTATGTATATGTCATTCAGATAAGAGTATAAGGCAAAGCAAGTGATTAGCCATTGCTTCATTGCTTCTTTTTTTTTTACCAACTTCTTTTAAATGTACATATCTAGTCAAGTACATTCTCATTTTGAACATATTGATTGAGACGAAATAAAAACCTAAATTGCAATATCTCAAATGCATTCTTTGTTGTTCCTTCCAGAAATCAACAAGGTTGTGGTTCCAGGCTTTGCGGGCAATTCCTACATGCAGCTCCCCTCCCTGATGATGCCCGATACCTCCGTCATAGACGTAGAGTTCTTAACCTCCTCACCAGATGGAGTGATCTTCTACAACGGACAGACCGCTGATGGTAGGGGGGATTTCATCTCACTCAACATGAGGGACGGATACCTGGAGTTCAGATATGATCTGGGTTCTAGCATCGCTGAGATCAAGTAAGGATCGATCCTATTGAGACATACCTGTAAAGGGCAGTATATGATATTATAAGATGATGACGTGGATCCTAATCAAAAGATTGGTTGAAAGCGTACACGTGACCAGGCATTTATTTTGCCTAACACGTAATTTGGATAATGACCGGTCATTATCCAAATCAAGTTATAAAACATCATTTTATAAATCAAATCAAATATAATCTTATAAAACAAATAATACACAGCATTTTGTTTGGGAATTAGTAAAAATGACCCACACTCGGTACCTTTAAACAGTCCCAACACCCTCGGCTACTGCCTCGGGCGTGTTAGACTGTTCCAGAGGTACCTTATGTGGGTAATTTTTTACTTATGCCCTCACTGCTGTGTATTATTTGTATAATAGTTAATCCTCCTCTTCCTCTACACAAAAAAGAGAGTCAAATTGAATATTCATAAAAACAGAAAATTAGTTTCATATTGATTTCTAAATGTGTTTTTCCTCCAAAAGATTATGGTTAGTCAAAAGTATCAAAATTAAAATAAACTTTTCATATGTTTGATCAAAATTCTCCATAAAAAAAGTTGCATGTGTGAGGTTATACAGTAGTCAAGGAAATGTCTCCAGATTTGGTTGAATGATTTTACGAGTCTGAATCGTAAGGAAATAAAATATAAAGTAATCAAATTGTATAGTTTTGTATTATATTCTTAACTTTGTTTTATCTTGTCATTTTCCATCTTTTCTCTCTCATTTTCTTCTCATCATCTTTTCTTACCCCTCTGTATTTGTTTTTCTGTCTCTGTCCTTTATTTTTCCCTTTCTATCTGTATCTGGCCCAACTTCCCTTTCTCTCTCTTACTCTCTCATCGCCTCCCTCTCTACCCCTTTCTCTTTCTCGATCTCTCTTCCTCCCCTCTCTCTCCCTCTCTTTCTCATGTTCTCTCTCCCTCCCTTCTCTCCCTCTCTCTCCCTCTCTTCCTCTCTCCCCCTCTCCCTCTCTTTCTCACGTTCTCTCTATCAGGAGTGTTGACAGACTAGCTCTGAATGAATGGCATGCAGTGAGAGTGATCAGGATGGGTAAGAGTGGAGAGATGATCCTCAACGACCTACCACCAGTCAAAGGAACATCACCGGTAAGTCAATATGGTTGGAAGAGCAAGTGTGCGCTTGTAAAATGACGACTGGCTGGAATGCTCCCCGGGGAGTGGAAAATGTGCATACTTTGTGTGCGGGTAAGCCGGAATCCGATGACCGGGCTAATAATATATCTGTAAAGCACTTAGGCACATCGTTGGATCGATGTATTGAGCGCTATATAAAAACTGAATATTATTATTATTACTTGAGGTTTGGAGATTTGCATTGTGGAGCAGCTAGAAATGTATCAAAGTTTATGGAAGCACTGTGTAGGTTGTCCTAAAAGGACTTTTGTGTATCCTCCAGTGAAAGTTCTGGAAGAACTGTTTTTGGAACGCGTACTGACAGATGCACAACCATCCACATACCTACATGTTATCGTACAATTTTATGTAGCTCTAATTTCAACTCACTTAATGGATCTCTCTCACATTGAAAGATACTCACATTTCCTCTCAGAATTCAAGAAAGAACATCTGAGCTTATTGAATGACTTCATCCTCTCTTCCCAATTGTTTTTCTTTCTTACTTAAATCATTTCAATTGAAAGAATATTAAGAATGGTAACTTTCCACAAAGTATAACCAATTGTACTTGCAGGCTCTATCCTTTGTGGTATCACTTTAAAAGAAGAAAACCCATGTACAACTGTACTGTTTTGAGATCTATCTACGTGATTGAACAATGAAATGATGAAACACTAATTTTACATTTAATAATCATGAAGGAAGGCCGTAATGATATAGATTAACTTCTTGTCCAGATTGCACAGTACATGAATAAATATGTTGTCCTGTGTAATGTGTAGTATTGTCCGTGATTGAAATGAATACGTGACACACAGTGTGTGTTTTTTTTTCTAAGCTATAATCTCCACCTAATTCTTTGATATAATTTTCACCAAGGCATTATGTGTGTTCATGCAATTTGAAGAATTCATGTCTCATTTTATGTGAATTTTTGTAATAACAATCTTGATTATTATGGTGTTTAGCGTGGGGCTTCACAGTTGAACCTTCGTCAGCCGTTGTTCATTGGTGGTGTGAGGAGCTATGGAGAGGTGTCGAGGAGAGCAGCTATCGCTGATGGGCTCAATGGAGCAGTTAGGAGGGTCAGTTCCAAAGAAATATATACTTCATGAAGAAGAAAAACAAGTTGTAGAAGCCATGAAGGATTACATATGTCATGAAAAATGTGAAACTCATGACAAAAATACAATCTAAATATAATCAAGAAGAGATACACGTATATATCTCATGAAGAAATATATATATATATCTTATGATGAAGCATATACCTTATTGAAAAATGTATATCTCATGAAATGCTGCAACCCCCACAAAGGAATATATACTTAATGAAGGAATGTATAGACGCATATACCTCGCGATGAAATAGGTCGTAAAATATATATATTTTGAAGAAACACATGCCTAATTACAAGAGAAATACAGATGATTGAACATTTACTCCAATGACAATTACTCTGGGGTTTATTTCGTGAAAGATAAATGGTTAGGATTGAGTTGCAGTATGGGTTTAGAGTATGGGATAGGATAATATGGAGTATGGAGCATATGGAGCAATTCTCATGTATCATACAACCTCATGTTTAGTCTGAAGGTACACTGTGTCTTTCCCACACACAACAAAGATGTTGCTGAACAATATTCATGTGAATTTGAACAGTTTTATATTATGTTCCTGTGCTTTGTTTCTCTCCAGTTTGTAGTGAATGAGGTGGATTACTCTACTCTGAAGGACTTTGCTGAAGCCAAGGTCAACGTGGAAGAATTCAGAGAAGATACTATGAACATGATACCAACTGCTCCTAGAAAACTGCCTGGTAAAACTTGCTTAAAGTCCTGTGATAGTAATTCTTATAAACCTGTTCATGTACATGCATAGAGAGTGGCAGATTGGTTATCCTCTTTTTCAGATATAAGCTTATAATATAGTTGTACATATAGTATAAGGTTCACAATGAAAAAAGGAAGAAGATAATATAAATAACATATCAACGGCTCCAAGAGAAATGCCAGGTAAAATGAGCTCACAAGAATTTGTCATTATCTAATAATATAAATTCTAATCAAATCATAATATGATCACAGTCTTTTGAGAAAACAACCAAACGGCTTTGTGAGTCATCTTTGAAACATGCAAACATTATAATGGCATTTAGAGAATCCAAACACGATTTCCATGGGATATATATACAATAGGGTATATATTAAGATTACCCTTGAGTTGATTTCTTGTAGTCTTTGCAACTGTGTTCAATTCATATATGCTATTTTTTTCATTTCATAAGACCCAGAAAAGAGCATGACAATTACTCTAGAACGTTTAAATAGAACATGAAGGTCTACAGAATACAGCCATCTAAATGACAATTGCACAATCGGTTAATTAGATTGGATTCATCTATTTTCTAGATTACCAGTCAACAGGTGTGTTGATGTGTTGTCAAAGAAGGAAAGACAAACTTTTAGTCCTATCTTTTACTCTGACGTTGCCTTACTTAATGATTTCAAAGCATAGAAGGTCCTGTGCCTACTTGCTCAGAAGGTAGTCTGATACTATCTGTTTCTTTTTCCTGCAGAAATGCCTGTAACCACACCCAGACCACCCGTGGTTGCCACGAGAGCAAGACCTGCTATGACGACTGCATCAGTAGTGGTTATTGATACTGATGATCCGTTGAGGTTTGATGGACAGACAAGTATTCAGTACTACAATGGGGTTTCCAAAAAGTGAGTCTTTTTTTGTTGATGTTTTGATGTCATGTTATCAAACTCGTGTCCAATTTTATCTTTTCTGATCTTGGAATTATATATTTCAAAGGTCAGAATAACAGAATAATTCATTTGAACCTTCTGTCCACATCTTGTTTCTATAAAGATGTTATCTGCAATGGAATTAAATTTATCCTTTGGAGGTGTGTTCAAATTATATTAATCTTAAAATCAAATTTCATTGGTGCCAGCAATTGTTTTATTGTTATTTTTAAAAAAAAAGCAATTGTAAGAAGTCTGGTTAGAACTGAAGTTAATCTTTTGTTGTTGCAAACTCAGATTAGTAATGATCTAACTGACATTTTTGGATGTAAGTAACATGATCAGGCATATTTACAAGAAATTGAGCATTCTTTTACTGCAGGTTTTAAAGATTTGACCTACCCTAAACCATATCCTACACTACACACAATCATTTCTACTTTGCAGACAAAGAGCTCTACGGACCCACCAAGTCAAGCTCTCTTTCAAAACAGCCGAACCAAATGGCGCCCTCTTTTGGAACGGAGTAGGCGATGCTGACTTCCAGGCTGTAGGAGTATCAGATGGCTATGTAGAATACGCATACAATCTAGGAAGGGGTATTACAAGGATAAGAACTACGCAGAAGGTTGATAATAACAAATGGCATACTGTTATTATAACAAGGTAGGTTTGATTTCTCTTCTTTATTCAGTGATGATGATAGAGATTATAACTTTTACCTTGTGCCTTTCTAGTAACAGGGGGGTGTTTCACAAAGATCCTAAGTCGAACTTAACTCTAAGTTGGACTTAACATTATGGAGAGCCATTTGTAGCCTCAAAATAAAGTATATTCAAATGCAAAAATTCAAGTATTTTAGACTTTTCATAAATTCCACATCAAGGAAATGACATCTCTTTGATAATAGAAAATATGAATGATTTGAATCAATATTTTATGCCTCTTAGAATAAATTTTAAAAATTATTTTCAAAGATGCTAACAGCTTTCCATAATTGTTGAGTCTAACTTAGAGATAAGTTCAACTTAGGATCTTTGTGAAACACCCCCCTGGTCACTGCTCTTTCCGATGTAATATTTGAATTCTGCACTTAAAAGAGCACTCTCCAATCCACAATTCTTGCGCTCAGGGGGCTTTTAGCTTTACAATTTGAATGATGCACTCATGCTTGTCCGACCACAATGATGTTCACATCCTACCAGACATTCACTCAGACACATGGGTAGAGAGAAGCAATTAAGATAACATGACTTGCATTAGGACAGTCTTGTTTGCAGAATTCATTTGAAAAGTATTCAGGATATAGAACACAGATTTTATTTTATTTTACAAGGATGGTGTGAAAATAACAATTGGAAGAAAACAAATATATAGCTGTGCTATCAGCATTATCATCATCATCATGATCATCTTACCTATTTATTCCTCATCTTTTTTTTTTATTAAACAGAAATTTAATAGATGCCTCACTTCAAGTAGATAATGAAGAACCAGTCATGGGCCAATCAAGAGCTGGAGCTTCACAACTAGACACAGATGGATTTTTATATCTAGGTAAGTCTATTTCTATCATAGCATTCTTATTTATATCTCTCTCTCTCTCTCTCTCTCTCTTTCTTCCTCTGCCTCTTTCTCCCTCTAGTTATCTCCATTTCAGTCATTCTGTTACATCTTTCATTTTGTATCTGCCTTTTTCCTGTCTCGATATATCTCGTTGTCTATTTGGTTTCTCTCTTCTCTACCCTTGTTCATTCTACATGTACATTCTCTCCATTTACCCTTTCATTCCCACTTTCTTCTCCATTCTTCAGCATCTCTCTCTCTCTCCCTCTTTCTCTCCATCTCACTCTCTCTCTCTATGTGTTTCTTTCATTCTCTCTCTCTCTCTCTCTCTCTCTCTATTTATCTCTCTCTCTTTATATATATACAGTTACCAACTAAATTATTCATGCCCCTTGTAAATTTGATGATTTTTGTGTTTTTCGCAACTCAAGAATAAAAGGTGGTCTTGTCGAAATATGGCCTTTGTTGAATACTTTTCGATGCAAGCTCCAATATGTTACATTCTCAAGAAACATTAAATGGGACAAATCAAGTTTTACATATTAATTTTTTTACGAAACTTGGTAAGGGTATGAATATTTTAGTCAATATATATGTATGTATGTCTCTCTCTGTTCTCTCTTTCTTTCTCTCATTTTCCTAACTGCCTCTTCCTTCTGACCAAATCTTCTGCATTCCCAATGCTCCCATACTCAACCTTGTGATCCTCTGTTTGATTCTCTACAGGACAAGGAGTAAACGTGCCAGGAAGCATGGAGTCAAGTTATACATATTATACCGGCTGCATCCAAGATGTATTATTAGATGAAGTCCCATTACATCTCTATGAAAATGCACAAGGAGAAAAACCATCACTGTTCTGCTCGGAACCATGAGGGCAGTATGATGCCCCACATCTGAGACACACACAGGAACACTCACCAGATGTTGCATAAAGGACTCAAAAATAGAGACGGACAGAAAAAGAAAATAAAAGAGAAAAAAAAAGACTTAAACTATTTATATGTATAAATGAGCATTATATTATTGAGACATTACATGAAAGTATGATAATTTAGCTGTCTGAAAGGTGTAGTGAACAAACAGACATAGATCTAGAGAGTAAACAAGTTTTTAGATGTAGTGTTGTGGATTGTGACCAAACTTTTACTCTATAAATAAGAAAGAGTAAGAACTACTCTTAAATAAGCATGGCAGTACTACACATGGCATTTACTATACAGCTGCTTCATATCACCTCGCTCGCTATTCCTTTCTTATTTTAGACAATCTTTTATGAAACAAAGAAATTACAAGGAAACTTTTTTATCAGAAGTCATTGCAGTTTCCTTGTGTGATTTTTGTCCCCTTCAAATTATTATAGATCCCCTGTTCACAGAGGTATACACTCCACAAATATATCAATGATTTTTTAGAAAGATGTTTGGGAGAAGTCGCTTTGGACCTATCTTAGTCATGTCCAGTTGTCTAATACAGTGAACAAACTTGAGTGGGGTTTTGTTTAGCTTAGTATGGCACATTATCAAGTGTGTATGTTATAAGAGGTCAAAGTTCAAAGGTCATGAGATACACTTGTAGCATAGCATTAAATTGTTCATGCATGTATGTATCTTGAGAACTGAAGAAAAAAAACTTAGTTGATCATTTTGAAGAAATATAATCCCTTGTATTCTCATATGTATTGCCCCTGTTAAAAATGTCACAAAATGCAAACTCTATTGGAATGAAAATAAACGACAAACAAAATGGAGATTTTTTGATAGTATATATAAAGACATGCTGCAAACAGGTTGTATACAAGTTATTGTGTCATAAGGAGATGTATATAATATTTGTTCACGACAGTACACGTTGAAGTAGGAGTGATACATTTTTGTGAACATTAAAACTTGACACAGCTCCACTATGTTACATGGCCAATACTTTGGTACGTCATTGATTGTATATAAAATGCATATGGACTACACTGTTACAATTTGCTGGGACAAACACATTCGCTAAACAATGAAGTTTTCAGTTTCGTTTGAAATATAATTTTGTTTGACCATCGTGAAGACAGGAGTCGAATCACCACTAAGCTTATGATCAAACGTAGTCATTAAAGTAATATTGTGTGTGCTTTTATTTTCCATGTTCTTATAAAATGGAAGCCCATTTACATGGTAGATTGTACTGCTCAAAACCATTGATTTTCAGGTTAAAAAAATGAAATATAGACTTTAGCACAAAGCTTTTTTTAAACTAACGATACATATCTGTGTTTTTTTAATTTTTTATACGTTTATTACAATTATGGATGTGAATAATTTAAGTTATTTTCTTCTTTTTAATATTTTTGTAGATTGGAGTGGAGGTATGCAAGAAATGTTTTTGGATAAAATAAGAGAAGCGACATAATTTTCAATAATTACAATTAATATAATTGGTCAAACTCTCTGTATTGACATAACAAAATATGCAGCTAAAGTTGTTTGTTTTTGTTAAAGGTCCATCCTACCAGTTATGAACAGCATTATAAGCTTTAGAAATCCATAGTATAGTCTTTAGTTAGCAACTGAGCAATACAATCACATGTAGATCAAGTAGTTTACAATTTCAAAAATATGTGTAGTTTACCGCGCAGTTGAAATTGATAACCATTTAGTGACTTAATGGTTCAATTTGTTAAATAAAGTTTACAAAGAGCAGTCATGTGCTGTTGTTTTAGCATTGGAAAAATAGAACTTAGTTCAGAACTGTCATCATGAATATAAATCTTTTAATCAATCTTGAACATGAAAATAAAGATTAATTTGATCATATTGAGTAGGCCTACATGTATTTCTAAACAACACAATGTTTTGGGGGATCTACATGTATCTATATGTACAATTGTTATTATCAATGTGTTATTATCATGAAAAGTGTCATATCTTGTTACTATGCAAATAATTGTTATTTTGTGATAAACATTTGTAATTTTTGACCACTTCATCGTGATCTTTCCTTTCATAGTTTCCCCAGGTCCTAATTTGAAATAATGAAAAATAATGGAGCCTGGTGATTTTAAGATTAACCGTTGGCGTGATATCAATGATGGGGTTAGGGAGACATACATTGTATTAGCCTAGACCAAACGCCTGGAGGTTTGAAAATACAGGTACAAAATAGTCACGAGACCAGAGGCATATAAGACCGATATTCATTATTTCAGTGACCTAGACCTAGCTACTAGGTGTATTAAAGGAAGTCCTTACACTGAGAAGACTGAATATTTTGGTCTTACTGACTCCTGAAGACTACTATGTCCATGGGAATAAAATCATCCTCGTCTCCTTGGCTTGGCCTTGGGTCGAATTGTCTACAGACATGGAGTATAAAGCCCTGTGGTTAACTATGTTCTATGGAGTATACAAAAAGAAATGATTTTATGTCAATTTGTACCTATGATGAGCTTATTTCTTGATGATTAAGATGATATTGATAATTTAAACCATCACTACATACTGCAATAAGCTACACCTTTTGTAATAGATGTAGATTGATGCCCAGCACACACTATACGATCATCTTGTGATCCAATCCGATCCGATCTGAAATGGCAGTTATATTTAATAGATATGGAAATATAAACAAACATTATCTCCACAGTGTAAGTTCTGAATGATAAGAATACCAACAACCAAATTTGTTAAAGTGTAATTTAGCCTTCTAGTCAGAATTAAAGCCAAATCGGCTTCAAAATGTAGACAATCCTACCACCGGTCTGACGTTGCTACGATTTTGAGCCGAATTAGCCTTTCCTTCTCCAGAGAAGCTTGAAATCGTTTGAAGGTTAGATTTTATGAAGCATATGACTACAAAACATGTGTGTTTAGTAAATGTTCTTATCAAATGCTGTTACAAATTCTCCCAAAGTGGATCATTGTTAGATCGTATAGTGTGTGGTGGGCTTAAGACCTTTTGATGTGGATGAATAATGAAGTTTGTCATGTTTTAAATTCTAAAAATATTTGTGATTTGTGTGATGGAGTTATAATGTTGACTACGATTATTTTATGCTATTGTACTTTCATACAAATTATGAGACCTTTTCAACAATTGTGAATATGCTATCATAGTTTTGTTATTATAATTATTATGCAAATAACTTGTACATTTTGGTCACTTGCTTTTCCAAGTATACTTGTATTTATTAACAATGTCAGTTGACATAACTGAGAGATTAAATAATGAGATCAAAAGTATAGCAGAAAAGCTGCTTTAGTTAATTCGTTAGTATTCTTTCATTAGACATATTTATCATTTACATTATGTGAATATTTTAGTGTGATATATTATATATTCTTAATCTCTTTTTTAGCTCTCATATTTTTAAAAGATTTTAGATTTTTGTAATATCTCAGATTCAATGTCAAGTTTGTTTTATAGATTTTTTTCATGCTCACTTTTAACAAAAAAATGAATGGATAATGTATTAATTTTAACAAGCAAAATAGACATTATTATTGATGAATTTCATTCAATTACCGGTATATTTTGGCTTTAATAGAATGAAATGATTTCAATATTGTTAAAACAATACAGCCAAGGGAATGGGGAGGAACAAATAAAGAACTAACAGTTTTAAGTGTTTTTGTACTTAATGTGTGCCTATGAAAGCTTCAATGTGTGTCAAATTTGTATGTTATCCCATGTTTTATGTCATTTGTAATATTTGACTATACATTGTATTTAGTTTCATTGGTATGTCAAGTTATCCCTGTACAATATATTATAGTCCTAAAATATCATGGAAGACAACAAAAATATAGTAAAACATAGATTTGGAAGAGAGTGCTTGTAAGATATAGTGAAATGCATTTTCCAAGTTTTACTACCAGAAAGACGCAGATTGTAATATTAGTTGATGTATTATTTCATTAAAAAAAGGGTGCTCCATAATACTGATGTCAATAAAAACTGAATGTCAAAACCATATTTGTACTCCAATGTGTATTGTTTGTCAACTTTCTTGTCAGTAACTTCCCTGATCCCTAAGGCTTGTATCTGATTAAAACTTACCATCACCTACCAATCAATTTTGTACTCTTGTACAGCTATCTATATCAAATCAACCTGGTATTATATGGATTTTTAATGTTAAAAGCCCCACCGCACTAGTTTGGCCAGGAGGGATGATACATTGATCCCTGCATGGTCACTGACAGGTGGGTATTTCATCAAAGCAGCTCTCAATTAACATAAGAAAAAGGGGACCATGGGGGACCAATGGTCACCAATTAGGCCTTTTTTGCTATATTGAGGGCGCAAGTAGCTATAAGTAGTGCAGTGGCGCTATAAGAAGTGTGATTAAATAAAGGTTAACATAAACAGGGCACACACAGTACCCAGTTGTGTACTGCGAGCATGTACGGGTCTAATAACAAGTCACTCTTTTGCTCATTGAGAGTGTATTTGAATATGCAATATTCATAGAAAAAATATTTAAAGCTCAGTTTGATTATAGATCAATGGAACCCATATCATACAGAGCAAAATATCTTGTGGGTGATTGGTACAATTTACATTTTACACCAAATGCTGGGTCTAAGCCTTGTCTGAAATGAACAAAGGAAGTTGGGTCTAACTTTTCCCTTTGCCAAGCATTACTAAGACCTAGCAATGGGTTTAAATAGAATACAGATCAATTGACTAGTTATCAACCTTTTAAATATATACGCATCAATAAGTGCTAAACACAACTTCAGGTAAACAAATTCAGACAGATGAAATCATTTGTAAATCATGTAACAAAAATCATTTTATTAA
The DNA here is from genome assembly GCA_035222895.1 of Strongylocentrotus droebachiensis. Classification (NCBI taxonomy): domain Eukaryota; kingdom Metazoa; phylum Echinodermata; class Echinoidea; order Camarodonta; family Strongylocentrotidae; genus Strongylocentrotus; species Strongylocentrotus droebachiensis. The sequence goes on along the minus strand of JAVYIG010000473.1, from coordinate 363,851 downwards.
ACAAATACATTACAAGAATTTATAAATACATCTGGTTCTTCAAAAATAATTGCATCATAACAATGTAAAAAACAAATTAATTAGAGGCGATTGCTTGAGCTGTATGGGGTCTCTGTTTACTTAAAATATGTCGCTTTTAAATCAAAGGACTAGAAGTAGAGGTGTCATGGTGTGGTGGATACATCACCGGACTGTGGATCGGTTTGAGTCCCATCGCAGCACAAATGTTCTTTGGCAAGACATTAAGCTACATTTGCCACTCGCCACCCAAGTGAAGTAAAAGGGTACCCGGTAGGAATAATTCCTTGAATGCTTTAGTGCCTTATTATAGCGGCTCAGCTACAGCCGGGTAATAATATGATTCTTTGTACCAAGCGCAGTATAGTATATTCATATAAAAGCTGCACTATATAAATGGACCTATTATTATTATTTTGTATTATAAAGGAATAAACTTTTATTATTTACTGACATGTAGTGTAGTAGATTTATCACCTTCGCATAATATAATAGAATCTAAAAAAATGAGTAGATTAAAATGTTAAAACCAGGATTAACTTCATATAAAGCAAATGGCAAACTCTAAATTGCTGTCATTCTCTAACAAAACAATTAAGGTCATACTATAAATTTGAGACATAAATTTCATGACACAATGTTTTGCTGACTCAATATCATTTCAGTTACAAAATGAAGACAATGTTAATGGACTGAAGAGGTCGACATTATGTGCTTAGTATATCAGTTGACTGACTCCATCAACTTACCGATAGACAGAATTTAAAACCTGAACTTAAATTGGTACACTGTCACAAAGCTATGGATAATTAGATTTAATCCTGAAACGTGTATTTACAATGGGGGTTCACATTATTAATAAAGGATGCAAGTATTATGAAATTAAGCATAATATAATGCACTGCAAATAAAAATTCTTTGCCTATAATTATGATATATCATTCTTTGCCTATATCATATGGTATTATGAACAGAAACATGGTTAATAGCAAACACAGTAGAATTTGTGTTTTTAATATGTCGTTTGTAAATAATTACTGCAATTTTTGTCTACATCTTTGCCTATAATGAAATGTATAAAACAAAATGGCATGTGCTACCTTGCACGCACTGGGCAAATGGTGTTATACAGAGCGTCCCAGAAAAAAACGAAACCGATAATTATCAATGTTTTATCATAACTTAATCACAATTATAATTAATAAATGACACATATTTGTAGAGCTTAGATCCTCCTCTTTCATTTGATGCAACTCATATGATGCTGTTTAACGCATGAGTGATTAAAATCAATTTGAAGAGAAGAAAACAAAATTTCATTTTGTGGACGTTATCTGAATTTCAAAGGGAAAACAAAAATCATATTTCTAGAAAGCTCAGTTTTTGCCCTTTCAATCAGGAAAAATGAGCTAGGAATAACAAAGTTCTGTTTGTTTAAAGTAATGCTTGCATTTCCATAGTTTTATTAAACAGATTCGTTTTCACTGGCTGCCTGCCGTAGCAACAAGCCGATTGAAAAAAGACTTAACTCTGTTTCGTTGACAATCGACCATGCATGAAGCCTTTCGTCTATGACTGACGGTCAGGAGGAGGAGCAAGAGGAAGAAGTGTGAGGACAAAGATACAGACGCGCCCGATTTTAGCTATTTCCAGGTTTGGCCTTTGCTTCTTCAAACTTTTTGGAAAGTGGTGTTAAGATTAGCTAACCAAAAATTGAAAGAAAATACAGTGCCTTTTGATAATACATGTATGTATAAAAAAATTATGATTGTTATCAGAATTTATTTCAAGAGCTTGATAGAAAGGACTATTTTAGTATAAACTGCCTGGTGTGATCGTGATAAATAAATATTGAGATAAACATTTCTGGTAGGCCTACCTAATACATTAAACGGTTGATATGTATTTCTATTGATTATATCTATATTTCACTAACACTACACAATCAAGTTAAGACTCAGATGAAAGAACTAAGAATGGCCCGTGACACGCTTCACTGATGAGTCATTAACAGGGAAGTGATGAGAGCAGAGGAGGCACTGAAGAGCCAATCTTCCTTTGATAAGGAGCAGATATCTAGTTAAGACTCAGATGAAAGAGCTGAGAATGGCCCGAGACACGCTTCTCCGATGTGTCATTAACAGGGAAGCGATGAGAGCAGTGGAGACACTGAAGAGCCAATCTTCCTTTGATAAGGAGCAGATAGAGGAGGAGCAGGAGGATTTAAAGAAGGAAGAGGATGAAAGAGCTGAGAATGGCTCGGGACACGCTTCAATGATGAGTCATTAACAGGGAAGCGATGAGAGCAGTGCAGGCACTGAAGAGCCAATCTTCGTTTGATAAGGAGGAGATAGAGGAGGAGCAGAAGGATTTAAAGAAGGAAGAGGATGAAAGAGCTGAGAATGGCTGGGGAAAGGCTTCACTGATGTGTCATTAACAGGGAAGCGATGAGAGCAGTGCAGGTGTGACGGCGTTTAGTGTGACTGGCGGATCGTGTTCGCGGAACAAAATCCGCCGGCAGATATTGTTCCCGTCACAAAATCTGCCGGCAGATATTGTAACCCACCACGCAGAGTGGCTGGCAGATAGTGTTCCGTTTTGCAGCTATCGTTTCATTCTGAAGGTATCGTTTTTATGAGTGGTACGGTCTCCGCTTGCTGCATGCATGCATGCTGGCTAGGCTGCGTGTGATTGCAATTGCATGTGTACCGTAGTACTATACTGTATACCACCATGGATGCTGAGTGCGAGTACGAGTTCGAGCAAGAGGCCGCTCTTATTAAGAGTTTTCTCTTAAAAGAGGAATTAAGCCACCTAAGCGTAAAAAAGAAGAAAGCGATAAGGCGAAAAGCAATTAACTTTGCGATAGTAGACAAGAGTTTGTACTACGTGAAAAACGGTGAGACTGAGAGTGAGGCTCTCAGTCTGAGAGAGGTTGTGACCACTCGAGTGCAGCAGGCAAGAATTCTTGCCAAACTGCATGATGAAAATGGTAAGGTCAAGCTTTAATTTTGATCTATACAACTTCATTATCATTTAGGATACTTTGAATGCATACGTTCTACATGTGTCTTTACAGTATTGAACAATAACTATACTGATGAAACCCATTACAATTAAGAAAATAGTTTATGATATTTAAAATCTGTTTTTTCTATCATGTAGAGTGACCTTAAAGTTCACTCCCCCCCCCCCCAAAAAAAAAAAATGAAGGGAGGATATGGGATGATGCAAAGAGCCTCGATCACCCCCCCCCCCCCCCCCCCGGCCCCACAATTCAAGTTTCGTAATCAGTACAACCGAATAAAAAAAAATGTTATAAATCTGTAAGGGATGCACAGTAATGGCAAATTTTAAATTGATAAAGAAATAAAATATAATCCTTTTCGTCTATTGGATGCGGACAACTTCTAAAGGTGGCAAAATAACCTGAATTATACTCTGTAAGGATTCAAGAATAGTTTGAAAATAGGGGTAAAACAAATTTAAGTTTATTAGGTCTATATTGTTTTATTAGCTTATAAATCTATTTTTAAAGAAATGATCGAAGCCATTGATAATTTCTATTTCTTGCAATTTATCATATAAAATCAAAGGAATCTGTTTGGTTTTTTTTTTTTGGGGGGGGGGGGCTTACCAATGTTTAAAACGCTACTATGGGAGTCAGGTTGTTTTATTCTAAAAGGTTTTCTTGGTTAACAAATGCAGTAATACAAAAGTTTGAAAGATTCCAAACAAACACGTCAATTTGCTCTGACCAATCATGACCCTTCCCATATCTGCCTTCATTTTAGTTATAAATGAAAAGAAAGAAAATGAAAAAGCACAGAGACTGGATCACAGGAAAAATGTTTAATGAAATGAAATAAATACGTAATTAAATTATGATTTATTTCTGTTAAAACAGCAGTTGGGGAGGAGGTCTTATGTATAGGCCTCTAGAGGCCATTAGACCCACTCGGGCATAAATAAAACAAAAATGCCAAAATGTCAATTATGCTGGTTTTAACATAAAATTAGAACGATGGACAAGAAGAATGGACAAGAAGAAAGAGAGACAACAAGGCTTTGTCGCCTGTGGGCGTCAATGCAATAAAGGGGGGATGCTTTTCGGAATAGCCTTCAGATTCGATGTCCAATACGAACAAATCAGACAATTTAAGTCTAGCAATCTGCCATGTTATTCACGATAGAATTATCAGACCATGTCCTGTAGCCACTAGCGTACCTATGGGGGGGAAGGGGCCGGATTGCCACCCCCCCCCCCCCCCCCCCGACGAAAAAGAAAGAGAAAGAAAAGAAGAAAAGAGAAAAGGGAAAAGAAAGGAAGGAAAAAGAAAAAGGAAAAAGAAAAAGGAAGAAAAGAAAAGAGAAAAGGGAAACGAAAGGAAAGAAAAAGAAAAAGAAAGAAAAGAAGAAAAAAGGGAAAGAAAGGAAAGAAAAAGAGAAAGAAAAAAGGAGAGAGAGAGAGAGAGAGAGAGAGAAGAAAAAAAATGAAAGAAGTAGGGAAGGAAAGAGGAAAAGAGTGACGCATTTGCCGACAGAAATTTTGAAGGGCTTCATAAGCCCAGTTCCTGTCACTGTTGAGGGAAAAATCAGTTCGTAATGCCTCGCGCTCGCATGATTATTTTTTATCACTGATATGTGGATTCAGATACAAAAAGGGGGCTAATTACTTTTTTGTATTTGTTTTCAGGTCGATCACGATGTAGAAACAAATTAGTTGCATGTTTCAATATTATAGGGGGTAATGATTACTTCAAAAGGTTTTTTAATTTGATAAGAGCCTAATTAAACCATGGAATAATTAACATTTAGGATAGGGAAGGAGGGTGGTAGATGCTATGCATTTGTTAATCGGCAAATTTGGATGACGTTGCACCCTTAAAAGTTGGCAGCAAATTTGGGTGTCACACCCCTACCCCTAACCCCCCCCCCCCCCCCCCCCCCAATAAAACAATCTTTTTCGAATCATGAAGACTTTTCAAATCAACAAAACATAAGTAAGGTACGGGTATGCATGAAATCGCGCGATCGCAAACATCAAAATACCGTGGGAGGGGGGAAAACCCTCCCCCCCAAACCCCCCCCCCCCCCCCCCCGACGCGGTATGCCAGGTTCGCCACTGCCTGTAGCTATATAGGAACAAAATCCGCCAATGCACATTATCCGCCGTGTTCACTAACGGCAGATTTGGTTGTAGCGGGTACGATATCCGCTGCTGATCACGATATCTGCTAGGCAGATTTTGTTCCGAGAACACGATCCGCCAAGGTAACAAGATCTGCCGTCACACAGGCACTGAAGAGCCAATCTTTATTTGATAAGGAGCAGATATCTAGTTAAGACTCAGATGAAAGAGCTGAGAATGGCCCGGGACACGCTTCACCGATGTGTCATTAACAGGGAAGCGATGAGAGCAGTGGAGGCACTGAAGAGCCAATCTTCCTTTGATAAGGAGCAGATATCTAGTTAAGACTCAGATGAAAGAGCTGAGAATGGCCCGGGAAAGGCTTCACTGATGTGTCATTATTAACAGGGAAGTGATGAGAGCAGTGGAGGCACTGAAGAGCCAATCTTCCTTTGATAAGGAGCAGATATCTAGTTAAGACTCAGATGAAAGAGCCGAGAATGGCCCGGGAAAGGCTTCACTGATGTGTCATTAACAGGGAAGCGATGAGAGCAGTGCAGGCACTGAAGAGCCAATCTTCCTTTGATAAGGAGCAGATATCAAGTTAAGACTCAGATGAAAAAGCTGAGAATGGCCTGGGACACGCTTCACCGATGTGTCATTAACAGGGAAGCGATGAGAGCAGTGCAGGCACTGAAGAGCCAATCTTCCTTTGATAAGGAGCAGATATCTAGTTAAGACTCAGATGAAAGAGGTGAGAATGGCCCGGGAAAGGCTTCACTGATGTGTCATTAACAGGGAAGCGATGAGAGCAGTGCAGGCACTGAAGAGCCAATCTTCCTTTGATAAGGAGCAGATATCAAGTTAAGACTCAGATGAAAGAGCTGAGAATGGCTCGGGACACGCTTCACCGATGTGTCATTAACAGGGAAGCGATGAGAGCAGTGGAGGCACTGAAGAGCCAATCTTCCTTTGATAAGGAGGTGATATCTAGTTAAGACTCAGATGAAAGAGCTGAGAATGGCTCGGGACACGCTTCACCGATGTGTCATTAACAGGGAAGCGATGAGAGCAGTGGAGGCACTGAAGAGAAAATCTTCCATTGATAAGGAGGAGATATTAAGACTCAGATGAAAGAGCTGAGAATGGCCCAGGACACGCTTCACCGATGTGTCATTAACAGGGAAGCGATGAGAGCAGTGCAGGCACTGAAGAGCCAATCTTCCTTTGATAAGGAGGAGATAGAGGAGGAGCAGGAGGATTTAAAGAAGGAAGAGGATGAAAGAGCTGAGAATGGCCTGGGACACGCTTCACCGATGTGTCATTAACAGGGAAGCGATGAGAGCAGTGGAGGCGCTGAAGAGAAAATCTTCCTTTGATAAGGAGGTGATATCTAGTTAAGACTCAGATGAAAGAGCTGAGAATGGCCCGGGAAAGGCTTCACTGATGTGTCATTAACAGGGAAGCGATGAGAGCAGTGCAGGCACTGAAGAGCCAATCTTCCTTTGATAAGGAGATGCTAGAGAAGAAGCAGGAGGATTTAAAGAAGGATGAGGATGACGAAAAGGAGGGCGGTATCTGAATTTCAAAGAGAAAATCACATTTCTAGAAAGTTCAGTCTTTGCCCTTTTGAATGACACCTCAATCAGGAAAAATGAGCTAGGGATAACAAATTTCTGTTTTTTAATGCTTGCATTTCCATAGTTTTATTTTTATTTATTTTTTTTTTTTTTCACTGGCTACCTGCCGTAGCAACAAGCATAATTGACAAAGACAACTCCATTTTGTTGACAATCAGCCATGCATGAAGTCTTTCATCTAAGGCTAATCGTCAACGAAACAGAGTTATGGAAATTGAAGCATTACTTTAAACAAACAGAACTTTGTTTTTCTTAGCTTATTTTTCCTGATTGATGTTTAAACCCCTCTCTGATTCACCAACAATGGTTTCTTTAGTCCATGGTTCTTTCTACTGAGCATGCTCAGTAGATCAGATGCGAACCAAAGGGAATTGGCAAATGAGTGAAAGAAACTTTCTGATAGAGATGATAAGCAAGAGGAAGAACATATTACTTTCCAGAAAGATAGATTACTTAACTCAAATAAAGCAGGTGCATGGGAGGCATTGGTGCAATCTTTCCATGCCAAAAAAAAAGGAGTACTCAAACTTTGCTAAGGAGTCCAGAAGAACTGGGCCACCTCCACCTGAACCAAGCCATTTTACCTTTATCGTAAAGGAACTTTGCCCGTACGACTTCATGCAACCAAGGAATCCGTTTGATGATGATAATAACCAAGACAACATCGCAATAAGTTCACTCAATTCCTTAGCAACTGGCCATAATGAGTAAGTAATCTAACGTAGTGACTAGTCTATGGGTTTCGTAAGAATACAAATTTAAAAGGGGAAGTGGAGAGACAAAGAGGAGAGCAAGAACTCATTTATGGCTGAGAGAGAGGGAGTAAGAGAAACACTCAAAAATGAATATACAGGGCCACTGACTTTCATTTGTTAGGGGGAGCCGTGGAAGGGGGGGGGGGGGGCTTGTAGTGGGATGGAGGGGGCTTGGGTGGACAATAATGTTCATAACTTTGTGGTTTGAGAGATGTTTGAGTAATACCAAAAGGTATGAGATGAATTTATTAATGAATTTATGTATTTCTCCAAATATCACAACTATGAACAAATAAACCTAGAAGAAGCTGCAAGATTGGTGTCGGCAAAGAAAAAGAAGTACTCTATTAGAGGTGCTGCAGAAAGGTGTGGTGTACCTGAGTCAACACTGAGGGACAAACTCGTACATAAGCACCCAAAGGCAAATAGCAGCACTACAGTTTGAAGCTTCGCCGAAGAAGAGGCGCTTAGCAACCACCTGATATGGCCGAGGTGGTTATGGATTAAATCGTTCCCAGGTAAAAAATCAACTGCAGGTATACCACTATCAACAAGGTGGTTTTATGGGTTTTTACGGAGATGGCCAACCCTCAGGGTTATTAGACCAAGATCTCTGGCAATCAACAGAGCAATAGCGACCACAACGGAAAGGATCACAAAGTACTACCAGGAACTGAACAGGATTTTAACCAAGTACACTCTCAAAGACAAGGGCATTCTTGAGGGTTGTCATCCCGTACCTCCAAACGCAATTCTCTGACATGAAGGAAATCCATTATTTTACTGATGGCTGTGCTGGACAATATAAGAACAAAACTAATTTTCTCAATCTGTGTCATCATCAAGAGGACTTCAATTTAGATGGAGAATGGAACTTTTTTGCCACAAGCCACACAAAAAGTGCATGTGATGGAATAGGAGGGACAGTGAAACGGTTGCTAACAAAAGGCTAGTCTGATCTAGGTTGAAAGAGCTCAAGATCTCTTGGATAAGTCAGAGCCTATCCCATTCCCTCCACCATACGCGTCCCCCAGTCTTCCCATTGAGATAAGACCCACATCAGGGTTACCGGTGCAGCAGAGACCAACTCATCATGATGACTGCATGAACTTTAGCAATAATAGTAATCGCAAAGTACAGCCAAGAGAACAAGAACATAAAGTTGGCTACTGCGAAAGTACCGTACACGGCGGACGTTCATTTATTACCTACAAATTCCACCAAAACCACTGTACTTCCAAAGAAAGCATGCAACAAAAAAACTCTGGAAATTGTTGCAGACAAGTCGATACAACCACTGGTTCTACTGAATCCAAAACCAGTAGCACAACCAGCGCTACAACCAACAGTAGTACTACAAGCGCCCCAACCAGAACCACTCATGGCACCCCCACCAGTAGCACTACTGGCGACACCACTAGAACCACTTCTAGCACCACAATCAGTAGTACTAATAACACCACCAGAACTGCTACTGGCTCAACCACAAGTACCACTACAAGCGCGACCACCAGAACCAGTAATGGCACCATCACTACCACTTTCGCTAGTGCCATCACAACAAGTGCAACAATCAGCTCTGCCAGCACCACTTGTTGCACCACCACTACCACCATCACCACCACCACAATCTCTGCCACCGTTATCATCGAAGAGGCTGGTAGGCGACTATGGAGGGAAAGAATCTTCCGAGACAGGCTAGACCCATTGGATAGGCCCGACAATGAAATCTGGAGAAAATACAGATTCACAAGGGCTGATCTACTCAAATAATGGTTTAAGATGGAGATGATTAATTCTCTTTTATATGACATCAAATTCATGGTTGTTCAAGGTTTCCCTAATATAATATTAACAAAATACTAATTTTTATTTTAAAAAGGCAGCTTTTTTGGATGCCCCCTCCGATTTAGGCTGGTAGGCGACTATGGAGGGAAAGAATCTTCCGAGACAGGCTAGACCCATACTCCCTCCCTAGATGAGCTTTTTGACTACGTGGAGAGGACTTGGCTTCAAAATCAGACGTGGCCGATAGCAGCATGGTGTACATGTATGTACGGGAAGGCAATCAGGACCAACAATAGTGCGGAAGGGTATAACAACCGTCTCAACAGAAAGGCTGGAGGAAAGAGCATGGGCCCGTACCAACTGGCAGCACTGCTCCATCAGGAAGCACTACTGACAGACCTCACCATGAGGATGGTTGATCGTCACCTCATCACCAGGACTAAACAAGCCAGGGTGTTCAGAGCTCGGGAGGCCCATAGGGACGGCGAGAAAACAACACAGGAACTCCTTCAGGCACGATTACTTGGATGCAACTTCCATTGGCAGCAATCTTGGCAGTAAATTGCAGTACAATGGAATTCCTGCAGGTACTGCAATGTTTTTTCACCATTGGAGGACAGCCGGCTATGATATTGAGTGACAATGGCACTCAGTTTGTTGGTACACAATGTGAGCTGAGAAAGATGACCAAAGGACTGTCAGACAAAGTGCTGAAGGACTTTTGTGCGAAAAAAGGCACCACATGGAAGTTTGTAACTCCGGGGGCACCCTGATGTCGTGACATGTGTCTTTAGTATGGATTTTTTTTTTTTAAATAATTTACGACTGAGGCCAAGACTAGGTGAGGTCACTCGGGAAGAGGTCACCTTCGTGACACTATGGCACTTTTGGTAGATGTATTAATTGTTTATACCTATTGCAATATAATGTGTATTACTTTGTTGTTTTTTGTTTTATTTTGAAATTGATCTTTTTAGGTGCGAGTGTGGTCATTGCAGAGTTCTCCCTTCTTTTGATGTGAGAGACTGCATCTGCTGCAGGGAGATTCCAGAGGTTGCTCCTGAAGCAGACAGGCTGGGTACGAGGCACTATCCTTCAACACTGCAGTGCTTGATCTTATCACACTCTTTGTTGCATGGCAACATTTCACCGAGAAGTGGCGCACACAAGCCGGGTCATTTGGAGCAAGAAATAACGAGCAGATATCATTGATTTTAAACCTGGCAAATGCGTTGTTTTTATCATAATTTGATACCTATTTTGTATTGATGAACACTGATGTAAAATATCTAAGGAGTTGCTGCCAAGGTCCTAAAAAGAAAAGAATCCAGTGGATAGGCCTCAAGAATAGCTATATTTGCAGTAGGTAATGCCATTATTTGTACATGTTTTTTTAAAAGGAATTCAATCTACTCAAACACACTTGAATACAATCATCAACATAGCTTATCATCCATACAGTAGGCCTACTATTGATTTTTTAGATACCGATATAACACATTAAAATGCTTTCCTACAGCCATCCTCCACTGAATTATAGAAAATAAAGACGCATTCTACCATCAAAATCAAAGCATCTCTCAACAGTTGGCTGGCCAATTATTTATTGTTTTCTTCTTTTCTATTCATTTTTTTTTCTTTTTGGTGGATGAGCTGAAGACCAAGGGACGTCAGTGTGAATGAATGATTTTGTACTGCCAATCCAGGAAATTGTTAGCAGAGCTGTATACTTTCTGCAAAGCTTCTGCTGAACTTTGGAACAAACTACCTTTAAATGTTAAAAACTGTCAGACTGTTAACTAATTCAAAACTTGTCTTAAAAATTGCTTTTGATGATTAACTTACTCTGTTCACATTGATGTATATTTCATATGTATTGTAATTTGTAGGTTTATTGCATTTTGTTTTTGTTTTGTTTAATATGTAATTTTTTATCATTGTATTTTGTTTGGTATAGCGCTTAGAGACTTCGTAAGGGGGGGGGGGGGGTAAGAGCACCTTTTTGGGGTCACCCTGAGGAGGTGTTTCCTCAAAAACACACACATAAACAAAATTCGTCTGCTACATGATCTTGTGTTGAAGAAGTGATAAGGATTCTTTTGTTACTGTTATTCTTGAGGTCACTAACTTAAATTTGATTGTCTTTTTCCTTTCATTTATTAGTTGCAGCATCATCGAACACTATGGCCGATGAATCAGAAGATGACGTAGATGCTACGAGAGAGCTCATTTCACAATGGACAACAGAAGTGCTACGTGACTTTCTACAAGGAGGGGACTCGAGCTTGGAAATCGAGGAGTCATTATTTTTATGGGTGTTCTCAGCCTTGACGCTGGGGGTAGCTCTTCAGCCATCCGAGGTAGAGAGGAACTCGACAATGGATGGATTGGGGGCGGGGGGGGGGGGGGGGGGGGGGGAGAGGAGAAAGGCATGCAGAGCTGGCCGTCTACTATGTATAGAGACATTTGTGTGTACCTATTGGTTAAAAACCTCTATCACTAGAGGGAAGAATAATGATAGACTACAAAGAGGGGAAGGCATAGTTATTTTGCCAGTTTCTGGTTAGGGAGATATTTGTTTCATCTTGTGGGAGAAAGCTGTCTGTAATTCAAAATGTATTTGATACTTGAATAAATTTAATTCATTTTTTAGACTGGTTCATGACAAACCGTCAATTCTACTTTCTTGTGAGTATAGTCAGAGAGATAGAGAAGTAACACGAGTAAAGAATGGAGAAGAAGCCACTATTAGATTATGTTGTTGCCCATAAAGTTGGAATAATTGTTCTTACCACTTTTTATTAAAATGATTGTGACCATACGGTTTATTGTTTGTACATAAAACGCTTTATCAGCACCGTTTTTATTACAATTATTATGTTTTGTAGTGAAAGGGTTCGAGGTCATGACGACAAAATAATGCATCCGGAGTCAGTGAAGTAGAGTCTGTACTTTATTGTTTCTCGTCGTTAAACAGCCTCGGCCAATACTAGCCAAAACGCTAAACAATAGCGATCCTTATGCATGAAGTACTTGGAAACCTCAGTACAGGAAAATGGCTACCACTACGACTACCTCGACAACTACAACAACAACAGCAACTATCACGCCAACTGCGCCCACTACAAAAACTTCCCCGCCAACAACCCCAACGACATTCAGGGAGCAATCATCAGAAATGGATACGCTGTCTCAATTTTTTCGTCGATCCATCGGGCTACAGAGCATTCTTCAGAGTAACTTACCGAAATTCCGAGGGCTACCGCAACACGCGAGTGATGTCTCATTGTCAGAATGGCTTGAGGAATTTAATGAGATCACGGCCCACCACAATATGGAAATGAGTAGCAAGGCTCGACTGCTTGTAGATCACCTCGCAGGACCAGCGCGAGAGGAAATCTTGTGTCTCAGTGAATCAAAGAGGTGTGATATTGATGAAATCGTAAGTTGCCTCAAATTATGCTTTGGTTATCAAGAGACCACGCAGACCCTTAGTAGCAAGTTTCACAATCGCGTTCAAAAGGAGGGAGAATCGCTTTGTGATTTCAGCCGTGTCCTGCTACGTACTTACAGCAAGATGGAAAAAGCAGCTACCACACAAGCTCAAGGAGAAGCGCTGAGCCAACTAAAGGATAAAGCTTTGAGTGACCAGTTCGTCAACGGAGCACGCGAGGCTTGGGTGAGGAGAGAGCTTAGGCGAATTCAGTTGACACATGAATCCAGCGGGTTCGCCAAAGTAAGGGAGGAGGCTCTCCAACTCTTTCAAGACACCCCCACTACCCAGAGGCCCAGAGTGCGAGAAGTAGATGTTGAGGTGGGAAGGGTAGTCAGTAGTGATTCTACACCCCTCGTGCAACAGATGGTTGAACAGCAGAAGGCAATGATGATAGAACTAGAGCAACTCCGAGATGAAGTAGCCAGGCTAAAGAGAGCGAGACCTCCGCAGAGAAGGAAGACAGAGGGAGCATGCTATGGCTGTGGCCAGAGAGGACATTTTAGGCGAGACTGTCCCAACGTGCCTCCAAACCTTCCAATGCCTCAGTACAACTTCCCCGCTGGCCCCAGAAACCAGGATAATCAAAACTTCCCTGCTTGGAGTATGGAACAGGGAACAAGGAGGCAGGAGAGTTACAACGTGCCGGCAACACTCTATCACGCTCCACCCCAACCAAATACCGCCATGCATCAGGATTAAACAAGAAAATATTATCGATGCATCAACTAAATCAAAACATACACGAGCATATAGATAACTATGAAGTATCTGACCGAGGCTGTTTTAACACAAACCCGGTCTAAAGTTCATGTTCTGTCACTCTGATATGATGTTGCTAACATCGATGCCACGTAGAGGGTGAGTCTGGTATGGACTGCTAAATCGTCTTGGATTGTCCCTCGCTGTCAGTCAAAATCCCACTTCTGACACCATTGAAAGGGTTCGAGGTCATGACGACAAAATAATGCATCCGGAGTCAGTGAAGTAGAGTCTGTACTTTATTGTTTCTCGTCGTTAAACAGCCTCGGCCAATACTAGCCAAAACGCTAAACAATAGCGACCGTATGCATGCTACCAAGTATCATATCCACAGCTCGTAGAAATACAGCAGACTTTAAACAAAGTCTGATCACATTTCCTCCTACAGCAGGCCAAATGTACAAGTGCTTGCAGTCCTATAACATAGCTTAGAATGGCTCCTGCCTGCTATGGCATGCACCAATGCTAGCAATCACACAAAAGAAATGCACTCACTCATGCAAAGAGTTCAATAGAGATACCCAAAAAAAGGCGGGAAACAGTACAATGGGAATCCCTCTAGAGGGGAAACAATACAATGGGAATCCCTCTAGAGGGGAAACAATTTGTCATTGACTGAAGAAGCAGGGGGGGGGGCATCTTTGCACCACATAATTCCTATTTAATTTACAACATAAATTCCAATTTACAACAACAGCGAATTGCCCAAGTCAGTTTCCGCATACGTGCGAATGTACCACACTAACACTGAAGAGGATATCCAGGAGATGATCATCGCTCACATGGGAGACCCAGATGGAGAGACTAGAGTCCTGATAGCCACCATAGCATTTGGGATGGGAGTCAATGTGAAAGGGATGCACACTGCCATCATGATTAGAATGCAATCAGAGCTTGATGACTATCTACAAATGGCGGGACGAATCGGAAGGGATGGAACACAGAGCATGCATTGTACTGCACAGACATCACAACATTCATGCTCCTTCATGACAGTACCACTGACGTAGATCCGATGTGTGGTCTGGGAATGAAAGTGCTGATGCAGTTGAGGAGGCTGTATCTGGCATCGCTGCACGGTTAGAGGAGCAAGAAGGGCGGGTAATGGAACTGGAGGGGAAGGTAAGAGCACAGGAAGAGATCAAGCGCCTAAAGAAGGCAGGAGAAAGATCTTCAGAATTTTGTTTAGGCTTTGGGAATGAAGCTGGATGTGTTAGAGCAACAGGGAAGATGCAACAACATCCAAATTCTAGGAGTGAAGGAATCTGAAGAGGAGGTTGTGGAGGTGGTGGAGGTTGGGGAGAAGCTTGGCGTCAAATTAACCCCAGCTGACTTTGACCATTGTCATCGCCTTGACTCGTCATCACCTGTCGCAAATCAGCGGGAAAAACATCGCCCTCTTCTAGTAAAGTTCTCAAGCCATCGCACCAGGGGTCCTAGGTGAAAGGCACTGATATCTTCCTCAATGATGACCTCACACCCGCCAGACAGAAGCTTTTGTATAATGTCCGCCACTGCCCGAAAGTAGAGCGATCCTTTAGCCAAAAAAGGAGGATCTTTGCGGGCATAAAGAACACAAATGGCGGCTATACCAAGAAACTAATAACTTGTGATGCAGACATTGCTAACAGCAGACTAGCATCTCATCGCCTAACTAATCATGGGATCAGAATTAATGGATGATATTCATGTAGTTGAGGCACCTGCCGACGACAGATATGAAGACATCTTAGTGAGTCAAGTATTCTGGAATCGGCAGACTTGCTATTAGGACAATGACAATTGTGACTGAACGTTGTTATTACGTTCGTGACAGGGAAAGACGGGGCGAAATCCAAACTAGAACATACTATTTTGAGAATGAAGAATAATTACCGTAAGTCTCTGTGTATAAGGCGCACTTTTTTGCGCTTTATAAGCACCGTTTTTATTACTATTATTATGTTTTGTAGCAAATTGCCTAAGTGAGTTTCCGCATACGTGCAAATGTACCACACTAACACTGAAGAGGAGATGATCATCGCTGACATGGGAGACCCAGATGGAGAGATTTAGAGTCCTGATAGCCACCATAGCATTTGGCACGAGGGTCAATGTGAAAGGGATGCACACCGCAATCATGATTGGAAGGCCACCAGAGCTCCATGACTATCTACAAATGGCAGGAAGAATCGGAAGGGATGGAACACAGAGCATGTGCTTGACTGCTTGAGCCACCACGATTGGAAAGTCTGGCACGCAATCACCTGGACATGCAAGGAGAACCTCCCGAGTTCCCGGTTTCCATTCCCACACCTGCCCAGCAGGACAAGCTCTAAAGATGTTTGGATGAATATCGTAATGAACTGGTAAGAGAATGTCCAGATCATCTGTACAGTGGCAAGGACATTGCCAGTGGACTTCCAGAGTGTACGATCACAAAAATAATGTGAGAAATCAACGTGCATCTGACTAGAGATGAGTACATGAAGAGATATTACTTTGGTAGCTCCGATGTTGCGCAGAGAACCTGGGTTATGTATCTGGTTAAGGCTCCTGAAAGGACAGATATAAATTTGCCTGACAATCCCTGCACCCACATCCAACAGGTTGACTCTGATGGATCCGATGTGTGGTCTGGGAATGAAGGTGCTGATGCAGTTGAGGAGGCTGTATCTGGCATCGCTGCACGGTTAGAGGAGCAAGAGGGTGGGTAATGGATCTGGAGGGGAAGGTAAGAGCACAGGAAGAGGAGATCAAGCGCCTAAAGAAGGCAGAAGAAAGCTCTACAGAATTTTGTTCGGCTTTGGAAATGAAGCTGGATGTGGTAGAGCACCAGGCAAGATCAAACAACAATGTGAAACTGAAGAGCTGGAAGGAGTTAACTGATGAGTACCGGTAGACATTACAACATCTCTTATATTTGCAAGATGAAGCAGAAAGTCCCATACAGGTAAACTTTTCAGGACATTTACTGGTAGCACACAATATATTAAGCAACCACCTATTATTTCACTAAATAGGAAATGGAACTAAGTTAGAGTTGCAAGCGTATATAGTGGAAGGTATATTTTATTCTAGTTCTGCACTTAGCATACAAATATTGATGTCTTTCCATTCTTTGTTTACAAAGGAAATTTGTCCTTGTTTACAGGAGGTCCGGTTTGTAGAAGAGCCATATCTAATGCACATTCAAAGCACTACATGTAGAGTATACACAGGACCCCTCATTACTTTTTTTTTTGTAAGGGGTCCTTTCACTTCTTGTGCAATGAAGATGAAGAAGAACACAAAATAAGATTGATGAAAGTCTGTTAATAGGATGTATTATGGTTGATATTTGTCCATTGTTATTGGTTTTTAATGGAAGTACCTACATGTACATTGTTTTCTCTCTACAGTGGATGATGAAGGCATGCTGGTTTACAAACTCAGGAGAGGAACAAAGAACAGATATTGACGGGATCATATCTAGAGATGCGGGCCTACTACACTTCATTCAAGCAAGTGGAGGGGAAGGTAAGAGCATAGGAAGAGGAGATCAAGCGCCTTAAGAAGGCAGAAGAAAGTTCTACAGAAAATATTTCGGCTTTGGAAATGAAGCTGGATGTGGTAGAGCAACAGGGAAGATGCAACAACATCCGAATTCTATGAGTAAAGGAATCTGAAGAGGAGGTTCCAGAGGCGGTCGTGATGGAGGTTGGGGAGAAGCTTGGCGTCAAATTAATCCCAGCTGACTTTGACTGTTGTCATCGCCTTGGTTCGTCTTCACCTGTTGCGAATCAGCGGAAAAAACATTGCCCTCTTCTAGTGAAGTTCTCAAGCCATTGCACCAGGGGTCTGGTAATGGGAGCCAGAGCCAAGCTGAAAGGCACTGATATCTTCTTGAATGATGATCTCACACCTGCCAGGCATAAAGAACACAAGTGGCAGCTATACAAAGAAACTAATAACTTGTGATGCAGACCTTGCTAAGCTTTGAACACGAACAGTAAACTAGCATCTCATCGCCTAACCAATCATGCTGAGTTAAACAAGGGATCTCCATCTAGGTCCAAGCAGGTGAATCCGCGGCAGCGTAACATAATCATCAAGTTTTTGAGAGCCAGAGATGGAGTATATGGAGCAAAGAGAAAGCTGAAGGGCCTGGAGTCTGCAATCTTCATTAAAAAAAACCTTACTAAGAAGAGATCTCAGCTATTCTGGAAAATAAAGAAGAGCAACCACACGTACGTAGACAGAGTTTGGACACAAGATGGGAGAGTAATGGCAAGGAACAAAACTGGATAAAAGGTAGCCTTAACTAGTGAGATGGCCCTCTATAAATTGGACCAACTGAAAAATGAATTATCAGTCAAATCTTGGAAATGAATAAGAATTGGGTCTAGACACACAGGCAGGCAGGAGTAATTAGATATTTTTTTAATAATTTACACGGAAATACAAGCGATCTATGGCGAGGTGGAAGAAACTAATTTGGTGCGGTGACATTATATTATTTCAAATCATCATAGCGTTGTTTTTTCATCAAAGTCATAGTAACAGGCGTATACGCTGGGAAAACGCATCCAACACGCACCTCAATCTTATCAACCAGTCAGCTGTGGCTCAACCTTCAATCGTGACGTCATCAGAGTTAAAGGAACTGAGTTGTCTACGTGACGTCACCGGATTAACATATTAAGAGGAATATCCTTTGCTTCAATAATATTATGCACATTTATGTTACTACTAATATGAAAAGATATAAATAATTACATATTACTGGATTTGTAGAGATATATATGCATGTATGCATTTTGTAGATGTATTACGCTTCGTACTGATACGTGCGTTATATGCATATCTCACATTCCTTCTTTTGTGTACCGCACCCCTCACCCTATGGTAACTTATTGTTATACTGATTACTGGGGTGGAGTATTTCGGGTGCGTACCTTGTGTGAATGATTACTTGAGGCTTAGTTTATCCCTTAGTTTAGCTTAGCTTTGACCTATATATCTTTGATCGCCGACGGAGTCATTAGAGAAGCAGGAGATATGCATCAAAATAGTGGACAAGTCTATACGCCGCATGGATTCAGAGAAAATCCCCAGTACGTATCCAGTACTAGAAAGACTGATGTGAGGCAAGGCAGTTCTGGATACAGGAAGGACGTATTACCAGAGAAGTTCGGAGGGAAGACAACAAGAGACATTTCGAAGTCTGCAAGCAGCTGAACGGTTGGACTGATTTAGAAGCTGGGCAGTTTCTGGCAACAAGACTACAAGGTCCCGCGTTGAGGATCCTGAGTAACTTTCCAATTAGTGGACACATCTTGTACAGTGAGCTGGTATCGCATTTGGAGAGTCGATTTGGCCCTGGTGAACAAGCGGAGAATTTCCTGTTGGAATTAAGAATGAGACGTAGACATAAAGACGAATCTCTTCAAGAACTTGGACAGGCCATTCGCGACCTCACTTGCCTTGCATATCCGGAACTGAATATAGATGCTAGACATCGACTCGCAAAGGGGCATTTTTCCAACGCTATAGATGATCCAGAGACTCGCGCGGATATTTTCAGAGCCCACCCCTTCCAGAGGGGATGGCAGGGTTTAAAGTTCTCAAGAGCCCACCCATTCCGCGGGACTCCCTTCATAAGTTTGTATACCCTCTATTTACAAGCTAAAGAATATTTGTTTTTCATCTTTTGCTTGTTTTTATGGTTGGGAGGAATATGGGAAATTACGGGTATACGGACCGCTCGCATGTGCCTGCATCGGATGGTTTCCCATGCTCGATCGCACGTACATGCGTGCGCCGTATATAAGGAGGCTTAATCCCGCCGCCTTCGCCAGAACACAGAACCAGAGTACAGCATCTACATCATCGGAGCATCACCAGGAGCATCTCAGCGAAGACATCGGACATTGGACTCTGGACATAGTGGAGCTATCGGTGAGTAGAGCTTTACTTTAGGTGTGTTTGAGTTCTTATAATATTATTAAGTTAACAATTTGGTATTTATTATTTTTATTTTTCCTCTTTTACGTTAATCATAATTTGTTCTTGAATCGGTTGGGTAAGTGGTACATACGCGGCATTATTTTACTTGAAGGCTCCGTATAAGCTTGGCTTGTAAGAGCTCTTGTGAGTAGTGTGCCGCGGGTTTCATATCCTTAAACTGCTGGCGAACAGAACAACAAGACCAAGCTCTGTAGTTGTTAGGTTTATCCAATTGTTAGGTTTGTCCGATAAGAAAAATTTACCTGTTCAAAAAAGGGGACTTAACAGGACTGAAAGAAACTCTACGGAACAGCTGTGACCTCTTGATCGAAGGATATAATGGAAGATCACTCAATGACAATTGGACCCTACTTAAAGAAGCAATAATGAAGGCTGTGCAACAGCTTATCCCAACTAGAAATCAGAAACTAGAAATAAGGACATACCCTGGATCAACTCAGGAATAAAGCGTGACATTAGGAAATGCAAGAGACTATTCAACCGAGCCAAAAAGACAGCTAATGCGAAAGACTGGGAGAACGTTCATATACTACGTAATAGCATCAGAAGATTGATAGAAAAAGCCCAAATCAAGTACATCAGAGGTATCCTGACAACTGAAAACCTACGCCGCTCGGCACCGAAACGCTTTTGGTCTTATGTTGCTCACAAGAAAAAAGACCATAGCGGACTCCCTCCATTACAAACCACCACTGGAGTCTCTTTCGACGGAAAGAGGGTCTGTACCACCACCGTTAATTGCAGTGGGCCTATCATCCTCCATGAGAACTGCACCCTCCACCTCAGATGCACATCTACGGGCTGGGGGAACATCATCAACGAGAAGAGGGTTTGTACCACCACCGTTAATTGCAGTGGGCCTATCATCCTCCGTGAGAACTGCACCCTCCACCTCAGATGCACATCACCCGGCTGGGGGAACATCATCAACGAGAAGAGGGTTTGTACCACCACAGTCGATTGCAAGAGGACATAATTTTGTTTTGCCCGCTTTCACCAAATACATCAGGTTTCCGACAGTAGATGTTAAGCTCGGGCAACGGCAGCCCCAGCTCCCGGAGGCAATCTCTGGGGAAGCTTTTCATGAATATTTGGGAGACATCAAACGAAAAAGAGAACAAGAACAACAAGGAAAGATAGCTCGGCAAGAAGAAAGGATGAGGAAGAAACAGGAAAGACAAGAACAATTAAGGGTAAAAAAAGAAAACAGAGAAAGGAAAGCGGAAGAACAAAGAAATAGAAGAGCAGAAGAACAGCATCAGAAAAATGATAAGAAGAAGGATGTAGAAGAAAGAAGACAGCAGAAAGCAGAAGAAAAGACCAAGAAAGATCAAGAAAGAAGACGGTAGATGAATCAATGAATAAAGAGCATCAGACGAGGGAAGAAAGTGAGAGAAGGAAAGGAAGGCAAATTCAGAACAGCTGAGCAGGAAAAAGAAACAAAAGGCAGACAGAATGAATGAGCTGGGCAAAAAGAAGAAAGAGTCTCGTACAGTAGCAGCAGCAAAGCAGAAGCAATAAACTCTCACTACAAATCCATCTTTACCGTGGATGACCCAACTGCTGAGCCATCCTTCTTCTCGGCCCCATATCCATCCATGGGTAGCATCGTGGTGGATGAAGAAGGAGTACTCCAGCTTCTAAAAGGTCTAGATGTCCACAAAGCATGGGGTCCAGATGAGATATTGAAAAAGCATGCTGAAATTCTAACGCCACTCCTCACCAAGATCTTCAACAATCAATGAGGAGAGCCTCTAGACTGGCTCGCGGATCGCGCCATTGACCCAAGAGAAGTCATGCAGTTGATGCAAGGTTGCAAGTATTTGTGGCATTTAACTTCTACGCAACCTCCAATTTTAATTTCAGTGTCCTCAAGGATCATGGTGTTTCACTCTCAACTTTTTGCTGGATTATTTCTTGCGTGAATTTTTCTTGCGTAAATATAAATGAAGAGATAGTGACGTGGAGGCCTCCGATTTTTATTCTGGTGTTCTCAAGGATGATAGTGTTTCAGTTTCAAGTGTTTGCAGAATGAATTCTTGCGTGACACAGGTCCTCGTGAATATAAAAGAAGAGATAGCGACAACTACCGGGAAGCCACTCGCCTCCATAAATTCCCTCTGCTTCTCCATGGCTGGCTTGAACGTCAGTATCTCTTCCTTGATATTTACAAGGACCTAAATTTTTAAAAATGAATTATGCTCATACTTATTTGAGGGCTATCAAATACTACTAATAACAAGATGGATATCATTATGGCGCACATTTTCACCACACAAGATACTCAAGGTTCTCCAATATTATCTAAGCTGTAACTAGGCAAACAATGGGGTGCTCACAGCATTCAAGGAATTCCATTCAATTAACACCTTGGTGGAGTATGGCATATGTAGATTATGTTTTGCCAAATGACTCCAGCTGGGGCTCGAACCCACGACCTTCGCATTTCTAGTCAAGTGTATAAACCGCTTGACTATGATATCTCTACGACACACAGC
The DNA here is from genome assembly GCA_035222895.1 of Strongylocentrotus droebachiensis. Classification (NCBI taxonomy): domain Eukaryota; kingdom Metazoa; phylum Echinodermata; class Echinoidea; order Camarodonta; family Strongylocentrotidae; genus Strongylocentrotus; species Strongylocentrotus droebachiensis. Next base: position 341,778 of record JAVYIG010000473.1, on the reverse strand, counting down.
TAAAGAGCTCTCATAATAGATGCTATCTTTTCTTGGACCTGTGAATAGTGATCCTCCTCTTTGCTGTCTCGTTGCGTTCCTGCTTGCGTTCCTGCTTGCGTTGAGCTCTGAAAACCTGGCAGACCCATTTGCCTGATCTCTCCTTGTAGTTATGAATCAGAGTATCCAGGTCCATTGAAAAGTGATGTTCTCCATTCTGGGGTATAACAAATTGAGAAGCATAACACAACTCTTAATATGTGGAACCATTACAGATTTTGCAGAGAAGCCACCTACTTATTGATATATTTGGTAAATTAGTATTTGGACCTGATTGATATAACGCATGTGAACCAATCTTGGTCATTTTTCTCTGTATTTTTATGGAATTTCTTAGAAAATTTGATTAGTTTCCTAGACTTCTAGTGAAATCTGCTTTAAAGGTACTACATGTATGTTCCATTTGCAGGCCAAAAAAATGAAAAGGTTAAATTCCAACGGCATTTGAAAGATAATACTAATTTAGAACTTCCCTACAAATAGGGGGGCTTGAAAATGTCTTTAAGTGGGAAAATAACGACTATTAGTTGTCTAATCAATTTAAGAGCTATAGAGCCAGTAAATAATAGTCTGATTTTCTGACTATTGTACCGAATGGTCGTACGTTTTATGCTGCGCAAAGATTCAATCACTTTAATTTTGGCCATTACAAGAAGTGGGTTATTGATGTAGACAAATGCTCATGTACTCTTTACAGCTCATTTTATGTATGTTATTACCAAAGAAGAAAAAAGCCAGTCAGTCACTCAATAGCGTCTGACAGTGAAGTCTAGCAAGTAAACGGGTTTCCTTGCATAATTTGAATACTAGAACACTGATAACGTTTAAATTTCACAGATAGGACATACATGACATATTCATAATTCCTGCAAAGTTCTACAGAATTTGATGTTGGCTGCAAAAGGGACATAGTACCTTTAATGACTGCCTGTACAGAAAGAAACCTGTCTATGAAGGCTGCTTTTTCTGCTTTCCTTGATAGAATTTCTTGTTGAAATACACACATAAAAACCCTTTACCTAAAGACCACCTGCCTATAAATCCTTATTTGTCTACCTTGAGCAGTCTTTCACTGTAGCAACTTACCTCGTCCCATTCACCAGGCATCCTGAACTTCTTCAGGAGGCGTCCAGTCGGGTTGTCATGGAAAGTCACACAACCTATATTAGAAAAATCATCAGCTTCAGTTGCCATGGAAACAAACAAGATATCCAGGTCCGCTTCAGAGCCAATGTTATTGATCATCTACAAAAGGGAGAGAGTTGAATTGAGTCATCATAAAAACTAACACATTTTATAGAGAGCAGGACCCTGTATTACAAAGAGTTCATATCAATTGTAACTTATTTACAATTGATATCAATCGCAACTATGTACATAAGAGATAGGAGATTACAAACTTGCGATTGAATGGACTTGCAATTGATTCGGATCAATTGAAACTCTTTGTAAGACGGGGCCCAGATTGCTTTTAAAACTTATGGCAAAAAGCTTATCAAAATTTAAAAAACAACCCATTATGGGGAAGGGGGTCTACTAGATAGATTTGTAAATGCATTTGATGGTGTGCAGATTGCTTTTCAAATAGCCGTCCTACAAAATTATGAAACAGGTTCCAGGAGCAGGGAGCACACACATTTGTCATTTTATTTCCTAAGTCCTTGCCATTCAGTTACAAGCAAAGTTTTGCCACAACAGATTAGAGAAAGAGATAGATAGAGAGTTTACCAAGTCATGTCTGAAAGGGACTTTGATCATCTAGCATATAAGTATTGGTGTGTAATCCGAAGTTCTGGAATCGTCAAAATGATTAGAAATTTGGCCCAGTCTTGGTAAAGTTACAAGCACTGTACACAGAAAGATGTATATGGGACTACACAAACATGTGGCATAAAAATCTGTTCCGATGTTTATGCTGTTACATGCCAATTTGAAGGGCCATGCTTTTCAGGGAACCTTTTTAATGTGATGTTCTTTCACACTTGAATGATAACAATGATAATGCTCATAAATTATTTGTCACCTCTACCCAGAACTCAACCTTCTCTTTAAGCAAAATGTGATGAGTTACCTCTGAACTGAATGCCACATACATGGAGGCCTCCTCATCACTGTCACCAAACCAACTCTTTCTATGTTTGATGAGTCTACCACTGCTTGACAAGGTTGTACCCATTTCCTTCATTTCTCTCTCCAGCTCACAATCATCGCGGTAAGGCCAGGGCGATATCACATGGTCCTGGACTAACTCGCTCTGACCGTCTTCATGCTGCTTCAATTTCAATACACTGCAGGCAAATAAAAATATAAATTCTATATATCCCGTGTTGTCAAGGTTTGGCACTGTTTGTATACATGTCAGATAAAACATAATTCACTGACATAATGCAGTAGCGATTGCTCTAGGCTCTATTTCATCACATATATAGGAAGGGCTCGACACTAGCTCATATAGTCCAGACCCCACATATTTCAAGATATTTTCATTGTTTTGTACATATAGACTTTAAAAGTTTAATCCGGAACCCGTCCCAAAAAAGTTAGTGTGGAGCCCTGAAATTTTAGGTTAGGTTTGGGTTAAGGATTAGGATCACGCATAGTGTATAGCCCATAGCTGAAGTTTTGAATTAGTTAGTGTAGATACTGACTGTGCAGGAAATGACACTAGAGCAAGGGTTATACAACCTATAAATCATATCAATATGCATATATTCAAATCTAATTTTCAAGCCTTAGCACAAACTACCAAAATTGGGCTCCTTAAAAGGAATTATCACTTCACTATAAAACTCATTTAATAATAATGATAATAAAAATATTCCACTTTTCTATAGGGATGTCTCTAAGCGCTGATATACTATTACACCGGTCATTGGATTCAGTCCTTGCCTGCACACAGTGTGCACAATCTCCACTCCCTGGGGAGCATTCCAGCCAGGTGTTACTTGAAGCTCAAAAACTGTTTGAACATCATAGACGGTAGCATCCTACCAGGTTCCAATTTAACACCAGGGTGGAGAGTAGCAATTGCAGGTTAATATCTTGCCAAAGGATATCAGTGCCGTGTCATGATTCAAACCCTCAACCTTTGCATCTCCAGTCAAGCGCCTTAAACCACTCAGCCACAACACTCCTATACATAGTGGCCTGGCTTTCCATGTCTCAAAATCGTGACTTCAAGTTTGAGAAGTAGTAGTAAAGATAAACATCTAAGAAGACTTTCTAAAACTTTTTATTACCCCTCCCCCCCCCCAACAACAACAACAACAAAAAATCTAGCAATACATGATCTCAGATAATAGTGTGTGTTTGTGATTGTGTAAGTTAGGGGAAACTGAAAAACAACACAGAACAAAAAACAAAATATAATACATGTAAGCTTTGGCCCAGTTGCTTTACAAATAATCTATTTCAAATGAAATGTACCTCATTGAACGCATCTTAGTGTTGATGATCCGATCTGAGCCGTCAGTATGGAAGAAAGATGTTGGCATACCATGATCTGCAGCCACAATATTCCGTTCTAATGTTCCATTGATAGCCTGAAAGCAACACAATACGGGAACAAACAGGGTTAATTTCTGATCCAAATTGGTCTACTACATGTATATCTTGAAATTGCTTGGAGACAGATCTATCCAGAACTAACTAAATAAAGATTACCCCTACAATTATCATTTTTATCTATCATCATCATCATAACCATCACCACCATTCTGATGATTGCAATCAGAAGGAATTGAACAGTCCATTTAGAACTATGCACATTGATAATGATAATTTGCATAATGTCATGAATATTCACTAGCAAAATAGCCAATCACAGAAACTGTCTCATGAAAATGCCTCTGTGTAGAAAATGAATAGGAAAAAAGTGAGTTGAATTAAAGTGCATTAGGTAGGTCAGACAGAAGGGGTACAGTAAATGGAAACACCCAAAGAAAAGACACACACAAAATGTGCTTAGATTATAAACATGTCATGCCTGCCAAGGAACTAAACACACCTTAGATGCAAGAAGTAGATATTGTGATGAATCTACCATCTTGAAATTACTTCTTTGTAAAGATTAATAATGAACTAAAATCCTTTGATTCTTGTGCTGGTTTCAATGGATATAGATTACTTACCTCTTTCTTGTTTGCTAAGCTGTAGACCTTGATCACTCTAGGATCCTTCCTATTACTCGCTGGAGGTGACATCATGAAATGCCAGGGGAATCCCCCAAACTTCACATCATGGTCATAACATCGGACCTTAAACAACACTGCTGGTTTCTCTGGAGTCAAAAGGTTCAATTGATAAATATATTTGATGCTTAGGTTTCCTATTTTTCCTAGCAGGAATGTACATGAATTTGAATTCACATTCATAACACACTTGAAGTACTTTTAAAAATGATATTAAATTGTAGGTTTTCCTGATGTACATATAAATGTTCTTTTTATCAAATTAGAAAAGAGGTACCATAAAATGAAAAAAGTACCAGGAAAAGACGGCATACATTATTTCTGAATCAGGTAGTATGACCGATGTTCTTGCAACAATCCCTCTGCATTAATTTCTTACATTAACAGAGTTCCTAACTTTAACCCTGGACAAAACACTATAGCTAATCCTAACCCTACATCTAACCTAAAACAATCGCAATGCAAATCCTTACCCTACACCTTTGACAAATTAAAGCCTGGACCAAATGTCAGAAAACTCTGATTCATAAATATGCCTTTCAAAATGTGACAGAAAAATGGATCACAGAATAAGAAACAAAACAATTTTGATAAATGAAAAATGGAAGATAATTGTTCTTTTACCTGTTAATTTGATAGTGATAGGGATACCGAGGGGAGCCTCGCCTATCTTGCATCCGCCTGCTTCACCGTTTGGAAAGTTATCACCTAGTCTGAGCTTACTGGGATGCTGCATGTACAAAGGAGGCAACGATTGACAACTATAAAATCTCATGGAAGCCACTGTTTCTAGAAAATTATTAATGTTTCAACTTGCAATCCAATTAAAATAATGCAAAGTTTGCAGAAATTTTGAATTGGATTGATAGTAATTCTTTAAAATGTTGATATATTTGGATGCCCCTGTGGATGTATTATAAGCACTAGAAAATTTAGCCCCTAAACACTTCAGCTTTCGAGAAATATTAAAAAAAATTACCGTTGCTCCCGGTAAATTTCAAATATTTCAAATAGCGCCTAAGGCCATTCCATGGTAGCTGCGATCATGAAAATCTCAGAATATGCAGTTCTGATATATAATTTTCAAACGGTAATAGCGAATCGGTCGATGGAGTCAAGAAATATTGTTTTAGAACTTAAGTAATATCAGTTTTGAGAGGGCGCTATATAACATAAAGAGTTTATTATTTACAATTTCATCACTTTAGACTCCATTTCAACCGCAACAATGATCATTGAATATTGTTAAATCGCTTATGCTTCTAATATGTTCATTTGAACCAAATTCATGACCCTATACCAAAACTTTGTAATACCTTTAATGCATTGAGAAGTAGACCCAACATTTCTGAATGACCAAAGTTATTCAATTTACTGTGGATACAGATATGTGCAAGTATGCTATGAAATGGACAATCTGAAAGATATGTATCAATTTTAAAATAGGTTAATTAAAACTGAATGTGCTCAATAACGCACTGAGAACTGGGCTTAGTAGGTGCCCCCCATACACAATGCATGTGAAAATTTATTCGTGCATCTTTACAAGTATAAGACCAAAACATTTCTTACTCTTATGCTATACAAGTCATTGGTTACTCATAGCACAATGGCACAATTTGAAGTGGACATCTCTTTATAGACACGATATGTATCCGACTGGTCTATCCATCTTACCTCCTCTAGTATTCTCTCAAAGCTGTATAATCGGACGATCCCTCGTTGGTGAGATGTGTAGAGCATGTTACCTCCGTATATATGAGCACCAGTAGTGTCACTACCAAACACCTGGTTAGAAGACAAGCATGAATTCAATTTTGATGTTATCTATACACATGAGGTTTACCTGAACATAACCTTTGACAGGCACTATAGTCATATCAATTTTTAAAACATGAACATGGGATAAGCATGATTTCAATATTTGTTTATTTATTTCTGATATTTATACAGGGTGGCACATATCACCAATTTGGTGGTCTTCCATGAGGCCCTGTTTGGTGAGAATAAAACAAATAACAGCAGCATCTATACACATGCGTACACACACAGGGTCAACCTGAAGATAACACACATGGGCACTACTTGTATCAATCATAAATACTAAAGGGCCAATACTAATAGAGACATGAATGATTCAATCGCCACACCAATACAGCACCTTCCTATGGAATACTTTCATACATGGATATCTGCATAACACAACTAATGGAATTATCAAACGAAGAATTCAGGATGAAAGAAACATATGTCACAACTATATTTTTGACTATCAAATATTTCATCCCTCCCCTGGATCATGGGTACATGTAATGGAACAGCCTTAATACAGATGACAAACACTCACCCTCAAATCGATTTCCATGCATGCTTTCAGCTCTAACGGATAGATCGTGAACATTGCCATTGTGAGAAGAATATTGGATTGGACATCTGCCTGAAAAAGAATACAAACAAAAATAACAATATATTCTTTTAATTTCCCTTATTCTTAATAAACACAATTCAAATGACAGACACTTCTACTTTTTGCATCTAGAATGCCCTACACTTCCTCTTCTTCACTGAACAATGAAAAAAGTAATCACATTCATAAATGTTGATTTTTTTTTTTTTTTAATAATTTTTTTGTTCCATATGTTCATGAATTATATCCTATTGTATTTTAAAGTGTATTCCTATCCTCTGCTTTCTTTTAATTGGCTTTTTGTCAGGTTTTCTACACATATCTTTTTAATTACTCATAAAATGTTGATTTTTTTTTTTTAAATATCAGTTTTTTGTTTCCATATGTTCATGAATTATATCCCATTGCATTTTAAAGTGTATTCCTATCCTCTGCTTTCTTCTAAATGGCCCTTTGTCAGGTTTTCTCCACACACCCTTTCAAATAGGGTTTTTAGTATATTCTTTAAAGTGATAAGCTGTTGACATCCTAAGGAGGACTCAACAACAATAATGGCTACTTACTGCTCTCATTAAAGAGGTTGTTTGTGATTTTGTAGTCTCGACAACAAATGAAAACCCCTCCTCATTCCAATCGAGATAGCTGCAAATGAAAAGACAGATTAAACGACTATTAGAGAAATGGGGATAGCCTGAAGATAGCCGGATGATGAGAAATACAATAATGACTTCTGTTAATTTCAGTAAAGGTACATGTAATTGCTAAGGAAATAGATATAATTAGTCAGAACAGAGGTACAATTTATCAGAAAAAAAGAGAAGAATAGCAGCAGGTGACAGAATTAAGTAAAACAGTAATTAAAGAATAAAGGGAATTGAAGAGAGTTGAAGACAGAAGAAGAGAGTAATGTTGTTTTTTTTTTTTTTTTGGGGGGGGGGGGTAAATATGACAGAGAAAAATACAGGAAGGCCACAAAACAGAAGATTGGGAGAGGGGGAGGGGCATTTTCAATCACAGAACCTTACAAATTGAATAAAACATACTTCAACATGATGAGCAACTAGTCTTTTTAAAGAATAGGCCAACTAGCCTAGCCCCACCCCCCCCCCCCCCCCCCGAATCAAGTAAGTTGAAAGAACAGTCCATTTAGAAACCTATTACCACCGCCATCCCTGACATTACTCACTTGTAGTTGAGCTGAGGGTGGAGGTAGACAGCCTGGAGCACACGTCCTGTGTTGAGATCGCATCTTTTTATCCACTTATCTTTTGTGAGAGTAATGAGATGTGGTCTAGTGTCTTCAGATACATCCTCCTGTAAAGAACAGCACATGCATGGTTAGGAAGGACAAACACAGAAACATTGTCATAAAATGTGCATTTCAATATGCAATTTAGATAATAGCAAAATACAAAGAGAATGGATTCACTGGTGTGCATGGAAGTTTAACCATCTTGAGACAATGGAGGTTTCCATTTTGTAATGAATACTTCCCTTGTACACAGCAGGTCATAAAAGTTAACACAGAGAAAAGAAGTGTTGAAAATAACAAGTATAGCTAAAAAAGACAAACATATTCCTTCTATGCAGTTCTATCTCACATTAGCACTTGTAGTTCTGTAGATACAAAATGTAGCTGTAACAAACCTGATATCCACTGAAAGTGTTTCTTGAAAATAAGTAATTCAAAACTAGCCAGTATTAAAGTGAATATTATGCTATGCATGATTACACCACCCCTCCCCACACATACCGGATGGACATCGCAAACAAGGGCATCTTCAATCTTGACATTGGCTGGACATGTAGGCAGCTTGTAGAGTGGTGAGGGCTTTCCATTGTAACCACACCTACATGTACATGTAGAGATGGTGGAAATGAATGATAGAGGATGGTAGAAATAATAGTTCTTCAACAAAACACATTTGGCACATTTTTGTTATTAGAAACTCACAAGTAAAAAAGGGTTATTCTGTCAAATCTGTCCTATAGCCAGGAAAGCTCGACTTCAAAACATTTTGTAACACAGAACACAGACTCTTACAAGTTCAATCTGGATCCAAAAGTGGAGCCCATGAAGTTTGCTTGACATGATCATACAAACATAGGGCTCGACACTAACAGGCGCCCGGTATGTACATTGGCGCCTCAAATTAATGTCGTCCAAACCCAAAAATGTTTTAATTTTGAAATAGGGCCCATGCATTTACACCCTCAAAAGATCTATTTGGACCCCCTTCCAAAAAATTTAGTGTGGAGCCCTGCATTACATATTCCTATCTAAGTAAAGTAAGTAACACATCCAGGAAAATATGAGCCTTGTTATAAGTCTAAGTACAATGCTTGCACAAGTCTTGTCACAATGTGGGGAATCAGAAATGAAACGATTCTTACCAAGTATAACAATTCCTATAGCCGTCAGCATAGAGTCGGTTACTGGGGCAGGATATGAAGAGAGAGAAAAAAAAGTCGATGAGTCAGAACGTTTGTATATATTTTATATGAAATGGAATTATAACATTTTTTTACAATCATTTTTTTGTGTGCAGATTAGAGGTGATTTCTGGGCCCTGTCTTAAAGGCCTATTGTACTACTTGAAGCTACTTCCTCCCTCTATTTAGAAAACAATGCCTACCAGTAATCGGTGACCATTGGTCCCCCATGATCCTCTTTTTCTTATGTTAATTGAGAGCTGAGTTGATGAGATAGCCACCTGTGAGTGACCTTCCGGGTTGTCTAATCCCTCCTAGCCAAACTAGTACAGACGGCCTTTAAGAGTCGTTTTGATCGTCTACCTTACAAAGTTACATGTACATATCCCTGTCTCCTACAAAGTACAAATTGATTGGAATCGATCACAACTGTTTAAAATGTGGGGTCCAGCTGGTAATGTAAAATGTAACAAAACAAATGCTGATTAATTTAATTAGCAAAGAGCAGTGTTTTCCACATTTTGTCCGGAATGCCATATTGTGGAGTGATATAGATCTATTAAACAAAGATCTTTTAACTACATGTACGTCAAAGAATCTCATTTGAACATCCCCCTTCTTCTATCTGTATTTCTTCCTCTGATAATTCTGAAAGTCAGACAGTAATAATAATACCATGAAAAGCTGAAGTCGTACATGAGTTGAGTAGCGAAAGTACACTCTAAAGTAGCAATTAAAGGTGAATTTGTTCAGTTAAGTTTGCTGATTGTGTCATAACTGTATTTCACATGAAGTTGTAATTTATATTTTTTTGTTTTTCAATTCTTACCTTTCATAAAATGTTGAGGTTGATGATTGCAATTCACATATTTGCTTGAATTTAACATCATCCTGAGGAAAAACAAGAGTTTAAGTCTAAATTAATCCCAGGTCCACCGGGGATTCATACACTTCAGCAATTTATTTTGATTACCGTAAATAAAACACCAGTCTAGATATCAATAAAACTTGCTGTGTATCAAAATCTATCGATACTTCTCCAGGGGAAACAACATTATTTAGGCATTTTGTGACCAACATTCATACATTAAGTGCAGGCCTGAGTCATGTCGGGTTTTTCATAAACCGGGTCCCGACGGCCTTGCACCGATCGGGACCCGGTGTCCCGAAATCAGCTCGCAGGAATTGTCACTTGCCTCTATAAATAGCGCATATAATCAGTATGTCCCTTAAAAGTGACCTTTTTTATCAGTCAAATAAATCAACACATGCATACCTCGGCACAGATTGGTATATTCTTCCATTTGACATTATTTTCATCCATGATTGGCGATGTTTAGTGCCATTATCGTGCCTCTCAAAGTAAAAAAACTCGAGCAAAAATATAAAGACAACATTCGAGCCGCCATTTTGATTCATGCAGGTTGAATAAATCGGGTAAAAAAAAATGAATGTTAGAATTATAAAACGGCTTTCTAAAAAAATCTTCTTTACAACATACCAATTAAATAATTTGTTAAAGACAAATAAATATTTATCTCTTATTTTAAACATCGCATGCTTTTTTTTAAAGCTGAAAATTACTTGGTAATCACAAGAAGTTTTGATACGATTAGCTGTTGCAAGGCAAGTTCAGACTAGTCTCGGAAAAATGCGCAGTGCTCCTTGTCGTTAGCTGTAATGCGTGCCAGAACGAACCCAAACCAAGACGTGATCGTAACGAGAAAAAATCATTAAAAACTATGAGAGCACAATTGGAAAGACAACTACTCAAAATTATCGTACGCAGATACATAACTTGGAGGAAGAATACAATAGTTGTCCAAGAAAAGCCACAGAAATTGTGATAATCGAGGAGTAACTTGGTACATTTTTATCGCAAGGGGCCTGCTGCAATACTCGAATCCTTTGATATACTGCTTTTTATTGTAGAGGGCGGTATTTTTTTTCGATCTAGCCTCGTGTTCAATTTACACACGTGTAATTCGGAGCAGCAGGCCCATTCGATAATGATTGTACCTATAGTAACTCCTTAAATATCACTATTTCTGTGGCTTTTCTTGGACAACTATTGTATTCTTCCTCCAAGTTATGTATCTGCGTACAATAATTTTGAGTAGTTGTCTTTCCAATTGTGCTTTCGTAGTTTTTAATGATTTTTTCTCGTTACGATCACGTCTTTGTTTGGGTTCGTTCTGGCACGCATTACAGCTAACGACGAGGAGCACTGCGCATTTTTCCGAGACTAGTCTGAACTTGCCTTGCAACAGCTATCAGTATCGAAACTTCTTGAGATTACCAAGTAATTTTCAGCTTTTAAAAGAAGCATGCGGTGTTCAAAATCAAAGAAAAAATATCTATTTTGTCTTTTAAAAATTATTCGATCGGTATGTTGTAAAGAAGTACTTTTTAGAAAGCCGTTTTATTATTCAAACATTAATTTTTCTTTCAACCTGATTTATTAATCGTGCCGAGAGACCCAGCCAGTACAGTAGCTGGCTAGCAGCTGGCAACAACAACTGCTTTGCAATTTATATCAGCAGTTCGGATTGATTCAGGATGAGCTAGAATATGATTGGTAGCAATTAAATACTTAAGTTTTAAGGTGGATTGATTTTAGTGGTGTGCAAAACTGCAATTTCTTACATATTTCTTAATTTTTTTCGGAGCGTCGGTTCTCAAAAAACGAAACCGGGACCCGACGGCAACGGTCGGGTCCCGGTGTGATCGACCGTACCGACTCAAGCCTAATTAAGTGATTAGGGTTTAGGACTGAATAAATACTGGGTACCCAGATCCGGGGGGGGGGGGGGGGGGGGGGGGATCAGAGATAACCGTTTCCCAAAATCGGATGGCAATGAAGAAAAGGCCCCTTAAAGATGAAGTTGAGTTCTGGTCATGCGATTGCATTGTGAAAGAAACGGTGTGGAATCGACCAGAAAAGGTTGATCATCTAGCATATAACAATTTGTGTGTATTGCAAGGTTCTGGAATCATCAAAATGATAAGAAATTGGCCAAGTCTTGGTAAAGTTACAAACACTGTACACAGAAAGATGTATATGGGACTACACAAACACGTGGCGTAAAAAACCTACCCCCCCCCCCCCCCCCCGAGTTTTACGATGTACATGACATATTTAGAATATGAAGGCATTTGAAGAGCCATGCTTTTCAGGGAACATGTCTCATCTGATGTTCTTCCACACTAGCATAATGAGAATGATAACGCTCACAAATTATTTTTCACCTCTTCCCAGAACTCAACTTTCTCTTTAAAGATATAGACCCCCTATGCAAATGTAAAAAGAGAAAATAGGAGTCACCACTTTGATTCAAGCAGGATGAAAGAATCGGGCTCAAAAAAAAAATTGTTGGGATAACAAAATGTCATTCTAGACTCTAGACCTCGGCTCTAGACTCTAGATCTAACATTTGTTAGACCTCTAATACTATTTTTTCTTAAAAAATTCTTCTTCACAACATACCGATTCATAAATATTCATAAATATTCATAGGTCTATTTGCTGCGCCAATACTGCGCATGCGTACTGTCTCTTCGCCATATTAAATAGGCAATAGACTCTAACTTAGATCTATACATCAATGTATCGTCGGGTAGGACGAAGAATCATCGTTTTTCCCATCAAAGACAAAGTCAAAGACTTTTTTTGAATTATAATTTTAAGAGGAGTCTAAGTAAACTAAAAGGAAGTCAAAATTGTAATTACATATTCTAGTACCTGATTACATTGCCAAAAAAATGTGACCCAACCCGCTAGTACTAGTAGTAGGTCTACAGTAGACTAGTACAGTATATTAAAAGGTAGCCTCTAATCGGGCACATCTACAAGGAGGTCAATGAATATGCATATCAGTGACGTCGTGTCAATTCATGAATATTGATATTCTTGACTGCGCGCGTACGATCGTACGTACGTACGTACGTACAGAATTGGGGTCATGTACAATGAAGGTAATACGTGCAACACAGTGGTTCAGCCAGATCAGGGCAAAATCTTACCATTATACAGTTGTATTGTCCGTGATTATGAGGTAGAAGTGTTTGAGTGTTAAGTAAATTTATTTAGTGTGGATTTTGATACATTTTTGATACAGTTTATACAAAATTGGCGATTCTTTTGATCGTTTTTTAACTCCAAAAAACACGTGACCAACTCGGTCGTCGGCTAAACCACCTCCCTGTAGATGTGCCCGCCTACTACCTCTACATGTGCCCGATCGAGATAGGGATCGAGTTAGTGTAATAAAATAGTATTCTATATTCAATATCCGAGAGATAACGGATGTAACATTAAAGCTCCCTTATATATGAGTTTACAACTATCAATTCAACATCTTTGCATTGATTTTCTTTGAGGTAAACTTGTTTAACGTTGTCAATACATCACCTCCCTGTAGATGTGCCCGCCTACCGCTACATGTGCCCGCCTACCGCTACATGTGCCCGAGATAGGGATATGTAGGAAGGCATACAACTTAGTGTTGTAGGCCTATATTGAATTTCCGACATGTCATGAATATAATAAAGCTTCCTAAGATACAAATGAGTTTCATAAATATCAATTTATCTTCTTTTCATTGATTTTCGTTGGATTTTACGTGTTTTAAGTTATCATAACATTCACCTCCCTGTAGATGTGCCCGCCTCCCGCTACATGTGCCCGAGATAGGGGAAATGTAGTGAGGCATAGAACTACTGTTGTATACTGAATTTCCGTCATGTGATGGATATAATAAAGCTTCCTAAGATACAATTGAGTTTCACAAATATCAATTTATCTTCTTTTCATGGATTTTCTTTGGATTCTACGTGTTTTACGTTGTCAAACAACCACCTCCCTGTAGATGTGCCCGCCTCCCGCTATAATATGTGCCCGAGATAGGGGAAATGTCGGTATAGGCATACAACTAGTGTTGTATATTGAATTTCCGTCATGTCATGGATATAATAAAGCTTCCTAAGATACAATCGAGTTTCACAAATATCAATTTATCTTCTTTTCATGGATTTTCTTTGGGTTATACGTGTTTTACGTTGTCAAACAACCACCTCCCTGTAGATGTGCCCGCCTCCCGCTACATGTGCCCGATATAGGGGGAGTGTAGAAAATAGGCATACAACTACTGTTGTAAATTGAATTTCCGACATGAATGTAAAGGATGTCATTTCACCATTATTTGTAAACAACCGTTACGGAATTAGAAATAAATCACGTTTGAATGTTATTTCCCCAAAGCCCCCCCCCCCCCCCCCCCCCCCCGATCTACACCTTGTTGGAATTGCAACTGATATCCCTTACCTTTCTTCATTCTCTTTTTTTTCTTCCCTTTCTCTCCTCTTTCCAGTTCCCTTCCCTTCCTTCCCTCTCACTTTTAGGTTTGATGGGGGTGGGGGCAAGGTCATTTTGGCCCCCACCCCGTTCTACACATTGTTGGCGGGATTAACCGCAACTGATCTCCCCTTCACCTTTTCTCCCTTTTCTTTTCTTCTTCCTCTTTTTTGTTCCCTTTTAGCTCTCCTCTTTTCCTTTTCATTCCTTCGGCAAGGGCATTTTTCCCCTCCCCCCCCCCCCCCCCCGATCCACAACTTGTTGGTGGGAAAATTGCAACTGATATCCCCCTTCTTTTCTATTCTTCCTCCTTTTTTTCCTTCCCTTTATCTCCTCTTTTCATTTCCTTTCCTTCCTTCTCTTTTATTTTTTGATTGGGGGGGGGGGGGGGGGCAACAGCCTGGGAGGCAAGGTACCCTCGATCTCCTTCTTCCCTCTTTTCTTTTCTTCTTCCTCTTCTTTTTTCCCTTTCTCTCCTCTTTCCCTTTCCCTTCTTTTCCTTCTCTCTCTCTCTCCTTTTTTTTGGGGCGGGGGGGGGGGGGGGGGGGGCAAGGCCCGCTCGGCCCTCTCTGGATCCGCGCCTGGTAACACTTACCTTTTAACTTTGTTTAACAGTGTAGAGGTCTGTATTTAAAATCAGTATCCTTTAATGTGATTGTTGATTATTACTCAGTATACTTTTGAGTAATTTATTTGTTTGATAATGATTCATTTGACGGACTACTTTCTTTGGGTATGTTAATGTTTTCTGTAAGATAATTTGTTTGTGTAAATATATATAACAGTGTTTCAAGAACGAAACAGTGCATACGAGCAGGGGCGTCTCCAAAGAGGGGGATGTGGGGGTGCGACACCCCCCCCCCCCCCCACCTGTCAGGATATTGTCGGTAAAATTGCGCTGCCGTCGGGAAAAAAGAGATAAGGGGGAGGGGAAGAAAGAGAGGGAAAGAAAAGAAAAAAGAAAAGGAAAATAAAGGAAAGAAAGGAGAAAAAAGGGAAAAGAAAGGAAAGAGAAAAAGAGGGAGGAGAGGAAAGAAAAGAAAAGAAAGAAAAGAAAATAAGGAAAAAGGAAGAAGAAAACAAACAGAGAAAAAGGAAACAAGGGGAGGTAAGAGCCTGATAGAGGAGGGGTTGGAGTAAACGAGAGAGGGGGTTGTTGGGTGGAGTTGTCTCGTCGAGGGAGCAAGAAAGACACGCGGGGTTGGGCCGGACCACGAGCCTACTTACTGTCTGGAGAGGGGTGAGAGGTGCCAGGGGGGGGGGGGGCACTTCAGAATTGTGATTTGTTTGAGACTTTGGGGGATAGGGGGCTTGAACACTTTCGGACCTTGACGGTTTTCGCGTCATGTATCGTACAAAGAGATAATGCAATCCAAATACGAATCAAACATTTATTGTCTTTTTTGTTGGGGTGAGGGTGATGGTGATGGCTAAGGAGGTCTGATAAGGTATTTTTAGA
This sequence comes from Strongylocentrotus droebachiensis, assembly GCA_035222895.1. Lineage (NCBI taxonomy): Eukaryota > Metazoa > Echinodermata > Echinoidea > Camarodonta > Strongylocentrotidae > Strongylocentrotus > Strongylocentrotus droebachiensis. Next base: position 325,897 of record JAVYIG010000473.1, on the reverse strand, counting down.
CAATTAAAGTAAAAAATGCCGTGAGAAATTTGTCTTCGTTTTTATTTTGGGGTGGGATATCTAGCCCTCATAGCAACAAGGGGGCCTGATATAATGATAAACACAGAACAAACACATGAAAAATACGGAATGTAAACATAAATTTGAATGCAGGTTCAATAAAAAATAAACATTGATTAATTAATTCGAGACATGGTAAATTCAAAGCAAACACAGAAAATACATGTAATAGTTATTCGAGTCGATATATACATGCCTAAAGGTTCACACACGAAATATAGATAATCAATTAATTTCAATAACCAAACCATAATAAAAAGAAAGAAAATACAACAAAGGGAACAAATAGAACGAAAATTAAGGCTGATGTAAGTTGTTATGAAACAAGATAGATAATTACAGAACAAACACATCATAATATACATATCACCTGTCAATTCAACATACACATTGAGAACAGTAATATATTGTTGTATTTTTTGCTTTGTTTTTGTGAAAAAGCATTATTGTCATCCTATGCTCACTGTCTCCCACGAGTTTGAAATAGTGTCTTATTGTCGGGGTCATCTCGTAGGAGAGGTTGGTAATCATATATATTGTCTTACTGTCACGTTCTAAATCTGTCTTTTTTTTCTTTGTTCCTGGTCGAGGTGGTTTCCTTGTAAAATATATCGTCTTGTCACCAAAGATTAGCCAATCAGTTGAGGGGGGGGGGGAATATTTCACACGAGGGGGACAAATTACGATAGGATTACGTGTGTGTTATGTTTCCTTTTTTTGTCACCACTGGAGCGGGGGAAATATATTAGCTAGATTATGGGGATGTTTTTATATAATTATCAAAGAAGGGAAAGAGAAGAGGAGAAAGAAAGAGAAAATAGAAAGGATAGGAAAGAAGGGAAAAGCAAGAAAAGGAAGAAAAGGAGCAAAATAAGAAGAAAAAAGAGAAAAAGAAAACAAAAGGGGATGAAAGAGAGAGAGAGAGAGAGAGAGGGGGGGGGGGTAAGAGCCTGAGAGAAAGGGGGTGAGTAAGAAAGAGGGGGTATGTTTGGTGGAGTCGCCACGTCGAGGGAGCAAGAAAGATATCAGTTGAATGTCTGGCTACACCATTATCTCAGGTACATGTAGGCCTAGCGGTAAGCGGGCACATCTACAGGGAGGTGATTTTTTGACAACGTAAAACACGTAGAATCCAAAGAAAATCCATGAAAAGAAGATAAATTGATATTTATGAAACTCATTTGTATCTTAGGAGCTTTATTATATCCATGACATGTCGGAAATTCAATATACAACACTAGTTGTACGCCTTACTACATATCCCCTATCTCGGGCACATGTAGAGGTAGGCGGGCACATCTACAGGGAGGTGGTTGTTAATTTGACAAGGTAAAACACGTAGAATCCAAAGAAAATCCATGAAAAGAAGATAAATTGATATTTGTAAAACTCAATCATATATTAGAAGCTCTATTTTATACTTAACACTGTCCATACACAACATTAGTTGAATATCTGGCTACATCTACCATTATCTCGGGCACATTGTAGCGGGAGGCGGGCACATCTACAGGGAGGTGAATGTTATGATAACTTAAAACACGTAAAATCCAACGAAAATCAATGAAAAGAAGATAAATTGATATTTATGAAACTCATTTGTATCTTAGGAAGTTTTATTATATTCATGACAATGACGGAAATTCAATATAGATCTACACATTAGTTGTATGCCTATACCGACATTTCCCCTATCTCGGGCACATGTAGCGGGAGACGGGCACATCTACAGGGAGGTTATGTATTGACAACGTTAAACACGTTTAACTCAAAGAAAATCAATGCAAAGATGTTGAATTGATAGTTGTAAACTCATATATAAGGGAGCTTTAATGTTACATCCGTTATCTCTCGGATATTGAATATAGAATACTATTTTATTACACTAACTCGATCCCTATCTCAATCGGGCACATGTAGAGGTAGGCGGGCACATCTACAGGGAGGTTATGTATCGACAACGTTAAACACGTTTACCTCAAAGAAAATCAATGCAAAGATGTTGAATTGATAGTTGTAAACTCATACATAAGGGAGCTTTAATGTTACATCCGTTATCTCTCGGATATTGAATATAGAATACTATTTTATTACACTAACTCGATCCCTATCTCAATCGGGCACATGTAGAGGTAGGCGGGCACATGTAGAGGTAGGCGGGCACATCTACAGGGAGGTGGTTTAGCCGACGATCGACCGAGTTGGTCACGTGTTTTTTGCAGTTAAAAAACGATCAAAAGAATCGCCAATTTTGTATAAACTGTATCAAAAATGTATCAAAATCCACATTAAATAATTTTACTTAACACTCAAACACTTCTACCTCATAATCACGGACAATACAACTGTATAATGGTAAGATTTTGCCCTGATTTGGCTGAACCACTGTGTTGCACGTATTACCTTCCATGACCCCAATTCTGTACGTGCGTACGATCGTACGCGCGCAGTCAAGAACATCAATATTCATGAATTGACACGACGTCACTGATATGCATATTCATTGACCTCCTTGTAGATGTGCCCGATTAGAGGCTACCATATTAAAAGGCAAAGTCTGATCACGAAGGCAGGCGCCACAACACATCACACGAAGCACTCCATTGGCGTTGCAACCGAGTTTACAAGCCCATGGCATGCTGCCTGGCACTAGCACTAAGCTCACGTCACCCGCTATAACCCGGTCATGCTCACCCAAGGTCCCGATGACTTTCATCGGGGTTCTGGATGCACAAAATCATTCATCATTCCCCACCTCAACAAGAGAAAATATCGAGTAATATTGACCTACCTGACATATAAAGTTCCTAATGATTCGATGATTTGTCCTCGTTAGGTTTTGCAGCCGTCTTTCCTTTGATCTGACCTGCAAAACTGCATTACGTTGACGTCTCATTTTTTCAGGTGGCCATGGGATAAATACACAGTAGTAGTACCGGTACCGTTCAATCAAATATCGCGATAGCTAACAAAATTATAAGTTACTTTTTACAAAAATGTTCAAAATTCGCGCGCAATATATTGAGCTGAGGCCAAGATAGAGGCGATGCGCGTAATTAAATGCTCTCGATGTATGATTATTTACCCTTATTACTAGTAATCTAAGCATAGATTATTGATATCATTATTACTATTATTATAATATCATTAACTTTATTATCAAATTTGTTTAACCACTCATCATCATTTCTATTTTTATTATTTATCACCATGATCATCATCATCATTGTTATTATTATTATTATTATCATTATCGACCTGGACGTTGTGTCAGGAGAATAATACAAAATCATCAAAGACTTATGTTGGGCAATATTATAAAGGACAAATTGTCATGATATGATGAATATTTTCTGTTAAATCCAAACTCAAGCAAGAAGTGTTTATGTGTGTTAAGTGTCCGGACACCCAAACCCCCATCTTCATGTGCAGGTTATGTGGTATCCAATCCATGGTTTTCTGGAAATGGGAATTGACAGTAAATCAAAAGTATATAATTATAAACCACAAATGGAGGGGTTGGGACACATATGCTCATCCCTTTCGCAAAACGCAATCTGGCATCTACATTGCAATTGAAAACATGCTACATGTCCCCCACAGCCCAAAATGGGCCTCAAAATTATGCAATAAAATTAAAGGCCCTTAAAAAATGTGTTGCCCTCACTCCCTCTAACACCCTCTCTTTCTCGCTCTCTCTCTCTGTCTGCTACTTCAATTAAAAGCTAATGAAGGTTACGTTTGCTGTTAATAATGTTTTTTAAGTTCAACTTCATGACTCACTTAATGCAACAAAATAATGATACCACCACAGATTTATGAACACATTGGCATTTACTACATATCCCTGGAGCATTATTTTCAGCTTTGTGATTTATACAGAACCATTATGTACATATTGATGGATACATGCGACATAACATGTAAACTGTGATAACTGTCAATCCAAAATCTTCACAAAAAGAATTGTTTAAATTAGATACATACTCCATGGAACGATTCTATATTTACACCACAATTCCTGCAGCTCTAGAATAAAAAAATCAACATTACGGTAATATAAATTGTAATTTAAAAATCTACAAGCAAACTAAGATGAACTAAAACTAAAGCAGACCTGCCAACCTCTGGAGTTAAAAAACTGTACTCTTTAATCCCCAAAGTTGTATTTTACTGACAAAAATTCATTCTAAAAACAAACACGGATCAATGCCTCAATTACAGTTCCTACATACAGATACAGGAAAAAAAAAATTATGGATCATATTTGTTGAAGATTCATGATTTTGTCATGACTGGTGTGTCGGATGAACATCCCCAAATTGCCGATGTGAGATGCTTGTAGGATACTTTAAAGGACCGAATGGGCATGTGTTTTTTTGTTTTTGAAAATCATATTTTATTGAGGAAAATCGTATTGTGGTATTTACTTCTAAAAATCATACAAAATAAAATTAAATCGTACTGGTTGGCAGCTCTGCTAAAGGGAATGAAGAAAACACAAACAGAAATGTTAATTTATGACAATAAAGTGCATTATGTTGCAAAGCGGTTTTGACACATGTGAATGATATCAATGGGATATTTGTTATCTTAACATCATTGCATCCAATAATACACTAGCTTGAATAAAGTTTAAGCCCTCTGTTTTGGGAAGTATGTCAACAAATACAGATATTAAAACAGACTCATCTGCTGGCTATCAAAAAGTGACATACCAGTAGAGACACATGATTCTGATAGTCTCATGTGTGTTGTAATACATGTGCATTTACTATAACATTATGCTATTACACACTTTCTGATTAGCTTCTGATTGCAAACCTCATTCTTGCAAAACCACAATAAAAGTATTTGTTTTCTGTGTAGCGCTCGTGGCCGACACATTGCAACTCATGGCACTTCATTATTATTACCCAGCTTTAGCACGGATGCCACTACAGCGCTTGAGCATTTTAACAACTTAATTCCTGCTGGGTACCCCATTTACCTCACCTGGGTGGAGTGTGGCAAATGTAAATTAAGGTCTTGCCAAAGGACATTAGTGTTGCGACCTGGATTCGAACCCTGTACCTTATGGTTCACAGTCCCGAGACTTATCCACTGGACCACAACACATCTACACCTTACACTATCATGGATACATTATGCTGCTTTTAGCTACCATACTAGGAATTTAGTGCTCCTAACAGATCTCATGTAGATGCATTCTTATCATAATCATTCAAAGCTTTTCTGAATCTTAAAAACTCTGGATATCTACTCTCCATGTGCTTTCAAATCTAACCCTTTTAACTTGCTAACTTTATGTCTCAATTTGTTGACAAAATTAATTTTAGCATACATGTATCATGACTTTTTGCAATTTCCATACAGTGCAAATGTTTTGAAAATTTTGAAAATTGGATGGATAGTAATTCTTTACAATTTTATATTTTTGGATACCCCTGTGGATTTTTTATAAGCACTATAAAATTTAGCCTCTAAAACACTTCTAATTTTGAGAAATTGAACAATCGAAAATTTATCAGTGCTCCCGTCAAATTTCAAATAGCGCCTAAGGACATTCCATGGTAGCTGCGACCATGAAAATCTCAGAATATGCAGTACTGACATATAATTTCCAAACGAGAATAGCAAATCGGTCGATTGTAGTCAAGAAACATTGTTTTAAAGCTAAAGTAATATCCATCTTGAGAGGGCGCTATCTGTCTTGAGAGGGCACTAGACAACAAAAAGAGTTTATTATTTACAATTTCACCACTTTAGACTCGATTTCAACCGCGACAACGATCATTGAATATTATGAAATCGTTGTACTTCCAATATGTTCATTTGAACAAAATTCATGACCTCATACCAAAACTTTGTATTAATTACCTTTAACACTTTTGATGGAATTTTTGTTTTTGTAAATGAAATTCAACTGTTTAATAATTAATCAATTAATTATGTATCTGTCATGAAGTTATAAAAGTAAAACTTAAAATACTTATACTAGCCTATCATAAATTATTTTGCAGGGTAAAAATTTACATGTACCAATAAACTGAGTTACAGAGGAAGAAAGACAAGTCTGCAGAACATACAGTATGCAACATCATACAAACAAACAAATGATATAGAGAGTCAGGTAAAAACATTAATCATGAACTATATAACAAACTAAGTATGCAATCTGGATGAATATTTAGTTCGAAACAATAGTGTAAGATTTTTACTGAAATAAAGAAAACAGTGGATGAAAATTGAGCAGAAGAATGTTTTATACCTAAAACTCAGAGGAGAATAACATTTCCCATTTCCTTTAAAAGATTAAAAGATCATGTGAGAAATACTAATGTTCACGTACAAAATGCTTTCTAATGCCTGAGTAATGAGGTACTGGTACACGTACATGAACACTGATCATATAAAGTTGGTTTTGTTTGCAACAGCTAATATTTCAGGATATATAAGTTTTTATCAAAATAAATCTCAACATTTATATTTATTTAAACCTCCTTGTTTGATAATAGATTTTAAAATGTTGCTAGCATCAAGAGAATATTTCATTGATCATCAAGACATCGACAAAGAGCAAAATTAAAATTGTTCTTTGCTTCTCAAGACAATATCAGTGACAATTCGAAATTTCTTGGATTGTGACCATCAGAGATCATGGAGCATTCAAAAATAAATTTACTAGGATTGATAAAAATGTGGTTAATTCACTCAAACTTCTGAAAGTTTAACAATATTTTACATGTAAATACAAGATTGGACAATGGACACTACCATGTGGGCATTTTTCTTCTAAGATAACCATGTACTTGTACATGTATGCCTACAAGTCCTGCGTCCAGACTGGTTGGTTATCTGGACAGTTGAATTCAAACAGTAATTGGAAGAAATTTTCAAGCAATATTTCATCTATCAAAGCTTATGTTGGATACTATCATAAAGGACAAACCGTTATGATGAATAGTGCTATTTGATGCATATCATGGTCATATATGCTCTGGCCATTATAATACATCACAATAAAGCCATATTAATGACAATTGCACAGATCGAGTGACACAACATTTTGGAAAATTTATCCTTAGTTACATTAACAGGGCTCTGGAAAATAAAAAGTAATGATTATTATTCCCAAATAGCATGATGTGTCATTAAGCAAATAACTACCGTTGGTGAAGGTTATGGGACAAACTATCACTTCCGAGGCGATCTGGATGTAGCTATCTTTCCGAAGCGAAGCTGAAGACAGATAGCGTATACATTCAGATCGCCGAGGAAGTGATAGTTTGCCATCGCCTGAAACCAAAAGGCGATTATTTGCTTTATATTCCACATCAAAAACATTTCACTTCAGATCTTCCGTCATTTTAGAGCAACAAGTCATCAACTAACAGCTAGCAAACAGTGTACGATACGTACAGTGCATGCAGTATGGTGGTACATGGTGTGACCATATAGTTTGCGCATGACCAAAGTTTGCGTACTAACACTAAAAGCGCTTAAAGAGGAGCTAGAGCAATACGCAGCGTATACAATCAAAGTGCGTTGCACTGTGTAGATACATGTAGTAGCCTATCTACACAGTGTAACAAACTTTTTGCTTCTCCCAGCAATGATGGGCGAACTATCTTTCATCATGTGATTTACTTTTGACCAATCGTAGAGCAAGATTCTTAGTAGTTAGTATGTGGATTGTGGAATATAATTACCGGTAGATATATCATGCAAAATATCAATATGTATTAGCTAGGCAATTTTTATTTTTACAGTCATCAAAACATACAATGCCAGTAAACAGATGTATACTTGAGGTTTATGAGGAAATAACAGATATGAAAATATCTAAATATACACTGTAGCTGGGAAACTGGAATTTCAAATTCTTGATTGTTGAAACTCTTTGAAAGCCTATGACTAGTAATGGACATGTGAGTCTTTTAAATTTCCACTTACATGTTCATGTAACTTGATGTCAGTTATACACAATAAAATGGGTAGGATTGGTACTTACCAATCCTACCCAAATGCAGTTTAATGAGTTATTTAGTGCACAAATATGGTGTACACATATACAATATATAATTCTGATATTTTCACTAAGCCACATGATTACTTCTAAGCATAGTGATAGATTATAATAGCACAAGACTACAGCCATTTTCACCATGAGGTTGATGAAAATGTGCAATTGGCTGTCCATGTTTTAGTACAGGCTTTGGAACATAACTTTGGCATCTGTATAGAATATAAGTTTCATGAAAACACCAGTTTGAGGAAGCCTGGTACTTGTCTCTCTCCATAAAAGCATGACGTTTGATGTGTGTATAGATAGAACCCATAGAAGAAAGGCTGTAGGCTCCTTTACTGTGCAGAAAGTGTAAAGGTCGTGCAAACATCTTCAATAAATACAGCATAGTTTTTGTTTCTGTCAGCTGTAGAAACACAGTCAAGGCGCTATTCCTCGAAATTACACATCACTCTGTGTCGTCCGTATAGTCAAACATTTTAGCTGATCCGCTGTGCGTTCTGAGATGGCGCACTGCTAGGTCCTTACGACTGAAAGCCTTGTCGCACACTGGACAGTTAAACGGTCTCTCACCCGTGTGAGTTCTGAGGTGATCCCGCAAATGGAAACGTTGACTGTAGCAGTTGCCACAAAACTCACACTTGAACTGTTTCTCCCCTGTGTGAGTACGCATATGCCTCATGGCCGAGTACTTGCGACTGAAAGTCTTTCCGCACGCATCGCAGCCATAGGGTTTCTCGCCGGAATGCGTTCGCAGGTGGTTCCTCAGATGAGAACGCTGGGAGAATGCAGCGGTGCACTGATCACAACGAAAGGGCTTGTCAAAGCCTTGAACTCTCTCCAGCTTTGGGAGGAGGTTTGCAATGGAGTTGGAGCTAGAGGTTGAAGGGGGTGGGATGAAGGACTGATGAATCAGACTGAGCTTGTCATCGGCATGGGTCTTCATGTGCCTGTCTGCAGAGTACTTCCTCCCGAAGGTCTTGCCACATATGTCGCAGATGAAAGGCTTCTCTCCAGTGTGGATGCGTTGGTGAACTTTCAGATGACACTGTTGCCTGAAGGAAATACCACAATCAAAACATTTGTGTCTCTTATCCCTGGACCCTCTGCCCTTGGCTAGCTGTTTAGAGTGGCCTTGAGACCCTTCTCTTCGCCTGGAAGGTGATCGGACGGAAGGACTCACTAATGGGGTGAGTCGCTGCACAGTCTGCTGGGCGCTCTCGTGCTGCTTCACCTGCTTATCCTCCCCGTCTGCTGCATGGATCTTCATGTGGCGTACGGCCGAGTCTAGACGAGCGAACGTTTTGCCACACACCTCGCAGCCAAATGGTTTCTCACCTGTATGTGTGCGGATGTGGGCTTTGAGGTGGCTGCGCTGCTTGAAGGCTGACCCACACTGCATGCATTTATGGGGCTTGTCATTTGCAGTGGTAGAAAGACTGGCCATTGTTACCGTGATCTTGCCTGGGCTGTTGCTAGTCTGGAAGGCACCGTTCATATCATGCGCATCAGGGTAAAACATGATGGCATCACCGCAGTAAAATCCTGAAAAATAGATCAAATAAATGTCCATTTTCATTTTTTTTTTTAATCCAAGTTAAGAAACCATAAAAAGGAAAATTGTCAAGAAAACTGTCAATTAAATAGTTGATAGTTGTAAAATCCTTTTGAAAATTTAAAGGCAGGATTTCTTGTCTTTACAAGCCACAAATAGATTACTCAATGAATCACTATATCAACCATGGATATGTCATTATAATTTGTGTCTCAAGGTTCAAAATTTAGGCTTATCTAACTAGGCAGCAAGTCCTCCCTGGAAAATGTTATGTAGCTATGCAAAGTTACAGTACATTCTCTAATTTTTGTCTCCACATAACTTTTGTAATCGAAGATATTCAAACCTTACCATCTCTCTCAAGTCCTGATTTCAAAGTTTGTTGTTGTGCCACTCCAGCATCAGCGATAGATTTCTTGTTTTCTGTAAGAACAATCAAGAAAAATTGGATCAACCACATGTACATAAAATATGTTTTTAAGTTAAAAAGTGTACAAAAAGTGTATGAAATAATTCAATAATAAGGACAACATATTATACATTTCTTACAATTTTCAGTCAAATGTATGTATATTGTTGTTCTTTACAATGCAACCTCCCAGTGCTCAGCCTCCCACTAAACAAAAATAATGGCGACTGGCTTTCAAAAAATACTTGTATACTTAAATCCATATATATATTTTGAGTTTCAACAAATAATTGTACGTAATTCAAAATTAATTTGACCGTTATATTTGTTAATTTGATAATCTCCCTCTGCAGCAATACAGCATGCAAGAAATTCATTTTAATTCGTACATCCATGCAAGTATAATCTATCGCGAAGGTATGACCAGCTGATCTGACACTCTGACAGTACATTTGGATTATTCATTTTGTTTGATTTGATCATTGAAAAGTAGGAGAAAAGAGGATGTGGGAGACCTATATGCTCAGTTCTTCCTGAGAATGCCAGGAAAGGAAGGAAAAAAAAAACAAGACAGAGAAAGATCCCAATAAAAGGACCAAGAAAGTCCTGGGGGGCATTTCACAAAACTTGTCATCAGTGACAAATGACAGTTGTTGTTATTACTGTAAGCTACTGAAATCCTTGCTTCTGATTGGTTAATAGCAGATTTGTCACTGATTTTTGTCATTTGTCATTGAAACAAGGCTTTGTGGAATGCCCTCCTGATGAACATGGAAACCTATGAGAGGTGGCATGCTCTAGCCCAAAAGCAAGGGGCAACTCCCTGACAGTTATAGTGGTAGTGCTGCTTGGTGCAACTCGTCAACTCAAGGTGAATAAAGATCTAGTTGTACAAATAATGTGATTAAACTGCTCTAGCCTGTAGATGGCGGCACTTTTTTTAAACCGATCCTGCAAATTATGGGCGTTGACGGTAGGTATTCAGGTACCGGTAGTACAATTGCAAATCCATGTGCATGAAAACAGCGCTAGATTTTCATTTCTAACAAAGAGGTTTCAGAACCTATAACTGTAAAATTTTACAAGCGATATCTAAAGGATTTATTTTTAAACAATCGCTTAGTTTCATGGAGTTTGCAAAAAGGAGAAACCACCTTTAAAAATATATTCCTAGCCATAAATACTACCATTCTTGTTTTACTTCGGTAGTCCTTATCAGGTTTGACCCCTCTCCACTTGGATTATCATTCTTACCTTTCATCATATCAGCTTGAGGTGCAGAGGATTCAGAGTTTGATATTTTTTTTCTAGCATTGGACCTCACCTGACGAGGAGATATATACTGCACCTTCCCATCCATCTAAGACTTCTTTGTTTCACCTAGATCATTAGGGAGGGACAGAGAGACAGACAGAGAAAGAGAGACAGATAAAGAGAGGAAAAAGGAGAAAGAAATAGAGATAATAGAAAGAAAACAGGAGAGATAAAATGAGAGAGGGGGGAGGAAAAATATAGTTACAAAATGTACCAGATTTTGACTTCGAAAGCTCTTAATGTACAGAACTGTAATTTTGCTAAAAAGAATTTCGGGGATGAAATGTCTTTTCTCAAACATTTTGATTCCATATTTTACTGAAAAAAGCACTTTACATCAATCTAAATTGTACATTTGTATTTTGTTTTGCATGCTGGCAATGCCAAACGGATTCCGCATAATAAAATACCCCCAGTTCACAGTCTACTCATAACGTGAGTCTCTGTATAGCTGTGTGACCAACGTTCGCACATGACCTAAGTTCGCTATCTCAAAATGTTGGTAAGATTTCAAAAATCTGATGTCACCAAAGGAAAGAGGAACATAAACAAAATTTTCTCTGGGATCGGGTGTGAAATTATGAAAATATTGACAAAAGATCAGCAAATTCTGTGGTCATTAGCATCCGTTCCGAAAGAGTACTAACTTACCGATAAGGGTCTGGAAAACTTCATTTTGAGAGTAGATATATATCCTCAAAATTGTAAGTAATAAGTGGTACCGACTGATTGTAAGATATTTTGCCTTGCAAATTATGAAATTACATTATTCTTTATGGATTGTATTTTTGTATAAAGCAGATGTAAACCCCCACACGTGAAGTTAGGTCTCGTTGTTTGTTTTAATGACTTTTTTAGATGCAGCGTGCATGCACGATCGGAAATCAAATTTTTAGATCGCAAAATCCTTCGATGATAAATTTTCTAGCTGAACCAATTTGTAGTAAAGTACTTTGCCATCCATTTGGTATTAATTAAAATAAATAAATTTGTGCAGAATATGAGAAATCGTGGATCGAATATAACATTTTCTAATCTGTTCTAAAATCTCTGCGAACTTTGGTCACCCCTTCATACTAAGTCAATGTGAAATGCATCCAGAAAATCATTGCGAAATCTGTTTTCGCATCGACAACTCGCGGATTGGAAATCAGAATCGTCCGCGAAAATGTGGATGATCCTTATTTTTGCTGACGCGACTGTCCGCGTTTACGAAGACAATCCTTATTCTCGGACCAGCGCCCCAACTGTTCATTGCTAGGCAAATTCATGCAAAAAAATATATTCAAAAAATTGACTTGAAAACACATCAGACAATTAGTCTGAACCGAGTCAGGAGCAAATTTGAAGAAATTATATTTTTAAATGTTGTAAAACCAAAGATATAAGAAGAAAACTGACCAAGTATCTCTACTAAAAATCGTACATGTAAAATTGGTCGTAGACATTCGACAGCTGAAAATGACGCGCACGGTTGCATTACGTGCGTTCTCGAATCCAAAATCGTACTTCACACACACACTCTCGCCATACCGCGAATGGTCCGTCGTGGCGAGCTAGCCGGCTGAGAGTTTGCCACCGATACCAACGCAGCTTCGGAGCTCCGCAGCGCGCAATTTTAGCGGGACTTGGAAAGGTTTGCGATGGGAAGGCATAGTTTCCATTGACTCGTGCACGAAAAAATGGTCGAAAACAAAATGTCAAATGAAGAAATAAACAAGCTTTTGTATAGTTATAAGAGTTCTACCAAAGTTTCTTTGTCGATTTAATTTATTATATAGTCTCAATTAGAATTAAGAATTATCTCACTAAAAAGTTTAGAAACCGACGATGTTCTCGATCGTAGATATTTTCATTTTGCCAGCAGCCGATCTAGCGTTGTTTGGGCAAAAAGCTAGGCAGCTGCCTTCCCATTGCAAACCTTTCCGAGTCCCGCTAAAATTGCGCGCTGCGGAGCTCCGAAGCTGCGTTGGTATCGGTGGCAAACTCTCAGCCGGCTAGCTCCCCACGACGGACCATTCGCGGTATGGCGAGAGTGTGTGTGTAAAGTACGATTTTGGATTCGAGAACGCAGTTTTCTTCTTATATCTTTGGTTTTACAACATTTAAAAATATAATTTCTTCAAATTTGCTCCTGACTCGGTTCAGACTAATTGTCTGATGTGTTTTCAAGTCAATTTTTTGAATATATTTTTTTGCATGAATTTGCCCAAGTCTAAATTAACTAGGGATGTTACAAAAAAATTAAATCTCAGAATTCAAGCTCCTGCTTTATGCCATTCGACAGAGCTTGATAAGACCTTTTATTTGATGCCTCATTCATCATAATAGCCCCAGTAATAAGAAAGTTATGCCAATTTTAAACGCCCGGAAATCATGTATTTAATTGCTTTGTTTTCCTTTGTTTTTAAACCAAAAGTTGTGATCTCAAATGTGACCGAAAGATTCTATTTCATGACATAAAATTACCCCAAAATGTATGTAAATACACAAAAAACGCTAATCGGGCCGTCATTTTTTCATGACATTTTCACATTCCTCATCCAAAAAAACATATTTCTAATCGTTAGATTTTGCTGAAATTTCACCAAAAGCAAATTCACATGTTAACCAATCGGTCTAGATACTTTTTTTCAAATCCTGTAGGTAGGATCAGGGTACAGAATGGCACTAAACACGGCTCTTGTGAAACAGTGCAGCAAAACAAACCGCCGAAAACATAAATCATAAAAAGTTTAGTATGAAATGAAAGATAACAATGTCATTCTTCTCATCCAATAGAAATCATGAAACAAAAATATAATCAGCCCATCAAAAGATCACATTTACGTAGGCTATCCAAATTGGTCTCCAATAGTGCATAACAGCTCCATGGCAGAAACCTTCTTGGCGAAAGCACACACATTGTAACATACCTAAATTAACAATTTGCTGTCCATTTAATAGTAGTTTATCGATATAATTTAATGTAGAATATCAGAAATCATGGATTGAATATCACATCACATTCCTATTATTTTTAATATTCTTTCTTTTGAAATGTGCGCGAACTTGACACCCCATCCATCGCATCGTACACACCAAAACGCCCACGTAAATCCGACACATTTTCTAATGCTCGGGACTGAAACCAAAATAGTAGAAAGCGATACTGTACAAAAGACAGGGTTAATCATTAAAGAACGACAAAATACTACCGATGATTTACAATTCTAAATCTCACCTTAATTCTAGGGTAGAATCCGAAGGTAATAGATTATTATTAGACGAACATCGGGTATAAAATCTCTGTTTTTCCGAGAACAAAAGGTCGTGATGCTGGAAAACGATGGAATATTAACGAGCCAACAGAGGGCGCAATAGCTAAAGCGCCTCAGACGCGCTCGAGCTCGGGGTCGTTTCTTATAATTTATTTTTACTTCACGCAGGTATCAGATTTGTACATGTATCCATCCCGATAATGTGCTGGGATAGTGACACAGTACACATTTTTTTAAAGTAAAAAAAAAATTGGTCTTGTCTGCTTTCATAACATAGTTGAGTTTGAATTTAACAATAACACCACAATAAATGACAGTATATGCACAATCATACAATTCAAAGAATATTACTGATACATGTATACATAACAGAAGTAGAAAGTTGATTGAACAGTAATGGTTTTAAAACGAGATTTAGACCTAGATCTGCATACTATTTAATGTACAAGGTAATGACGTAAATATGTGTATGACTAATATTTAGCTGAAGAAGTTAACAGGAACTAGAGGTGCTATAGTCGAGCCTAGTTCCTTTCTTTGGCAGGATTTTTAAAATGTTATATATGAATGTAAAAATAAATAATAATACAATATCCTGTAACTATTTTTTCATTTCTAAAAGAGAAAAAAACAAAGTTAAAGTGCTGAAGCATTCTAATGAAATATAACTAATCGTTGAACTAATACAATCATCACCATATGTTCATAAAATGAAAAGGATGTACTATAAAAAAATCAAAAAAATCATACAGATGTGCGTACATGCGCAAATCCTGTAAAAGCTTAAAGGTTGCTTTAATCGTTAACAAGCAAGAGTATACATATATAAGGTAAAACGAAAGGGCATGGGGTCGAGCCTTCGTCATTTACATAGAAGGTAGGTGGAAAGATGTCCCCGAAAAGATAACCTCGATGTTTTAATCTACATTAATTCCATCTGGGAGATCATTCCACAGTTTTGTTCCTACAAACGAAATACAAAGATGGCCTTGCGTTGTCTTACATTTTGGTTGATTCTCCTTGTTGCATATCTGTGCTGTATAATCTGACAACAAATTATGTAACATTCCATAATATTAAGACTTAAGTGGTCTCACTCTCAAATTTGATAATATTCCGTTACTTGTTTTTTTAGTTCCCTTTTTTCATTTTCTTATATACTGCAAATGCTTATCATTGTATATATCTTTGTATTGTTTTTATTGAAAATGGAAATGAATAAAACGAATTGAATTGAATTGAATAATCGACTAAACAGTGTGGTAATTTACCTTTCACCAAATCATATATGAATGTCAAAGTCACACTGCACTACGTATATTTACTTACGCCCTCTATATAGCAAACAATGCATAATCGGTGCCTGTTGGTCCCCCATGCTCCTTTTTTTCTTATGTTAATTGAGAGCTTATTTAATGAGATAACCATCTATCGGTGACCTTGGGAGGGAGGTATGATCCCCTTGGCCAAACTAGGACAGGTAATGCAAAGTTTCGGGAAATTTTGAAAATTTGATGGATAGTAATTCGTTAAAATGTTGATATATTTGGAAGCACCTGTGGACGTATAATAAGCACTATAAAATGTAGACCCTGAAAACACTTCTACTTTCGAGAAATTTGAATAATCAAAAGTTACCGGTGCTCCCGGTAAATTTCCATTATTTCAAAGGCCATTCCATGGCCAGTAGCTGCGAGCCTGCGACCAAGAAAATCTCAGAATATGCAGTTCTGATATATAATTTGCAAACGGGAATAACAAATAGGTCGATTGTAGTCAAGAACATTGTTTAAAAGCTACAGTAATATCAGTCTTGAGAGGGAAAAGAGTTTATTATTTACAATTTCATCACTTTAGACTCGATTTCAACCGCGACAACGATCATTGAATATTTTAAAATCCCTTATGCTCATAACGTGAGTCTCTGTATGGCTGTCGAAATCGGGGTCGTTATTCATAAGGGTCCCTATTCATAATATTACACAAGGGTCGGTATTCATAACACAAAAAGAGGGTCGCTATTCATAATACGACGAGAGGGTCGCTATTCATAATACGACGAGAGGGTCGCTATTCATAATACGAAATGAGGGTCGCTATTCATAATGCAAAATGAGGGTCGCTAGTCATAAGGGTCATTATTCATGATCGATGAAGAGGGTCGCTATTCATAATAGGAGATGAGGGTCGCTATACATAATATGAGTAGAGGGTCGCTATTCATAATAGAAGAAGAGGGTCGCTATTCATAATAGTGAGTGGGGGTCACTATTCATAATAGGAGTAGAGGGTCGCTATTCATACGAAATGAGGATCGCTATTCATAATAGGAGTAGAGGGTCGCTATTCATAATAAAAAATGAGGGTCGCTAATCATAATGCAACATGAGGGTCGTTCATAAGGGTCATCATTAATAGAAGAGGGTCGCTATTCATATTAGGAGTAGAGGGTCGCTATTCATAATAGGAGTAGGGGGTCGCTATTCATAATAGGAGTACTATGGTCGCTATTTATAAAACGAAATGAGGGTTGCTATTCATAATATGAAATGAGGGTCGCTATTTATAAAAATAAATGAGGGTCGCTATTCATAATAGGAGTAAAGGGTAGCTATTCATGATACGAAATGAGGGTCGCTATTCAGGGTCGCTATTCATAATACGAAATGAGGGTCGCTATTCATTTACAAAATGAGGGTCGCTATTCATAATAGTAGTAGAGGGTTGCTATTCATAATACGAAATGAGGGTCGCTATTCATTAAAAGAAATGAGGGTCGCTATTCATAATAGGAGTAGAGGGTTGCTATGAATAAAAAGAAATGAGGGTCGCTATTCATAATAATAACAAAGGGAAACTTCCCCGCAGCTATGGCGTCCTGTACAGGCACGCAGCCAGAGTTTGATGATTGGGAGCACATACATGTAATCGATCGAGGTCACAAAAGGGGTCTAAACATGTTCAACCGATCTTGGGGGGGGGGGGGCAACATAAAGCCCTGAATAGCTGTCTCTTTTTAAAGTAGTTATATTTTATCTGTTATCTTTGATAATTATATAGAGCCAACCCCCGCTCATGTGGTGACGTAAAAAAAGAAGAAGAGTAAAACATAACACACATGTAATCCTATCGTAAATTATCCTCCTTGTTGGAAATCTTGCCCCACCACCATGCCCTCGACTGATCTTATCCAGGCTACGCCACTGAGACATTAAGTAAGCCAAGCAGGCCCATTATCCATTTTAGTTTGCTATTATATAAGAAACTATTAATTGTTTATACGACAATAATGTTTGTGTAGAAAGTAATTTGTATTAGGAATTATGGACCTACAAATTATTTAGCGGGATAGGACCTGACCATAAGCCTAGTATCTACCGAGCCCCCACCCCCCCCCATTAATACGCCCAGACGCGGATCCAGAATTTTCCAATAGGGGGGGGGGGGGTGGAAATTTGAAAAATGCGCAGACCGTTTTTTCAACTCAACATACCAATACTGACAAGGTCATATTAGAAGCACGATACCGTATACCTACAAGCAGGCACAATTTTGGAAAGGGGGGCAGGCTCACGTCATGTCTCTTGTCCGATATCAACATTCCCTGTTTTTAAGTTATACATTTGTTTGACATCTTCATCGGGGGGGGGGGGGGCTGAAGCCTCTTGACCGAAAAAGTAATTTTTTAGTGAGCGAAACGAGCGAGCAAAAATTTGAGCACAATATGTATTTTGTGAAAGTGATATTTATCGCAAAGATAAACGAGAAAAGATATCAAAAATTCATATTCCGGCAGCTCGCTGTTCCTCCCCCCCCCCCCCCACCCATTAAGCGCGAAAGCTTTGAACTTTCTTTAATTATTAGAAAAAGAAGACGATTTATTGTACCATTCTCGAATCTTAATCCTTGTCTGAATTCAGTTTTCCCCCTCGCTTTGACCTTTCAATAATTATTAGAGAAAAATTACGAATTGTTGTATCATTCTCGACTCTTATTTCTTTTCTGAATTCAGTCCCCCCCCCCCTCCCCCTCCTGCGCAAAGCGCGTAAGCTTTGACTTTTCATAATTTAATGAAATTATTAGAGAAAGAAGACGATTCGTTGTACCATATTCTCCACCCTTTTTCCTTGTCAGATTTGAGTTCACCTACCCCTCCCGCGCGAAGCGCGGAAGCTTTGACCTTTCATAGTTTAATGAAATTATTAGAGAAAGAAGACGATTCGTTGTTCCATTCTCGACTCTGGCTACGCGCCTGCTTAAAAGGGGAAATGAAACAATCATGATTGTGATAGCACACAATAATGTTAGTAGAAATGAAGAAAAGAACACAAATTATTGCAACAACCATGGATAGATCACGGCCGGTCGCGTGGGCCGAGTGTCATATCATAGTTTTGTGTTATTGGGCGAGGGGGCGTAGCGACCAAGCGAGATTTTACAATGTTGAATGCTGACATTGTGCACTCTAGGAAATCCCTTAGCCCAATATGTACGTTCTTTCCGCTATATATCTTTCTAGCTATATTTCTAAAATTCCTGTGTCCCCCTATCGGGCCCAGGATTGCCGCCCTGTCCATGATTACTACCAACATGAGCTCAATTACAAGCTCAAGCGAGTTTATATGAGCTGAAGCCAAATGAAGGGCAAAATAAGAGTTGTGAAGCGCAGGGGCTGTTTTAACGTTTAACTTTGATTCCGTGGCTCGAAAGTTACTGTCACTAAGCGCCATTTCCTTGTCTTTCCACCTTTCTCACCCGACTCCCTCCCCCCCCCCCCCCCTCCCCCACTCAGTGTTATCTAGGGTACGCGTACGCATTTCCCTCTCTTTGAAAGCGCCCCTCTATCTCTGGTGTGTAAAGTCAGTACCGGCCGGATTTTTGTGTATTACGGGCCGGACTTCGTTGCGTGAAAAGTACTCCTTTACCGAAGATTTTGGGAACACGAGTTCTGTCCTTCCGACCCCGGTGTGGGAGGGAAAGCGGGGGGGGGGGGGGGGGCTTTCCTTTTCCTCTCTCTCTCTGTTTCTTTTCTCTTTCTTTTCTCTTTCTTGTCTCTTTTCTTTTCTTTTCTCTTCTGCTTTCTTTTGTCTTCTCCTTTTTTTCCTTCCCTTTTTTTGCGCCGCCAATAGGGGGGGGGGGGGGACCGCGGCCGTTTCGGCCCCCCTGGATCCGCCACTGAGTATGCCTGTGGTGTCCAGTGGCGTATCAGGCGCTTGTTCTCATTTGGGGGGGGGGCGAGAGGGGCGCAAAAACGTTTTCCCCTTTTCCCCCTTGTTTTTTCTTCTTCCTCTTTATTTTTTTTCCCTTTCTCTTTTTTGCTGAGTGGAGGCAAGGGCCTTTTGATCCAAACCTTGTTGGCGGGAAAATCGCAACTGACATCCCCTTTCTTTAGTTTTCTTCTTCCTCTTTTTTCTTTCCCCTTTTTCTCCTCATTTTATGGGGGAGGGGGTGGAGGCAAGGCCCCCCCCCGATTTCCTTCTTTCCCCCCATTTCTTTTCTTATTCCTCTTCTTTCTTTCCTTTCTCTCCTCTTTACCTTTCCCTTCTTTTCCTTCTCTCTTTTTCTCTCTCCTTTTTGTTTGGGGGGGGGGGAGGGGGGCAGGGGGGGGGGGGCATTTGCCACCTCGCCCCCTGGATCCGCGCCTGGATGTACGGACGGTAAACGGTACGAAAATGACCGGTTTAGGCAGAGGCGTCGCTAAAGGGGGGAGGGTGTGGGGGTGCGACACCCCCCCCCCACACACACCTTTTTGAAAAAGTATGTTAATGTAAATATAAAGAAAAAAAAGAAAGGTGACCTGCCGGTTTCACAAATGAGTTATCAAAATATGCTCATCTGTCCGTAATTAAAATGCCTAAAACCCCCGAGCTTCCGGGGGGCATGCAGACCCCACCAAAGGCCCTCAGGCGGGCCCCTGGTAGCTCATCTGACCTTGTTTTAATGCTTAAAACACCAGAGCTTCCTTGACCCTCACCGGGGCTTTGCCCCTGGACCCCACGCCAATTTAAACAATATTGCCCAACTTTTTCACAGTGTAAAGGCTAATGGTCCGGTCAAACTCTGTTTGTTTTCGATGCTAGGAATCTTTCAGGAGATCAAGTTTTTGGATAAATCAAGTTAGGTTAATTAATATGATTATTAGTATCCTGAGGTATGATAATTCATGGAAAACTGAAATCTTGAAACTCTTCATTGGCTTAGTTGAAATTGAAGAGCTTCTGTGTGCCTGGATCTGACTAAGGCTATATAATTTGTAGTTCCATAAGTCCTACTAAAAGTTACTTTCTACAAAAATATTACTTTCGTATAAACAATTACTAGTTTCTTAATGGACATGCTTGTTCTACTTAATGTGTCAGTGGCGTATCCACGATAAGCTCAGTCGGGGGGGGGGGGGGCAGGGTGGTGGGGCAAGATTTCCCACGAGCGGGACAAATGACGATAGGATTATGTGTGTTTTCCTTCTTGTTTTCACCGCTGTAGCGGGGGAAATATATTAGCTAGATTATGGGGATGTCTATAATTATCAAAGCTAAAAAGTAAAATATTTTTAAAAATACACAATACAGGGGATGCAACCGTTCGCATAATATCTTACGGTAAAAAAAGAAATCGTATCTGAATATCCAACTTCCTTACTTATATGGAAAATATGTCGTGCGACATTGTATATTTACGAAAAGCTTGAATATGGTATATAACTTAAGTCCCAACAGCCCCCTCTCTGTCGCTTTCTTCCTTTGCTGAGGATAAGATACATGATAGATCAACCCCTTAAAGGCAACACTGATACAACTCCACCGCCCCCACAGGCTACGCCATCTATGAACTACTTAATTGGACGAGAATTATCGCTAATATGTACATGTATACCAAGGGAATACTGCCGGTAGGGTGGGCCGAATGGCGCAGCGTGGTCGGGCTTAATGGGGGGGGGGGGGTGTGGGGGGGGGGGGAGGGGGGAGGGGGGAGGGGGGGGGGGGGCTGGTGACCGGAATGATGGGACACTAAACTCATTATTAGGGCACGCTTTTTTTCTTCAGAAATGTGAGTTTTCAATAAATATTTTCTTCAAATGTTTGGGACCATGTGGCCTACCCCACACCCCCCCGGCCTACGCCCCTGCCACGGCCTACGCTGTAGCAATGGGGTGTCCTCTATCCAGTATGTCGCTTTCTTATTAACATTTAGTTTATTGCTTATGTCATTTTGACTTTTTCGGTATTATGAAAAGCGACCCTCTCGTCGCATTATGAATAGCGACCCTCTTCTCACGTTATGAATAGCGGTCCTTATGATTAACAAACCTATTTCTTTATGAATAGTGACCCTCTTTTACCATTATGAATAGCGGACCTGCAGGTATGGGAAGTTGCACGTTATGAATAGCGGTCCTTATGAATTGCAGTCCTTATGAATAACGGTCCTTATGAACAGCGAATGGACCCCGGGGGGGGGGGGGGATAAGAGGACACTTATTTTTATTTTTGGTCCTGAAATTTGAAAATTTGAAATTTTTCTTCGTTGGGGGGGGGGGGTTAGGTTTTTTTTCCTTCGTTAGGGGGGGGGGGGGGTGAGGTAATCTTTTTTAGGTCAGCCATGGGCATAATAAAAATATTATATAAAAAATACCAAAGGGGGGTTCAACCCCAAAAACCCCACGCCCCCCCCCCCCCCTGCGTACGCGCCTGATCACTATTTTTTCCCTTCTCTTTTATTTCTACAGTGGCAGTGCAGAAGTGATGTTTTAACGACTTATGAAAAAGCAGAATAGCAGATGCATTGTAAATTTAATTCAACTGCAGATATAAGTAGGGGGAAAATGTAAAAGAAAAGCAAAATTGTATCATGATATACTAACGGAAATGTTGTCGGTATTATAGAGACACATTTAATGAACAGCTATACTAAAGAGAAAGCATTGCGATCTTTATTTTCTTATTTATTTTATGAACTGTTAATGAAATGATAATTTATCACCAAATTGCTCTTCAGGTAAATTACGATATTTACTCATTCAGTCCAGAATTTCTTAGTGCAAGCTTAGCAGCTTGCACTAAGAAAATCTGGACTGAATTAGATCAAGGTTTGGGTAAGACAAAGTTTTGCATTTGGGGGCAGCAACGTTTTGTTGTGTTTGTGTGTTGGCCAAGCGGAGAAAACAAAAATCAGCTGATGGCTTGAAGACGTCACAATAGTTTTGTCAAGAGTGCGCGTGCGCGCTTGAACGGCGAAAGGTCATGTGTACTTTTCGTTATGTTTTGGTTATGTGCATTGTCACGTAACAATAAATTGGGCGCGTCTCTATTGTTGCGCGCATTGGCATATTGTGAAAACAAGAAAGCTTGAATGCCACGTGCAGGGAAAGGATGTGTTATGATAATGTACACAAATCATGGTTTATTTTGTTCAAGATATTTTCAGTGTTACACTAAAAAAAAAAAGAATTTCACATATTTTGCGCGTTCTCAAGGCATGACGTATATAGGATTAATATTTTCAGAGTCATGAGAAATGAGTTACTTGCGCGAGCGAATGGGGTAGGTGCAATAAAATCTCCCTTCTTCTCAGTCTCCTCCTCCTCCTTCTCCATCTTCTTCTCTCCCTTCCCCTTCTTTAAGTTCTCCCCCTCGAGTCCTTCTCCTCATACATACAATTTAAACATACATTAAAACGTCGAAATACATAGAAATTTATAATATATGAGAGGGAAAAAGAAAATAAAGAATATATATAAAAAATAAATTAAAAGGGTCGAACTTAGAGGCACCAAACCTGTTGTTATACACAGTTGCAGTGCAGCGATACGAGAATCAAATGATGAAAGCAGTTTTTGTTTTTACTGAATGACTATATGGTTCGGCAAGGGGAACTCCCGAAAATGCCAAATATTCTTTGGCCAAATAAAAAGTAACGAGTTTCTCGTCCGGACTTTTTCAAAAAAGGAGGAGGCAGCGCTTTATATTATTTTTTTCTTCATTTTTCCAAAGATGGTTGCCATGCTAAACATGGCTGGCCAAGGTATATTTATTTACAGATATTGTGCTATTTGAAAATACTGATGCAGTGTATGACAAAATTAATGATTTGTAAATTTTGTATCATTTTAGTCCACTTGCTAAGCAAGTTTCAAAATTCAGAAACAATGAAAATGTACATGTGTTCAGCTTGCATTAGCTATAGAAGCTATACTATACAAATGAACACCATAGCCTTTTTTATTCGTTATGTTGTTGTTGCTTTTTATTTGAATAGTAAATAGTAAACAAAAGCCGAAAGGAGGTGGCAGCCAAAAAGGAGGCGGGAGGGGACGAGAAACTTATAAGTTTTTTTAATTGGCCTTTAATAGCAAGGTACACAAAGCTTCGTAGAAGCAGAAAGCCTTGCAGCCCAAACTTCTCATTATATTCTTGTGAAGAACGAATACAATATGGAGAAAATTAGGAAACCTAAGAAAAGGCTAAGAATTGAATATAAATGTATAGAAAAGAAAGGGTGAAAATACCACCTACACAGTATTCCTTTTAGACAAGTTCGATTGCCATGTCAACAACGATTTTTTTTGGTATCTTATTCTTGTATAGCACCATCTTGCGGTGTCTACATTATACCATAGTACCATAGGATTTCTCAAAACGAAAGTAAACAATACCAGAGCTATCGCGACAATAGTCTATGATCTTGGAGGCGATGAGTTACTGGTAACCTTTGTTGTGAAGAGTTAGGACTTGATTTTCTACTGTAAACATCGTCCTGATCAACTATCTTTTTATGCTGAAGTGTTTCTACCACCATGATGAAGGGGAAGAAAAACATCGAAGTCGATGACAGGAGGGAATTTGTCGAAAAACGCGAGCAACATTTACAACGTCGGAGTCGCCTTCTCAGCGAAGCCAGTAGCAGCAGCGGGACGTCGAGCGAGCGGAACTCGCTGTCTGGTTCGGCCAGCAGTCTGGGCGCTGTTGGAGGTCCGTATCCGCCTCCGCCGTCGTCCGCTAGTGCTGCTGCTAGAAAAAGTTGGCTGAAAGCGGGCGATGACGATGAATTTGACGAGGAAGATTCGGCGAAGGCAGTCAAGAAGTACTGTCAGGTATGTGTTAAAATCTTAAACTGAACTTAATGTGGTTTGTATGAATATCAGAGATAAAAAGTCAAATAACATGGTCATCGGTCATGGAGTAATTACAAAATTATGATTGACAAAGACAATGTCATTCAAGTCAATGATTAAAATTTCCATAAAATGATATTGATCATAAGTTTATTTGTTGTGAAACTAGATCTAGTATTAGTAATATCACAATTACCATCATTAGCATCATCCTCATCCTCATCAGCATCAGCATCACCCTCATCATTGTCATCATCATCATCATTATCATTATCATCATCATACTTAAGGTAAAGACCAATTCTGGTCATGCGATTGCATTGTAAAAGAAACGTTGTGGAATCGATCAGAAAAGGTTGATCATCTAGCATAGAAGTATTGGTGTGTACTGCATGGTTCTAGAATCATCAAAATGTTACAAAATTTGGCTCAGTCTTGGTAAAGTTACAAGCACTGTACACAGAAAGATGTATATGGGACTACGCGACAGGTGCGCGATATCTATCCGGCCCAGAAATTGTTCAAAATTCAGCATTTTGCTAAAACCTGACCAGCCTGAAACAACAGTATCGGCCTCCACAAAATGGTTTTGAAGAATACTGGTACTAACAATTTACTAAAAGTTACATGTAAATAGTCTTGTGCTTCAAATAAATGTACAAACTGTTCATAAAATGTAGTTCTATATGTACAATGTCCGTACTACAATAGTCATAGGGCATACTTTAAAACCTTCTCTCCCCAAACCTATTGTGTGTAATTTCTGTACAAGGAAAATCTCACCATCCCCAACAAAAGATATCACCTCATCCTTTCAAGGAAACCCTATAAAAACTCCACTGGGGATTTAATCCAAAGTGTTATTCAAAACTGAACAAATAGCTGCTTTCCATTTATAGGATCTTGTCTGATGCCTTTCTCAATTTAATCTCCCCCTCCAGCCAGTATTCAATAAACCCAGGGATTTTCATTGAGACTGCACCACAACTCACAGATTAGTTGAGCTAAACAGTGTTCAGATTCATGTTGTTTCTGGCTCGCTGCCCTCGTTTTGTATAGAAATAGTTCCATAATATGTAATACTGTGCAATAAGATGACCCTATATTATTGTTCTGTTTACAAATTATGTGCTTCATCCCTTTCTTTCATTATAGATACATACATGTACTTACTCATGTAAGCATACTGACTTGTAGTTAATTTGTAAATCACTAAAAGTATTATACTACTTACAGTGTATATTAGCCTACTTGTGGGAGACAAGTTTGAAGAACTTACTTTTATTCAGATAAAACATGTTTTAGGTTGCAATTCTATGCATTTTGCATGTTGTTTTCCACTAGTGGAGTGATCCAGGTCCAGTATTAGCTTTTATGTAGTGTAAAACATCTGTTTTATTATTCATAGACCTTTTAATTGTGATCCATAACTTCAGTTTAATTACAAAATTAGACATGGGAAAATTATGCAGGTTTTGAATACATCTGAATAGATTTTTCAGGTTCAGATATCGTTGTTTTGATTTGTTTACGCAACAAGTGTGATACTACAAAATACCAGGAAGTAAGCCGTGGAACCTGGTGTAATTATGGTACACGGCAAACATGTACATGTAGGCACACATTTTTTTAAAGCATAGTCTGTATTCACATTTTGCTTTTAAGATTGTGTCTATTTGATGATTTAACCCATTAATAGTCAGAATGAGGCCAGTAGGATTCAAAGCCATTGGAATTGTAAAAGGCAAGAGCCTAGATATTGAAGATCAGTGGAAATTAAGGATAGAAAGTAAAAGATCTTTTGAGACATGGAGATAATATTCAGCAAATGTAAATCGAGGCAGTATGGCTTTTTGCTGCTATTTACAAATCAAATCAAATTTAATGCTACTGCTGGTTAAAGCTTCTTTCAACTGAAATCAGTTGCTTAAACTAGAAATGTACTTTTAGCTCAATGTTCAAAGGTACAAAAGTGCCTTGTAGTTTGGCCGGCAGTAGCCCGATTCCTGTAGCCTTCAGTTTACCTTTTACTTCCTCTATTGACTACATCTGGAAGTTCAGTAAAAAGTCTCTTTGCAAAAAAGACCTTTTAGTCTTTGCTTTTATGCAATAGACCATTTTCGTAATGTAACCAAATTTAATCCATAAGTCTTTGTGAAGTGCCTCAATACAAATTATTTCATTCACCTAGTAAGAATAATAGTATTTCAATAGACATAATCCAAACTGCATACATTAGTTGTTGCCAGGTTGGACAAACATTATGGCTTGACCTACCTAGCAACACTTGATATGCTGTTTGCATTCTGACTATTGAATTACTATTATTCTTATCAGGTGAATGAAATAATTGTATTGAGGCACTTCACAAAGACTTATGCATTAAATTTGGTTACACTACGAAAATGGTCTATTGCAAAACAAAATATGAATGTACAATGTTGATTGATGTAAAGTGCTTGTTTATTCAGCTGAATGCAGCTGAATGTACAGTGGTATATTTCTTGCAATCCATAGTGAAGCTACAACTGTCGATTACTCTATTTATGATAACGCTGCATTTGTCATCAAAATAAATCCATGTCCAAAATTTATAGTGAGGCAACAGATCAGACAGTTACAACAATGCTGGTGAATTACCGGTAAGAGAGATAAGTGAAGAAGAGATGATGAAAGAGCCATTGGAAATGTGTGCTTAATTTATGCTAATTTGGTCTGTTGAGTGATGTCACAAACGTCAGCAGTGTTCTGAAAGCTATTCAAGTGTGAAAGTGGGGCAGTATTTTAACGTTTTGAAATTGATGATAATTTTTAATTTGAATATTTCCATGCAGGGAATTTTGATAACCTTGTTCGATCTAACCTTCCCTTATGCAACGATACAAATAAAATCATATAAAAAATCAAAATCAATGAATTGTCTATTTTAAACATGAAAGGTAGCACGATTTTTGATGTACAGTATGTATTTGCTCTGGACTAGATCTAGAGTCTCTGGACAAAATGTTAAGTATGGAAAAAGATTTTAAACAGAAGATAGGAGGAGGAATCAGATGAAAGCGAAGGGATGAAGGTCCAAGAAAACAAAGGTGAAGTAAGACAATCTGCAGGATGATCAAATTAAGTATTTGAAAATAAAGATTAGAAAGTGAAGATGATGACAAAGGTAAAAATAAGAGGAAGAACTTTATAAAAGAAAGGAAGAGGGAGAAGCAAAATGTGCGGAAACGATTTAAAGATGCTTAATTCGAAACAACTGGCATAATAGATGAAAAACATACCCCAGTCAAATTGAATCGTGGTGTAAGATTCGTCAAAGAAAGCCTTAATTATCATTCCCTCCCTAGTGACTTTTCAACCAATGCCACAAGTGAAGATATTTTTGTATCATTATTTAGATCAGGTTTCTTCAATCGAGGCACAGGCTTGAAAAGGTTATAGTCGAGAGGATAGAAGAGAATGAGAACACATTGTATTTCCCTTGTAAATCTGCTAGATCATACACGCTATGTTTTATTAAGGCAATGTAGGTCTCATGAGGAAGTCACGGCTCAGATTCAAGACATCTGCTAATTATTGTCTCCTTTTAGGGTGTGTTCACATGAAATACAAATACCGTTGTATAGTACGCTTTTGCAATTATTATTATGGTCAACTTCCTAACCTAATCACAAACTTTAACCCTGGACCAAATTCTGTACCCACCCTATCCTAAATCCTAACCTAAAACCCAATTACAACCCTTGTCCTAAACCTAACCTTAAAACCCTATTGCAACCCTAACAGTAACCTAAAACCCAATTGCATAAACATAAAATGAAATCCTTTTATTAAGGGAACAAAATCCAAGCAGAGATGATTGAAATTGTACTGATTTATACTGGGGAATCTGGATGACTGTAAATGTAATTTGACCATTGCACATCCCAAAAGGAAAAGAGCTCAATGGAAGAAGAGGGATGAAAAGCGTTCAAAGTCATGAAAATAAAATCATCGTCTGGAGCCAAGTGTGAATGAGCTTTGTTAAACAGCTCGATTACCATGTTACGCTCTAAAATAGATGCTCCCCAGTCGAGACCTCGAGTTGTCAATTATAGCCGGGTTATTTTTGTTCGCATTTGTGCGGCGGTTTGACAGCACCCTGATTTCAAAAGCGAGTGAGTACCCACTTCCTCTTCGTGCAATGGATAGTTTGTGATTCAAGTCAATTGACCTGAGAGGGGAGGGGAGGGGAGGGGGAGGGGGACCTAAATATGCCCCCTCCTCAACAATCTTATGATAGAGGCATTTCATAGGATGGGTATGAAGCATTATAGCCCCTCTCTCCCCATGCACATTCAATAACATCACACTGGAAGCAAAAACTACTGATTCTTCTCACATTCCATGTTGGGAGTTTTTTTGTTTAAAGATGAAGTTGAGTTCTGGTCATGCGATTGCATTGTGAAAGAAATGGTGTGGAATCGACCAGAAAAGGTTGATCATCTAGCATATAAGTATTTGTGTGTATTGCAAGGTTCTGGAATCATCAAAATGAGAAGAAATTTTGCCAAGTCTTGGTAAAGTTACAAGCACTGTACACATAAAGATGTATATGGGACTACACGAACACGTGGCATAAAATCTGTCCCGATTTTTACAATGTTACTTGCCATAGAATATGAAGGCATTTGAAGAGCCATGCTTTTCAGGGAACATGTTTTATCTGATGTTCTTCCACACTTGCATAATATCAATGATAACGCTCACAAATTATTGTTCACCTCTTCCCAGAACTCAACCTTCTCTTTAATGCTGGCAGACATTTCACTGATCTTTGCAGTGAGTGTAAATGCCCATTCTCAAAACTTCGGTGAACGATTCTGATTTCGAGCAGCGACAAGTTGTGCAAATGCACTATTCACCAAAAATATTGAAATGACAAAAACAAAAACAAACTTTTTAATGGGTTTATCTGGTAGTGTAAATGGCAGTCCAAAAAATCAACAACTTTTCAAAATGGTGTTTGGGCTGTGTAAATGGGCCTATAATGTCAGAGTGAAAAGGAAAAACTTTAGTAGAAGTTAATTGACAGGT
Source organism: Strongylocentrotus droebachiensis (assembly GCA_035222895.1). NCBI lineage: Eukaryota > Metazoa > Echinodermata > Echinoidea > Camarodonta > Strongylocentrotidae > Strongylocentrotus > Strongylocentrotus droebachiensis. The sequence goes on along the minus strand of JAVYIG010000473.1, from coordinate 296,083 downwards.
TAATTTTGTTTAAGGTTTAAATTAAAACATACCTGGAAATTTGTGTAATTGGGAATATCCTGTATTTCGAAATGTTTAATGATTTTTTCGACTAGGAGCTGTACGTCCCAATGACACAGATATCTCATATTTTGTTTTATTATTACACTGAAGTAGAGCCATCCACCCACTTAGAAACTACTTTTTGTGGGAAAGAGCTCGTTGGGGATGTGCCAATGTAAAAGTGAGATTTGGGGTATTCTTTTGGTTGTTTATTGAAACAAAGTTGGTTTCTTAAGGTCTTTTAGAGTTTCCATTCTTTCCAATAAACCAATTGTTCACCACTCCCAGGTAATATTTCACTTTCACGTATTTTGCACTATCAAAAGGAAGAGATTAATTGTACATATTTAAAAGAGGAATAAGTCTAAATTCACTTTGGAAGCAGATCCCTTTTAACAGTCTTCTTTATTATCTTCTTCATCTCTGATGACATGTAGATTCAATGCTCGAGTTTATGGACCATGAACATAACATTAAGAAGATTTGAATATCTTCAACAATGATTGTATGTGGCAATTCTTTGTGACCATTTGCCGCACCTAATAAACATCATTGATGCTTCAACACAAATTGACATCAAGTATACTTCCATTATGTCCTATCCTATTACACTCAATTAGTAGCTAAGCAATCAATGTTTTATACACATCATGTATCCTACATTCCTAACATTCTACATCACTATATCCTTGGCATTGGCACATTTGGTTATGGCATCATTATCCAACTTCCTAATGTGTCCGTAAATGACATTTCCACTCTTATTCAATTTGCAATGAAGGAAATGTAATATACAAATGTATCTAACCCATGAAGTTCTTGGAAATATATTATTTTTCACTGGCCTAATGGGTCTCTGAGTTCCTGCAATGATCTTTGTAAGGAAAAGACATTTCTTTTACAGGTTTTTACAACATTTTGTACATGCACTGGGATACAATGTCTTTAAGCAGTCTGCGTAGTGCGTACCTACATGTAGTATGTCAAGAGAATTTGCTTCCCAAGTACAAGTAAGTTGATTCTATAAGAAAAGTCATCTCCATTTTCTTGTGGAAACAATGAAAATTAGAAGAAAAAAGATAAGATGAAAAATATATTCAGATTTGAAAGCAGTTAAATTGTTAAAAACATATTTTCTCTGCTGTTTTTCACTATTTTTGTAATTACTAGTCTTAGACTATTTTATTTAATCTAGGGTAGTTTCAGTGAATTCAGTCAGTTCTTAACTGAAACAGAAACTATCAGCTATCTTCCTGGTCCTAACCACCGCAAGATATGACTACCGGTATGCATTGCTTTCTGTACAATCGTCTAGACTTAATGCATGAGAGAAAACAAACAGGAAGAAATTACACTCGTTCATTTACACCTGTGAATTAAAGGGGATTGTGATTTCTGGTGATCAGAAAATCATACTTTGACTGTTTGCTGATCATTCTGAACCAGTTTATTGATGTTATGCTGTAAATCAGATCCTTTTAACCAGCAAAATGTGACTAATAATGAGCAAAAACAAACAAACAACAATTATGTGTACACGCCTACATGTACATATGTACAATATGTTTGCACCTGTTTGCAAAAAACTACATATTCTATCAATAGTCCTTATGTGTCTGATAATTCTTCTTTTCTATGGTTATTACCGAATTATTGCACACTTTCCTTATTCCATTTTTCCTACCAATTCGATGTATCTCATTGAATATTAAGAGAGTCTTCTTTTCATTGTTCCTACAACCTTAGACTGCCTTTAACACTTTGGGTGCTTACTTCACCTTTCTGGACAGTAACTCGTTTGCCACATATGCATTTTGCACAAACAACAGACACAATTTTATGGGAGTATTGCTTTGTGCAATGCAATGGCTTTGCTTACCAATAAACCATGTTTCTAAATGTTGCAAGCAAGCAAGCAAAGCAAGTTGGGAAAAAAGACACTGTATTATCTTTTAAATGGTATTTCCTCTTGAAAATACACAGCGGTTTCTAATGTTTCGCTTTCACAAGATTGATAGAGATGTCTTTCGACACCCCCATAGAAATACGCTGATCTATCCCATGGTATTATACTGTGTGACACTAGGAGATTATTTTTTTAGCATATTAAGGGTTAAACATGTAAAATTTGCACAACTGTGTAATACCAGCATCGTCGTCTAGACACAGAATTTCACAGGAGAGAACCAACAGGAAAATAACAAGTTTTCACTATAGATTACAGCCTACATGTACCAACCTGTAAAACTATATAGCAGGAAACAGAAGACTCGCTGTAGCAGGTTTTTGACCCTTTCTGACCTTTCAATTACTCTTTTAACTTCCTCTGTAACGGGATTGTGTTTTATACTGTTTGTACAGCTCGAAATCCAGTTTTGTTGAATTTTTAATGAATGAGAATATTGTCTAAAATTCAGAATTGCAGACGTGAAGTTTTCTTTTTGCCAGACTGTAACAGTCAAATTTTAGCCCCAGGATACAAAATTGACTGAGGGCTTGACTTTTAAAAAAATCAAGTATTACAAGAAATATACAAGTTTGTATTTCTATTGTGATTCAAGGTTATCTTGTAGTGAAGGATCATGTAGATGCACTTGTGGTTTCTGAAGCACAAAGTTTACTTGAAGTTTTAAACCACAGGCAATCTTATGGTTGACATGAAACTATGAGAGCAGGGGGGGGGGGTGGGGGCGGTCATCATTGATAAAGATGTGCTACGTGGACGTAATAAACTTTTAGGTGTCATCAGCTTGTACTTATGATAGCTTGCCCGACTTTTAATTTAAAGTTTCAAGCAGTTATCATTTCAGTGCCGTATGAATCCATATCATTGTTAGTGCGTCATTTTTTAAATATGTTGATGTTTCTCAAACTAAAGTTTAAAAACTACAAAAATGGAAAATCCAAAGTATTACGGGCCGCTAGAAATCTTTCTTTGTCTCGTGTTACTTTGAAAAGGCTGAGTACTCTACATGTCGCATCATACATGAAGGGATGCAATAAATGGAACTGTTTGCACAGAGGTATTATCAAAAGATCTAAGAAGTGTGAAGAATAGTGTCTAGATCTGTGTCTATTTGCTCTCTGATCACCAGTAATGAATGAAAGGTAATATCTAACTTTGTAAACATTGCAGTCCATGTCAGAAGACTCATGCTCCTTTACCCGCTTTCAACTTCACTGTGTATCTTCTTCTTTTGGTAGCTACAAAGAACCCAACTTTGAAGATTGGTAGAACATTCTTACTACCTGCTACAATGTACATATAATACACTGGTAGCTTCATATTTCATAGCACGTGGTCGATCTTACTGAAATACAGAAATAACAATGAATTATATTATTAAGAGATTTAGACATGTACTAGTTTCTGCAAAAATGAATTGATGGATTTTCAGTCTTGAAACATTGTCACCTGTTAACAAGCTATACTACAATGTATATATGTACATGTATATCATTTGTTTCGATCATGATCAGAAAGGTGTTAAACCTTTTGAAATACCTGTTTACATGAAACCAACCTTGTTGCTCTCAGGCTTTCATCAGGCAATTAATGACAGGTTTTTACTGTTTGTCTTTAGCTGAATACAAAACCACTTGATTTTAAATTGAAATATTTTCACCTCTTGAACATAGCATAATCTAGTGTATATTATACAGGGTGTTTTTAATTTTTGAGAGCCAGAAGAGCGCTACTCTGTTATCATTTAGGAGTAACGGTCCTTCTTATTCTCAGCAGAAGATATATATATGTACATGTACAGTGTATTTCATTTCCGATAAAAGTTCTTGCCCTGCATGTTAGGAACCACTGTAACATACTTGTGCATAGAATGTTGGTATTGGATGGCAAGATATTCATGTTATGCATGTCATTTCCCAGTTATGAACAATAGGCTCTTTATCCTTCCTCTAAATAATGTCCCTCACACTATGTTGCTATGACAACCAGCAGTTGTTGACATGCTATTTGAGGAGATCGGTATGTTCACTTTGTAGTAGGTCCATGGTTCACTAGGAGCTTACACATTACTGGATAGTTTGTGTATATTATATGGTTTCCTGTCACAAAAAGTTGTTGTAAAGGTATGTTGTACCTGAACTGTAGGGCCTACATTTACATGTACATGTGCAAATATATTTTAAATTGTGTGTTGGAACTTGGAAGGATTGTTGTTTTTCTCTATTCAAAGTATCTGATCTTCACTGTAGGCCTACTGTGAGTGGTATATCACAACATGATATTCGTTTTTGATTTATTATTCTGTAAGTGGATAGAGTGAAAGTGAAAGTTGATTTGAAGTATAGAGTGTTTAACATATTCTCATAACTTAACTTATATCTGATCATCCATTTCAAAACGATTGATAAGTTGTGAAAATATTTACATTATTTCAAATTTTATGATTTTACTAAATGCAAATACCTTCAACCACAGTTCAAAGTCCATTATTTCAAGTGCAATATGATCTACTCTGATGTTTTGATTTTGATATCAACATATATAGCACAAATTACCCTGTTATTGTGTACTGCAGGCCTATACTGCTGCACAGACGTATACATGCAGTGTGTAGCTACATAAACAATATAAATGTAGGCATACATGTAGATGTGTGTCCATGTTCATGAACTTCCGTAATGATATGCACATAATTATGTGGATTCACAGTCATCTGGATTTCTGCTTTATTTGTTATCGTAATCTTTTCCTATTACAAAAGTTCTGCTGGGTTGTTCAATTTCCTGCATGGTTTCAGATTTCTAACAGATGGAAGCAATTAAGTAGGCTTTTAATACACAATGACAATTTCAATGGAACAGAGTTACCACCTTATTGCAGGCACTTCTTGCTCATTTACTGTGAATCTGTAGGTCAATATTCCAATGATGTTCTGTGTGAAAAGCGGTAGAACCAGAGATTTCATTGTATCCCAAGTCCTGCGAGAGTCATGCTGTTCAAATACTTGTCATTGGTGTATGCAAGAGGCACAGGGCATAAATGTGCTCCCCCTTTCAAGCAAAACCAAATAGGACCTACATTTACATGTACGGTACCTAAAGTACACATTAAAGCAGGGCTCTTAAATATCTTTTCTTTGAAGGGAGTCCGGATCTAATTTTTTACAGTCTGTATACAAAATGTAAATGAGCTCTATTTAAATTAAAAAAAAAAAAAAAAAAAGAAAAAAAGATCAACAACAACAAAAAGAAATGTTGGGGGTCTGGACCTCGATTTTTGGCACCTGTGTGTCCCGGTCTTCATCCAGCATTGAGCCCTGTAACATTCCCCCAATAATACACATGTTAGACCCTAAAAAGAATCTGTAAACGTGAAATCATAATCCCTTTTTTAGTTAGCCTGAAATTTGTTGACTTACATGCCCCACTCCCCCAGTAAGAGAACTCTGATACCGCCACTATTACACATGAACCCAGTGTCTCCTGTGCAGTCTCACCGTACGTAGTATCTAGTCCGAGCCATCACCAATGTCCTCATAATCGATTGCTCATCACTCTGGTGGGGCATCTCTTGTTTGTTCTTCAATCTCTTTAATACTGTGGACACAGTCCTCCTGACTGACTTCATGGTACTGGGCCGACTGACTGTGATTGCTTTCCTTATTATTAGCTTCACAATGACTGGGATATAGGCTGGAATTGGTTGATGCGCCTATGATAAGTGGGCCTTTGGAAAGGTAGTTTGTAACATGTATTGTAAGAGTAAATGTACCCTGTACCTTAGCAAAATGACCTGGATTTGCTAGCTATATGTTCCCTAAAGGAGAGCAGAATGTTTTCTATTTTTCGGAGTGAGCACTTTTAAAAACACTTGACAAAAATAAAGACAATACATATATCGTATGCTGATAGCCAGTACTAGCTAAGTCTGTGTATAAGTACCAGTAATAAATCCGGATTTATATAGTATTTAAGTTGAAATATCATCTTCTAAGCGCTTTATAATCGGTCATTTGATAAATTCATGCAGTGTGCACCATCTCCACTTCCTTGGGAGGATTCTTACCTTAATGGTCACTGTGAGGAGACATAGCAATTACTATCACAAAGGTTTTCGTCATTCTACAATGTTCCCATTCCTCTCCTGGGTATGGAGTGGCTAACAGAAATTGCCAGATCCCATTACCGGTATCCCTTATTGCTGTATCATAACAATGATAACACATGTTTCTTGTATATATATGGCACTTAACTAGTTATAAAGTATCTGACCAGAGCACTTACAGCATTACTATAGCATACAGATTAGCCTTCTTTTCCTTTTATCAAGCTCTTGTAAAAGGCATTCATGTCAGTTGAGCTCTGCATTTGTATTCTCATCTGACCTAGAAAAGAGAGATATATATAAAGTGGAATGCAAACATAATAAAAAGTTTACCAACCTCTTCATCTTGCGTGGGGTGCATCTATGTTCTAGCATGTCACTTTGTAAACATTGTTTGACAGGATTATGGGTGCAATATCTCAATAAATTGCCTGCTCAGAGCCAGTAGGTCAGTAGTAATCTGTTTCACACCAACATCACTGATACCAGACTGAACAATGTTAAAGACATAACTTAAGTTTAAAAACTTTAAATTACATAGAATGGCCAAGAAATGGTTTGGTTTGGTATTGTAACTGAGGTAATACAGAATATTGTCTGCTCAGTCAGTGCCAGAAGGATGCACATTCATACCATTAAACACAGCATTACATCTCTCTGGCTCTCAACAGAATATTGTCTGCTCAATCAGTGCCAGAAGGATGCACATTCATATCATTAAACACAGCATTACATCTCTCTGGCTCTCAACAGAATATTGTCTGCTCAGTCAGTGCCAGTAGGGTGCACATTCATATCATTAAACACAGCATTACATCTCTCTGGCTCTCAACAGAATATTGTCTGCTCAGTCAGTGCCAGTAGGGTGCACATTCATATCATTAAACACAGCATTACATCTCTCTGGCTCTCAACAGAATATTGTCTGCTCAATCAGTGCCAGAAGGATGCACATTCATACCATTAAACACAGCATTACATCTCTCTGGCTCTCAACAGAATATTGTCTGCTCAGTCAGTGCCAGAAGGATGCACATTCATATCATTAAACACAGCATTACATCTCTCTGGCTCTCAACAGAATATTGTCTGCTCAGTCAGTGCCAGAAGGATGCACATTCATATCATTAAACACAGCATTACATCTCTCTGGCTCTCAACAGAATATTGTCTGCTCAGTCAGTGCCAGAAGGATGCACATTCATATCATTAAACACAGCATTACATCTCTCTGGCTCTCAACAGAATATTGTCTGCTCAGTCAGTGCCAGTAGGGTGCACATTTATATCATTAAACACAGCATTACATCTCTCTGGCTCTCAACAGAATATTGTCTGCTCAATCAGTGCAAAAGAGATGCACATTCATATCATTAAACACAGCATTACATACACATCTCTCTGGCTCTCAACAGAATATTGTCTGCTCAGTCAGTGCTAGAAGGATGCACATTCATATCATTAAACACAGCATTACATCTCTCTGGCTCTCAACAGAATATTGTCTGCTCAGTCAGTGCAAAAGAGATGCACATTCATATCATTAAACACAGCATTACATCTCTCTGGCTCTCAACAGAATATTGTCTGCTCAATCAGTGCCAGAAGGATGCACATTCATATCATTAAACACAGCATTACATCTCTCTGGCTCTCAACAGAATATTGTCTGCTCAGTCAGTGCCAGTAGGGTGCACATTTATATCATTAAACACAGCATTACATCTCTCTGGCTCTCAACAGAATATTGTCTGCTCAATCAGTGCAAAAGAGATGCACATTCATATCATTAAACACAGCATTACATTTCTCTGGCTCTCAACAGAATATTGTCTGCTCAGTCAGTGCAAAAGAGATGCACATTCATATCATTAAACACAGCATTACATACACATCTCTCTGGCTCTCAACATAATATTGTCTGCTCAGTCAGTGCTAGAAGGATGCACATTCATATCATTAAACACAGCATTACATCTCTCTGGCTCTCAACAGAATATTGTCTGCTCAGTCAGTGCTAGAAGGATGCACATTCATATCATTAAACACAGCATTACATCTCTCTGGCTCTCAACAGAATATTGTCTGCTCAATCAGTGCCAGAAGGATGCACATTCATACCATTAAACACAGCATTACATCTCTCTGGCTCTCAACAGAATATTGTCTGCTCAGTCAGTGCCAGAAGGATGCACATTCATATCATTAAACACAGCATTACATCTCTCTGGCTCTCAACAGAATATTGTCTGCTCAGTCAGTGCTAGAAGGATGCACATTCATATCATTAAACACAGCATTACATCTCTCTGGCTCTCAACAGAATATTGTCTGCTCAGTCAGTGCCAAAAGGATGCACATTCATATCATTAAACACAGCATTACATCTCTCTGGCTCTTAACAGAATATTGTCTGCTCAGTCAGTGCTAGAAGGATGCACATTCATATCATTAAACACAGCATTACATCTCTCTGGCTCTCAACAGAATATTGTCTGCTCAATCAGTGCCAGAAGGATGCACATTCATATCATTAAACACAGCATTACATCTCTCTGGCTCTCAACAGAATATTGTCTGCTCAGTCAGTGCCAGAAGGATGCACATTCATATCATTAAACACAGCATTACATTTCTCTGGCTCTCAACAGAATATTGTCTGCTCAGTCAGTGCCAGAAGGATGCACATTCATATCATTAAACACAGCATTACATCTCTCTGGCTCTCAACAGAATATTGTCTGCTCAATCAGTGCCAGAAGGATGCACATTCATATCATTAAACACAGCATTACATCTCTCTGGCTCTCAACAGAATATTGTCTGCTCAGTCAGTGCCAGAAGGATGCACATTCATATCATTAAACACAGCATTACATCTCTCTGGCTCTCAACAGAATATTGTCTGCTCAGTCAGTGCCAGAAGGATGCACATTCATATCATTAAACACAGCATTACATCTCTCTGGCTCTCAACAGAATATTGTCTGCTCAGTCAGTGCCAGAAGGATGCACATTCATATCATTAAACACAGCATTACATTTCTCTGGCTCTCAACAGAATATTGTCTGCTCAATCAGTGCCAGAAGGATGCACATTCATATCATTAAACACAGCATTACATCTCTCTGGCTTTCAACAGAATATTGTCTGCTCAGTCAGTGCTAGAAGGATGCACATTCATATCATTAAACACAGCATTACATCTCTCTGGCTCTCAACAGAATATTGTCTGCTCAATCAGTGCTAGAAGGATGCACATTCATATCATTAAACACAGCATTACATCTCTCTGGCTCTCAACAGAATATTGTCTGCTCAGTCAGTGCAAAAGAGATGCACATTCATATCATTAAACACAGCATTACATACACATCTCTCTGGCTCTCAACATAATATTGTCTGCTCAGTCAGTGCTAGAAGGATGCACATTCATACCATTAAACACAGCATTACATCTCTCTGGCTCTCAACAGAATATTGTCTGCTCAGTCAGTGCCAGAAGGATGCACATTCATATCATTAAACACAGCATTACATCTCTCTGGCTCTCAACAGAATATTGTCTGCTCAATCAGTGCTAGAAGGATGCACATTCATATCATTAAACACAGCATTACATCTCTCTGGCTCTCAACAGAATATTGTCTGCTCAGTCAGTGCTAGAAGGATGCACATTCATATCATTAAACACAGCATTACATCTCTCTGGCTCTCAACAGAATATTGTCTGCTCAGTCAGTGCTAGAAGGATGCACATTCATATCATTAAACACAGCATTACATCTCTCTGGCTCTCAACAGAATATTGTCTGCTCAGTCAGTGCTAGAAGGATGCACATTCATATCATTAAACACAGCATTACATCTCTCTGGCTCTCAACAGAATATTGTCTGCTCAGTCAGTGCTAGAAGGATGCACATTCATATCTTTAAACACAGCATTACATCTCTCTGGCTCTCAACAGAATATTGTCTGCTCAGTCAGTGCTAGAAGGATGCACATTCATATCATTAAACACAGCATTACATCTCTCTGGCTCTCAACAGAATATTGTCTGCTCAGTCAGTGCCAAAAGGATGCACATTCATATCATTAAACACAGCATTACATCTCTCTGGCTCTCAACAGAATATTGTCTGCTCAATCAGTGCCAGAAGGATGCACATTCATATCATTAAACACAGCATTACATCTCTCTGGCTCTCAACAGAATATTGTCTGCTCAGTCAGTGCCAAAAGGATGCACATTCATATCATTAAACACAGCATTACATCTCTCTGGCTCTCAACAGAATATTGTCTGCTCAGTCAGTGCTAGAAGGATGCACATTCATATCATTAAACACAGCATTACATCTCTCTGGCTCTCAACAGAATATTGTCTGCTCAATCAGTGCCAAAAGGATGCACATTCATATCATTAAACACAGCATTACATCTCTCTGGCTCTCAACAGAATATTGTCTGCTCAGTCGGTGCTAGAAGGATGCACATTCATATCATTAAACACAGCATTACATCTCTCTGGCTCACAACAGAATATTGTCTGCTCAGTCAGTGCTAGAAGGATGCACATTCATATCATTAAACACAGCATTACATCTCTCTGGCTCTCAACAGAATATTGTCTGCTCAGTCAGTGCCAGAAGGATGCACATTCATATCATTAAACACAGCATTACATCTCTCTGGCTCTCAACAGAATATTGTCTGCTCAGTCAGTGCTAGAAGGATGCACATTCATATCATTAAACACAGCATTACATCTCTCTGGCTCTCAACAGAATATTGTCTGCTCAATCAGTGCCAAAAGGATGCACATTCATATCATTAAACACAGCATTACATCTCTCTGGCTCTCAACAGAATATTGTCTGCTCAGTCAGTGCTAGAAGGATGCACATTCATACCATTAAACACAGCATTACATCTCTCTGGCTCTTAACAGAATATTGTCTGCTCAGTCAGAGCCAGAAGGATGCACATTCATATCATTAAACACAGCATTACATCTCTCTGGCTCTCAACAGAATATTGTCTGCTCAATCAGTGCCAGAAGGATGCACATTCATATCATTAAACACAGCATTACATCTCTCTGGCTCTCAACAGAATATTGTCTGCTCAGTCAGTGCCAGTAGGGTGCACATTTATATCATTAAACACAGCATTACATCTCTCTGGCTCTCAACAGAATATTGTCTGCTCAGTCAGTGCCAGAAGGACGACATTCATATCATTAAACACAGCATTACATCTCTCTGGCTCTTAACAGAATATTGTCTGCTCAGTCAGTGCCAGAAGGATGCACATTCATATCATTAAACACAGCATTACATCTCTCTGGCTCTCAACAGAATATTGTCTGCTCAGTCAGTGCCAGAAGGACGACATTCATATCATTAAACACAGCATTACATCTCTCTGGCTCTTAACAGAATATTATCTGCTCAGTCAGTGCCAGAAGGATGCACATTCATATCATTAAACACAGCATTACATCTCTCTGGCTCTCAACAGAATATTGTCTGCTCAGTCAGTGCTAGAAGGATGCACATTCATATCATTAAACACAGCATTACATCTCTCTGGCTCTCAACAGAATATTGTCTGCTCAGTCAGTGCTAGAAGGATGCACATTCATATCATTAAACACAGCATTACATCTCTCTGGCTCTCAACAGAATATTGTCTGCTCAGTCAGTGCTAGAAGGATGCACATTCATATCATTAAACACAGCATTACATCTCTCTGGCTCTCAACAGAATATTGTCTGCTCAGTCAGTGCCAAAAGGATGCACATTCATATCATTAAACACAGCATTACATCTCTCTGGCTCTCAACAGAATATTGTCTGCTCAATCAGTGCCAGAAGGATGCACATTCATATCATTAAACACAGCATTACATCTCTCTGGCTCTCAACAGAATATTGTCTGCTCAGTCAGTGCTAGAAGGATGCACATTCATATCATTAAACACAGCATTACATCTCTCTGGCTCTTAACAGAATATTGTCTGCTCAGTCAGTGCCAGAAGGATGCACATTCATATCATTAAACACAGCATTACATCTCTCTGGCTCTCAACAGAATATTGTCTGCTCAGTCAGTGCCAAAAGGATGCACATTCATATCATTAAACACAGCATTACATCTCTCTGGCTCTCAACAGAATATTGTCTGCTCAGTCAGTGCTAGAAGGATGCACATTCATATCATTAAACACAGCATTACATCTCTCTGGCTCTCAACAGAATATTGTCTGCTCAATCAGTGCCAAAAGGATGCACATTCATATCATTAAACACAGCATTACATCTCTCTGGCTCTCAACAGAATATTGTCTGCTCAGTCGGTGCTAGAAGGATGCACATTCATATCATTAAACACAGCATTACATCTCTCTGGCTCACAACAGAATATTGTCTGCTCAGTCAGTGCTAGAAGGATGCACATTCATATCATTAAACACAGCATTACATCTCTCTGGCTCTCAACAGAATATTGTCTGCTCAGTCAGTGCCAGAAGGATGCACATTCATATCATTAAACACAGCATTACATCTCTCTGGCTCTCAACAGAATATTGTCTGCTCAGTCAGTGCTAGAAGGATGCACATTCATATCATTAAACACAGCATTACATCTCTCTGGCTCTCAACAGAATATTGTCTGCTCAATCAGTGCCAAAAGGATGCACATTCATATCATTAAACACAGCATTACATCTCTCTGGCTCTCAACAGAATATTGTCTGCTCAGTCAGTGCTAGAAGGATGCACATTCATACCATTAAACACAGCATTACATCTCTCTGGCTCTTAACAGAATATTGTCTGCTCAGTCAGAGCCAGAAGGATGCACATTCATATCATTAAACACAGCATTACATCTCTCTGGCTCTCAACAGAATATTGTCTGCTCAATCAGTGCCAGAAGGATGCACATTCATATCATTAAACACAGCATTACATCTCTCTGGCTCTCAACAGAATATTGTCTGCTCAGTCAGTGCCAGAAGGATGCACATTCATATCATTAAACACAGCATTACATCTCTCTGGCTCTCAACAGAATATTGTCTGCTCAGTCAGTGCCAGAAGGACGACATTCATATCATTAAACACAGCATTACATCTCTCTGGCTCTTAACAGAATATTGTCTGCTCAGTCAGTGCCAGAAGGATGCACATTCATATCATTAAACACAGCATTACATCTCTCTGGCTCTCAACAGAATATTGTCTGCTCAGTCAGTGCCAGAAGGACGACATTCATATCATTAAACACAGCATTACATCTCTCTGGCTCTTAACAGAATATTATCTGCTCAGTCAGTGCCAGAAGGATGCACATTCATATCATTAAACACAGCATTACATCTCTCTGGCTCTCAACAGAATATTGTCTGCTCAGTCAGTGCCAAAAGGATGCACATTCATATCATTAAACACAGCATTACATCTCTCTGGCTCTCAACAGAATATTGTCTGCTCAGTCAGTGCCAAAAGGATGCACATTCATATCATTAAACACAGCATTACATACACATCTCTCTGGCTCTCAACAGAATATTGTCTGCTCAGTCAGTGCCAAAAGGATGCACATTCATATCATTAAACACAGCATTACATCTCTCTGGCTCTCAACAGAATATTGTCTGCTCAGTCAGTGCCAGAAGGATGCACATTCATATCATTAAACACAGCATTACATCTCTCTGGCTCTCAACAGAATATTGTCTGCTCAGTCAGTGCTAGAAGGATGCACATTCATATCATTAAACACAGCATTACATCTCTCTGGCTCTCAACAGAATATTGTCTGCTCAGTCAGTGCTAGAAGGATGCACATTCATATCATTAAACACAGCATTACATCTCTCTGGCTTTCAACAGAATATTGTCTGCTCAGTCAGTGCTAGAAGGATGCACATTCATATCATTAAACACAGCATTACATCTCTCTGGCTCTCAACAGAATATTGTCTGCTCAGTCAGTGCTAGAAGGATGCACATTCATATCATTAAACACAGCATTACATCTCTCTGGCTCTCAACAGAATATTGTCTGCTCAGTCAGTGCTAGAAGGATGCACATTCATATCATTAAACACAGCATTACATCTCTCTGGCTCTCAACAGAATATTGTCTGCTCAGTCAGTGCCAAAAGGATGCACATTCATATCATTAAACACAGCATTACATCTCTCTGGCTCTCAACAGAATATTGTCTGCTCAATCAGTGCCAGAAGGATGCACATTCATATCATTAAACACAGCATTACATCTCTCTGGCTCTCAACAGAATATTGTCTGCTCAGTCAGTGCTAGAAGGATGCACATTCATATCATTAAACACAGCATTACATCTCTCTGGCTCTCAACAGAATATTGTCTGCTCAATCAGTGCCAAAAGGATGCACATTCATATCATTAAACACAGCATTACATCTCTCTGGCTCTCAACAGAATATTGTCTGCTCAGTCAGTGCTAGAAGGATGCACATTCATACCATTAAACACAGCATTACATCTCTCTGGCTCTTAACAGAATATTGTCTGCTCAGTCAGAGCCAGAAGGATGCACATTCATATCATTAAACACAGCATTACATCTCTCTGGCTCTCAACAGAATATTGTCTGCTCAGTCAGTGCCAGAAGGACGACATTCATATCATTAAACACAGCATTACATCTCTCTGGCTCTTAACAGAATATTGTCTGCTCAGTCAGTGCCAGAAGGATGCACATTCATATCATTAAACACAGCATTACATCTCTCTGGCTCTCAACAGAATATTGTCTGCTCAGTCAGTGCCAGAAGGACGACATTCATATCATTAAACACAGCATTACATCTCTCTGGCTCTTAACAGAATATTATCTGCTCAGTCAGTGCCAGAAGGATGCACATTCATATCATTAAACACAGCATTACATCTCTCTGGCTCTCAACAGAATATTGTCTGCTCAGTCAGTGCCAGAAGGATGCACATTCATATCATTAAACACAGCATTACATCTCTCTGGCTCTCAACAGAATATTGTCTGCTCAGTCAGTGCTAGAAGTATGCACATTCATATCATTAAACACAGCATTACATACACATCTCTCTGGCTCTCAACAGAATATTGTCTGCTCAGTCAGTGCCAAAAGGATGCACATTCATATCATTAAACACAGCATTACATCTCTCTGGCTCTCAACAGAATATTGTCTGCTCAGTCAGTGCCAGAAGGATGCACATTCATATCATTAAACACAGCATTACATTTCTCTGGCTCTCAACAGAATATTGTCTGCTCAGTCAGTGCCAAAAGGATGCACATTCATATCATTAAACACAGCATTACATCTCTCTGGCTCTCAACAGAATATTGTCTGCTCAGTCAGTGCTAGAAGGATGCACATTCATATCATTAAACACAGCATTACATTTCTCTGGCTCTCAACAGAATATTGTCTGCTCAGTCAGTGCCAAAAGGATGCACATTCATATCATTAAACACAGCATTACATTTCTCTGGCTCTCAACAGAATATTGTCTGCTCAATCAGTGCCAGAAGGATGCACATTCATATCATTAAACACAGCATTACATTTCTCTGGCTCTCAACAGAATATTGTCTGCTCAGTCAGTGCCAAAAGGATGCACATTCATATCATTAAACACAGCATTACATCTCTCTGGCTCTCAACAGAATATTGTCTGCTCAGTCAGTGCCAGAAGGATGCACATTCATATCATTAAACACAGCATTACATCTCTCTGGCTCTCAACAGAATATTGTCTGCTCAGTCAGAGCCAGAAGGATGCACATTCATATCATTAAACACAGCATTACATCTCTCTGGCTCTCAACAGAATATTGTCTGCTCAGTCAGTGCTAGAAGGATGCACATTCATATCATTAAACACAGCATTACATCTCTCTGGCTCTCAACAGAATATTGTCTGCTCAATCAGTGCCAGAAGGATGCACATTCATATCATTAAACACAGCATTACATCTCTCTGGCTCTTAACAGAATATTGTCTGCTCAGTCAGTGCCAGAAGGATGCACATTCATATCATTAAACACAGCATTACATCTCTCTGGCTCTCAACAGAATATTGTCTGCTCAGTCAGTGCCAGAAGGACGACATTCATATCATTAAACACAGCATTACATCTCTCTGGCTCTTAACAGAATATTATCTGCTCAGTCAGTGCCAGAAGGATGCACATTCATATCATTAAACACAGCATTACATCTCTCTGGCTCTCAACAGAATATTGTCTGCTCAGTCAGTGCCAGAAGGATGCACATTCATATCATTAAACACAGCATTACATCTCTCTGGCTCTCAACAGAATATTGTCTGCTCAGTCAGTGCTAGAAGTATGCACATTCATATCATTAAACACAGCATTACATACACATCTCTCTGGCTCTCAACAGAATATTGTCTGCTCAGTCAGTGCCAAAAGGATGCACATTCATATCATTAAACACAGCATTACATCTCTCTGGCTCTCAACAGAATATTGTCTGCTCAGTCAGTGCCAGAAGGATGCACATTCATATCATTAAACACAGCATTACATTTCTCTGGCTCTCAACAGAATATTGTCTGCTCAGTCAGTGCCAAAAGGATGCACATTCATATCATTAAACACAGCATTACATCTCTCTGGCTCTCAACAGAATATTGTCTGCTCAGTCAGTGCTAGAAGGATGCACATTCATATCATTAAACACAGCATTACATTTCTCTGGCTCTCAACAGAATATTGTCTGCTCAGTCAGTGCCAAAAGGATGCACATTCATATCATTAAACACAGCATTACATTTCTCTGGCTCTCAACAGAATATTGTCTGCTCAATCAGTGCCAGAAGGATGCACATTCATATCATTAAACACAGCATTACATTTCTCTGGCTCTCAACAGAATATTGTCTGCTCAGTCAGTGCCAAAAGGATGCACATTCATATCATTAAACACAGCATTACATCTCTCTGGCTCTCAACAGAATATTGTCTGCTCAGTCAGTGCCAGAAGGATGCACATTCATATCATTAAACACAGCATTACATCTCTCTGGCTCTCAACAGAATATTGTCTGCTCAGTCAGAGCCAGAAGGATGCACATTCATATCATTAAACACAGCATTACATCTCTCTGGCTCTCAACAGAATATTGTCTGCTCAGTCAGTGCTAGAAGGATGCACATTCATATCATTAAACACAGCATTACATCTCTCTGGCTCTCAACAGAATATTGTCTGCTCAATCAGTGCCAGAAGGATGCACATTCATATCATTAAACACAGCATTACATCTCTCTGGCTCTTAACAGAATATTGTCTGCTCAGTCAGTGCCAGAAGGATGCACATTCATATCATTAAACACAGCATTACATCTCTCTGGCTCTCAACAGAATATTGTCTGCTCAGTCAGTGCTAGAAGGATGCACATTCATATCATTAAACACAGCATTACATACACATCTCTCTGGCTCTCAACAGAATATTGTCTGCTCAGTCAGTGCTAGAAGGATGCACATTCATATCATTAAACACAGCATTACATCTCTCTGGCTCTCAACAGAATATTGTCTGCTCAGTCAGTGCTAGAAGGATGCACATTCATATCATTAAACACAGCATTACATCTCTCTGGCTTTCAACAGAATATTGTCTGCTCAGTCAGTGCTAGAAGGATGCACATTCATATCATTAAACACAGCATTACATCTCTCTGGCTCTCAACAGAATATTGTCTGCTCAATCAGTGCCAAAAGGATGCACATTCATATCATTAAACACAGCATTACATCTCTCTGGCTCTTAACAGAATATTGTCTGCTCAGTCAGTGCCAGAAGGATGCACATTCATATCATTAAACACAGCATTACATCTCTCTGGCTCACAACAGAATATTGTCTGCTCAGTCAGTACCAGAAGGATGCACATTCATATCATTAAACACAGCATTACATCTCTTTGGCTCTCAACATCCCAGAACTCCACCAGAGCACTTGGCATTGTAAGCATGATACCCAGGTCTGTGGTCATTTTCTCAAGTGGATTCCTTATTTTCCTCCAGGGTTCCAAAGCTGAGAGTGTTATTAGGCATGTGGGATAATCTATCACTTTCCCAGGGCAGGAATTCCATAAATTGTTATCAATCTCTGCTCCATACATTTTTGTAAATGTGCAGGCAGTTTAGCTCCTTCAAAAACTTCTTAGCAAAATTTATACTTCACAGATTTGTAAGTAGAAGTTATACTTCATAATCTTGTACAGTGTACCTATATGTAGTCTTTAGAGTGAACCTGCTATTTATTCTTTGTAAAGTTCCTTGTTTATAAAGTTAGCTCAATTACCTAGAAAGTTGGATACCAGGTAAATATCATCAGCTGTATTCCAAGAACATGTTACCAGATTTGGTTGTAGATCGCATAAAACCTTACACAGTAATATATCATAAGGTAGCTTTGTTATTCCATTGAATAGTTTGCCATGAATATTTTTGCTGATTTAGTGGTTCCTCCCTTGCTTGTTATAAATCATTCCCATATTCACTCAATCAAAAATGTAAATACAACGAATTGATACAGTGACATTGGTTTACAAAATATGGATTTGGCCAAATTGGGTTTCAAATCCATGGCTAGCCAGCAACCAATACATACTTCTTCAATAACCTCTCTTTCCAAGAGACCTGTAACAAGCCAACTATAAGTCTCTAATAAGGATTTAATGTTGTTAACAAGATCAGCATATACAGTAGTGTATACTTATTATTATGTCTGAGGACTGCTATTCAATTTGTATTCATAAGGTGTCCTTCATCAGGGTGGATCGAGGGGTGATACATTGTAAGTACTTTTGGAAGTCTGAGGGCTCTTTTGAAATCGGTCGTTTTGAAGCCACCCCCCCCCCTCTTTTCATTTGAGTGATTTGCTTTTGAGATGAGTAAGCAAGCTAGTTTAAGTTATTGTTCTTAGACGAGGGGGGTGTTTCACAATGATGCTAAGTTGAACTTATCTCTAAGTTGGACTTAACAATTATGGAAAGCCATTTGCATCTTTGAAAATATTTTGTAAAAGTTATTTTAAAAGGCATAAAATGTTTATTCACATCATTCATATTTTCTATTATCAAGACGATTTCATGTTCTTGTTGTGGAATTTATAAAAAGTCTAAAATATTTGATTTTTTCGATTTTGAATATATTTGTTTTTAAGGTTACAAATGGCTCTCCATAATTTTTAAGTCCAACCTAGAGTTAAGTTTGACTTAGGATCTTTGTGAAACACCCCCAAAGAATGGTTGATCTTATCATTCGCATATGAAGAGGATCTGTTCTGTTCTCAAATGTTACCTTTATATCTGGTGTTTTGAAGGGGAGGGGTTCCTTTTGCTCTCCACCCAGGTGTAGTCAATGGTTACCTGGTATAAATAGGTTCTCCATTGATTTCACATCACAGCCAATACCTCAGTCACACCGATGAGACCGGCACCAGACCGACAATAGACCGACAATAGACTGAACATAATTATTACAATATCTTGAACTACTACGTTTTTGATTTGGTACATTTTTTTAGGTCTGGCGTCGAGTGGGAGTTGGTTCGATGGTATGACTTTGGTGTGATGTTATTTGTCAGTATGAACAGGCCCTTTAATGTCTGTCTACATACATGGTTAGATGGGTAGGGGGTAATAAAGCATCCATCATTGTCTGCCTGTAATGGAGACTTTGTATGATGACATCATACTAATGGTAGCATTAATTGTGTGTAATCTGCAGACATGGATGTTTTACAAAGTGGAATATGATGAGCAAAGAAGAGGGGGGGGGGGGGGAAATGGGGTGGATGGTGACATGGAGTACATTAATGCATTGATGCGAACTGATGAAAGTCAGCTAAAGTTGACACTATGACCATATAAGCTATATTGTTGTTGTTGCACTTTGTTCAAGTACATAATGACATTCTAATTGTATTCACAAATTTTATTATATTTGACACAATAAACAAGGTTTATGATGTGTACATATTTATGTATCACAAACAATCTTGCAAAATGAATTCGTGAATAAAGATGTCTTTCTTAATTATCTGTTTCTTCTACATTGCTGAACCACAATTTCCTGAAATTAAAATTCAAAATCCTCTGATGTTGGTCATGTCTTATCTTTTCATTCGGTCCAATGTACATGTATTGGAATGTATTGGCCTGATGGTTATATACCCCCCCCCCCCCATCTTTAAAATATCTCGAATATTCTTTTCAGCAGTAGACTTGAAATTACTTTGACTTGAAGTAATAAGTAGCTCTACAGTTGCATCTATGTCCCTCTTGACTCACTCACTCTCTGTTTCCGTGTTTGCACGTGTCTCTCTACAGTGTATGTTCATCTTGTCTTTCCTTGTGCATCTCTCGTCCATCAAGGAATTGAAAGCAAGAGACAATCCAAATATCCAGATGATGATTCAACCATTACAAGAGAGCAGTGATTGCTTTTCCATCACATTAACTTGTCAAACGTGTTCAAGCCTCTAAGCTATTGGAAAAGTTCAAGTTTAACCATCACTATATAAATCATCTTGAGACAGTCTTTACCAATTAGCACAGCTCCTACTAACATGTTCTAAACGTCAGACCTTGTACCTTACACTTCATTATGATTATGAGGAGAAGTAGGCCTGCAGTGTTACCAACGATGATCTCATTTCAAAATATAAGAAGATACATGTATGTATTTAGGAAGGTCATATACATGTGCCGCTGGTTTCTACCCCTCTTCCCCAACCCCCAACCTCCAACCCCCAACCTCCAACCCCCAACCCCACCAAAAAGAATCTCTTAAATCAAAGAGTACATAATTCAAGCAACAGCTAGTTAAATAATTAAGAAGGGAAAAGCAACAGACTGTAAAAGGACTTTGAAGATCTTTAAAAAAAAAATATATATATAAAGAAGCAATCTATTTTGTCTAAAAATTTCATTGTAGTTGAAGAATGATGTGATTCAAGAAAATAATGTGACTGATGGAAATTATTTCTCAAATGACTTCTTTGTGGACAAATATTTCAACACAGCTCCTGTTGAAAATCAATGCAAAGTCTTGACAAACTTGATTAGTCAGCCTTACATCCCTTAGGCTTTATAAACAGACACTCAACTGAAATGGTCTTCAGTCTCTGGTGATTAATTGAGGTTGACTATTGACAGGTAATTACTTATCTAATTCTAGGTTTCAAGCTGAAAATCATGTGAAATGTTGCACCCTTGGGGATAACACGATCGTTTCTTTGTGTCATGTGCATCTGCAATTTTGTGAATTATTGCCATGAGTCACTGGAAGTATGTTTTGGACGTGAGGATAAAGCATAGAGTTGTATAATTATACAGCTCTATATGCGGTACAGTTCCTGAAAAGGGAACTAAATTGTTTCAAGAGCCACCTTGAACTGCTCCAAAGAGGGCAGTTCAACGATGATTTGAGGTAGCTGTCCCAGTCCTTAAGTGTCCTGGGGAAATAACTAAATTTGTAAGAGTCCATTGAAGAGCCTAGTCTCATATATCGTTGTTGTTGACTCCTCCTTGTAGTGCGCTGCCTCGGTTACTGTTACTGTCATTATTGTGATGAGCTCTATTGAAACCATAGTAACGAGGCCAGCAAACTAAATATTGCTCCTCCTGCAGTCTTATTAACTATCTCATCTTCTCAGCATCATCACTTTGGTTCCCTCCTCCCAAAACTGATATTAGTTCTCCTCGTTCCTTCACCTACCACATGAGTCCATGATTGCATGTATAAAGTGATTAAATGACCGAAAGACCTCGCAAACCACTTATTGCTTCAAATTGCTGCAATATTGGGGTTGCGCACTCATGATTAAATCTCGGCTCCTTGAAAATGTTTGATATTGATTTTTCCTTGCAATACTACACTCCTGCTAGCTGGACCCCTTTACTTTAGGTAGAGTTTCTTCATTTTTTTGAAGGCTTGAAAGCCAAAGTATTGGCAGAGGCGTACGTTGTTCAGACACTTACAGCATTTGATGTGCAATTTTTTTTTTTTTTTTAAATTGTACTTTGAATCAAGTTACATTTGGATATTCAAATTTTAGAAAGTCCTATGTGAGCTCGCTACCTGAAACAAACTTGTCAGGCCCATCAGCACATTCTGTCATCCTGTTCCGTTTGGCAAGTATATGTCCCAGAATAGAATAGGCATGTAGAAGAGAATGTGTGTGGTTATATATGATGTCATCTGCAGACTGCTCTATCAATCAACAATGTTAATAAGTAGGCATGCAGTCTAGGTTATCTGGTCCGACCTTGCCGATGAAGATAATGATACGATAACGATAGATTGTAAAATGGTGACTGGCCGGAATGCTCCCCAGGAAGTGGAGAATGTGCATACATTGGATAAGCCTGGGTCCTATGACCGGGGTAATAATATATACTGCGCCTAGAAACAAAGTATTAGGCGCGTTATAAATGTGATCTATTATTATTATTATTATTATTGTTCCCAAATCGTTTGCATGTTTATACAGAGAAAGAAGTGGAAATTGTTGTTGTCAAATGCTTTTGAGCCTCCCTCCATGATTGATAATGACCCCCACTGCATGAACGCCAAGTATGAGCCTACTTATTCAAAAGAGAATATTTGGAATGAAATATGTCTTGTAGGAAATTCCTTCATCACCAGCAATCGAAACATAGCTGAAGCATCGGACGGAAGTTCCTTCGAGTGCATCAGTGCATCGTAGGGTGAAAAAGCGGGTTATTCCAGCGAGAAATGAGAAATATCGCAGCTGCCTGTTTCGAGGTGTCTGCATATGCTGTAAGATTTATAGTGGTGGACATGCATGAAATATTGCCCAGCTGTGATCAGTGAGTAGGAGGATTCTAACCCTCTGGTAATATGAAGTATGAATTCATCCTGCCAAAATTTGCTGAAGTCAATATTTCATGTCAAATTTTAAAGGTTTTCAATTTTCATTAGGTTTGTTAAATGAATGATGCCAATTTCATTCACTGGAATTGATCTACGTGTAAAATTATTGATGAAAAATATAATGTACAAATGTGATTGTGATTGCTTTAGACCTTTAATGTAAGCTTGAATGTTAGTGATGTGGCTTATTATGGGTCCCTAGCCCCCAATCCCATCCAGTAATCATATTTGAGGTCCCAGTGAGTTATACCAATTAAACGATGCTCAATGCATGCCTCCCTCCCCCTCCCACCACTACATGAGCGTAATAGAGCCCTTCACGTTACCATTGGGATAGGATCTGGTGTCTTTGCCCCAGTTTCAACCAATCTATAAAATGAGTCATGTTTCATTGTTTGAATAGTGATGAGTAAATGATCCTTTCAAGTAAAGTACTTTGTGGCATTATGTTGGGTTTATAGAGTGGAGAAAAAGTGGACTGTGATATTAGGATGCAGTGTTTTATGTCACTTTCTTTGGGGAAGGGGATGGGGAATTCGGGGGGGGGGGGGGGATGTTAAATTTAATAGAGAGGGTTGGGGTGGCAATCATGAAAAGAATATTGACTGCCTTGATCTAGATAGACCCGGTAGTAGGATGCGACCGTCACTGTTGGTCGACAGTTTTTGAGCGTCAAGTAACGCCTGGCTAGAATGCTCCCCAGGGAGTGAAAATTGTGCACACAGCGTATGCCGGCAAGTATTGAATCCAATGACCGGATTATATCTGAAAGCGCTTACCGTAATCAACGTTGTATAAACCGCCCTCGTGTATTAACCACACCCCTCTTTTTTGCCCTTAAAAAAACAATTTTGTTTTTGTTTTTTGCCGACTTTGTCGGCAGTAAGCCAGGTCCGTGTTAAAAAAACCCACGCGGGAAGGCCTTTCATTTAACTGCGAGGTGCAGCTGAATGTGTAAGATCATTAATGTAAATTAAAAAACAGTAGAGGACCTAGGATAGAACCTTGTGGTTATGTGGTACACCGTGTGCAGGAATTATTATTATAAAACTACATATTGAGATCTATCAGAAAGATTACTTTCAAACCAAGATGACAGACAAATTTGAGTGTTGTTCTAGTTTCCTAGTGGTGAGTCAACACACTGATTACTGAGCTGGCAGACATTGCCAGGCATAGCGCCAGGTGGAGGGTCATAAATTGAAACTTTAAAAAAAGTTGTACCGTGTATAAACCCCATCCCCGACTTTGAATTTTTTTCGGCGGCAAAAAGGTGCGGTTTATACTCCGTTAATTACGGTAGACTCTTAGAGAAATCGTAGATATATTAAGTGCTATATAAAAGCGGAATTTATTATTACTATTAGAAGGCGTCAACATTGTGTAAAATGATATGAAGTAAGAAACTTCTTGCTCTAGATAAAGAAATCACCAAAATTATGGAGGTAGTGAGAATGGTATTGAAACCGGGCTAATTACATGTTCATATAAACATTTACTAGAAAAAGAGAACTTGGAATGACTCCAGATGCATATTTTGTTCACGTAGCCAAACCAAGATAGGATGGGGTGATCTATACACACGTGTAGATACACATGTCGGAGGAAGAGCTGGATGATGGAGAATATAGTGGTAAATAGAAATAGCAAGCAAGAGGATGAACAACTAATTTATGTGAGAAAATGAGAGAAGGAAGGAGAGAAAAAGGGAGAGAAAGGGAGATAGAGAGAGATGGAGGGGGGGGGGGTGATTTTTCATTTTCTATTTGTTAATTTCCTAAGATTCTAAGTACTGGTAGAAAAAAAGTTTGGGAGGTACTACTCTCCAACCGTCCATTGGACACAGTTCTAGACATTAATTCATGTTCAAGACAAGATATTTATTACAGTGCAGTCACTGCAGTGTACTATTTTCATGCATTGAACCCTCCCTAACCCTGATACATTATATTAAAGTGCAATGTGTATGATATTCAGTTTGATCCTGAGTCTTCAACCATTAGTTATGAATATAATTGGAGATAGAATGGGACAGTTCTGAAATTGAGAGCTATCAAGGGATTAGGAAGAGATGAATAGAAGTTGTCGGATTTAGGTACCCCATACAATTTTGTGTTGGCCTTTTTTTATTGTTGCAAAATTGGTAGTGATTTGAGAGCGTGGGAAACACAAGTTTTGTGGATTTCTCTTTAATTTGCTTTAGATAAACATTTTGAAATTATGTTGTAAGTACAGGGAGGCCCATACATCTTTGTTGATTTGTTATTTGGTACGTGTACTTTGCTTTTGTTTTGGAGTTCTTTTGAAAGATGAATAAATCACTTCAAAATTTGAACACATGTATATCATGGTAATGGTAAATATTTTTCTGCAGTGTTTACCAGACAAAGAAAAACAAAGTAGTCCGACAATAGTACAAGTACCATTTTGACCCCTTTGAAATTGAAGCTGAGTTAAGGGGAAGGCTTAAAAAAAGAATGAATGTTAGTTATGCTCATGTGTGGAAAGTCATACAAAGTAGAAATAAAAATGATAAAATCAAGTGATTCGTGACACATTCATATTATTAAAATTATTTTAAATGTATCTCACCTCAAAAGTAGAAAAAACTTTGACAATGATAAACATGTCCAAGAAGTGAATTAATGATCACCGTACCAATCGTAAGACCCACTGGGGAATAATAATATTTATATGTTTTTGAGATATATGACATTCATATTGCCAGGGTGGAAAGAATTTGTGTCAAGAAGCATTATCTTGAATACAATGAAGATCTTGAGCACACTGTCATGGCCCATGGGAATGAATGAATTTGAATGTTTGTGTTATTTACGACCTCAAGTCATTTGTTTAATTGCTCAGTGTGTGATAAGAAGAGTTAACGAGATACTTGAAATGGTAAAGTTTGAAATGGGAGATATTTCATGTCATGTTCATACTGACCGATATTTCACAAATTCATATTATTACTACAATTTGGAAACTGACTTATTAAAACTTTATATAATTGTGAAATTTTGTTATTTCTCTAATTCTTTTTAGTAAAGGTTCAATTTATTTTTGAACCAGAAGTAAACCATTTTACATTAAAAAAATTCTTTGGGTTAAAAAATTCTTCTTTTATCCTCAAGTGAATGAAAGTTATACTAGAAAATCTGAACTAAGTTAACAAAATTAGCATGTCCCTGGTATGATAAAAGTGCAACATCAGATTTTGAAGAAATAATCATAACATTCTTTTGTGTAAAATGTTCAGACAATTATTTACAGATCATTAAAATTGTAACCAAATGTCAAGCTGCCATTAAAAAAACATTATGGTACATGTCCATGTATACATAAGGTAATGAAATGTGTTATAATGGATTTCCTGTTTCTTTAAAGTGGTTTTGAACACTGTACCTAATGGATAAAAACACATTGTTATTGTGTCTTGTATTAATATGATAAAGGAAACCAGTGTTTGTGTGTCTTTTGTGTATCTTACCTTCCTGGTGAAATAAATGTTTTTCCTTTTGAGACTTAACCATTGTAGAGATGGCTAGATATTATTCAATTTTGATTTATGCTTACCGGTAGATGTTATTTGGAATACCCAGGAGAAATAAGATTATTCTATTGATCAGTGAAACAGGAATTTTGGAAATCAGAATTTGGTCTTCTTCATGTAGTTTATGAGTTGGGATGACTGAAAATACATTTCCTTGGTCACTTCTTTCTTCCTTTCTTTGGGGTGTAATGTAAAGCACATTGTTGCAAATGAAATAGGCTTGCAAGTTTTTAATTCTTTGGTCATTGATTGCATCAAGTCAATTTATGATTAATGAACATCCTTTTGGAGTGCATCGTACATGTACTGTGTAAAAATACATTGTTTGTGTATCGTACTTATTATTTTCTTAGAAATTTCCCATTTTAATAGTTACACCAGTATCTATTTAATGACACACAATGCTATATTTACCCTTTCTTGGAAAAAAAACAAATCAAAATGACATATACACCTGGAATTGTGGAGGAAGTTTATTGACCTACCCTCAGTCCCTTGTTTTCACTTAGCTTCAAGTTCAACGATCTCTCTGTATACGGTATATAAGCCCTGTGCACAGTGTCTATATTTGTGAAGCACGATGCGTTGTCTTTTCATCCCTTCACAGAAGCAATCACCTGTCTGGTCGTTGCCCCGTATATTTTCGTGGAAGCGAGCGCTCATTATTACGAAGCGCCCAAGCATTTGATGATATTCCCATGCATGAACACTCATAGAAATGAACACAATCAGTGATATTGATATTAGCGAACCTAAAAGTTGTTATCAATGATTGCAGTAGAATGGTTATTATTGAAGTACATGTGTTATTGTCAAGTAGAAATGCTATTGTATGTAAATTACGAAGGGGAATAGATACATGATATTGCATGGTACACCTGTACTTATCAGATACATGATTGTAATGTCCCAAAAAAACTGAATACATGTACATGTAGATGTAGGTCATCTCCTGAAGACAACATATGTTGATTGTATAATGTGTTTACCGGGTAATAATAATAA
Source organism: Strongylocentrotus droebachiensis (assembly GCA_035222895.1). NCBI lineage: Eukaryota > Metazoa > Echinodermata > Echinoidea > Camarodonta > Strongylocentrotidae > Strongylocentrotus > Strongylocentrotus droebachiensis. The sequence goes on along the minus strand of JAVYIG010000473.1, from coordinate 268,421 downwards.
TAATAATAATAGCTAGTTCTTATATAGCGCTTTTCAGGACCGAAGACCCTCTCAAAGCGCTTTACAGATAGGTGATTTGATAAAAATATAGCATTTAGAAACTAAATAAAACACCTTTTGTTTGCAGTTGAACTTTCAGTACAAATGCATAGCAAATGTATTATGTATACTGTACATGTTTATATCTGTGCATTGATAAATTCACTTCCAATTTCTTTCGTTTTGCTGTGAGTTTGATTCAGGGCAAGTTTTTTTTCTTCTATACATGTAGCCCTACAAATGTATTATCTGTATGTGGACACTTCCTTGTTTTTTGTATTGTTCTATACCATGCTATTAAAAATAGCTATTATTGAAAGAGTGGTGTATTGAGATAGCACACTGGCCTGTGTGGTATGAGAAATTGTAAACCCTTTCAAACATCTCATACAGATATCTTGAATGTCTCACTAGCTAGTTATCAATTATTTTAGGACATCTTTTAATATCATAGATTATACCTGTGCTTTAAGATACAAATAATTAAATTAACTAAATGAATGATTCATATTTCAGGTAAACTGGTAGCTTTTTGTACACGATTCACAGGCTGTCCATCATAGATATTTAAGACATTGTTTGATTCCCATACTAATCATATGAAGGAGACACAAGCTGTACACAAGCATGCATGTAATGTTAATTTGAATATGGTTTTCCGCATATGAAAACTGATACTATCCTTGGCCGAGTGTTTTCAAGATGTAGAATGAGTGTAAACAAATAACCCTGGGAGAGAGAGAGAGAGAGAAAGAGAGAGAGATAGAGAGAGAGATAGAGAGAGAGAGAGAGAGAGAGAGAGATAGAGAGAGAGAGAGAAGGGGGGGGGGCCGGGGGGGGGGGGGGGGATGAAAAATGCAGGGAGTCGTGTAATATAAAGGGAAAGCATAAGTACCAGTATATAATTGACCTGGATAATGTTCATATCCTTCTCACACAATCACACTCTTCTTTTAGAAATCTTTTTGAAAATATGAATATTTAAAGTTAAACTTCCCTTTAAGTATTTTGGACACATTATTTTACAACAAAAAGGAAATCAATCAATCAATCAAAAGATATGTGATATAACGCCTTTTCCTTGCAGTTTAAATACAAAGCGCTGTTCTGAGAGAAAATACAGAACAGAAAGGTATTAGATGATGTTTGAAGGTTTGCATGGTATTAATCAAAGATGTAGCTTCAAACTTCCAATTGAATAGTTAGTGCTTAAATATTTTTGCACTATCAATGTGCATGGTAAGCAAGAAATGAATTTAAGAATATTATTTTTTTTAAATTGAAAAGATGTGCATACATCCTGTACATGTACAGCACTCTTATTTTCCTAATTAACCTCAACATATTGAAATCTCTTTGTGAAATTTGATTTGATATATTTAAATTTGATAAAAATGTTAAAGAAAATTTGAGGATAAACTGATGAGTTGTATTGTTTGTACTCTGTTCACCATGGCACTACTATGCTTTCTTATATGGTACGCTACATCTGCATACAAAAAGTTGGTGCAAGCTGTAAATTTAAACTAAATATATCCCAGACAGCCAAATTGATGCAATTATGCTTGCAATACATTGCATTTGGATCTAGCAAAGACTCAAGACGCTGATGAAAAAGAAGAAACAAGAAGCTTTTTTGGGAGGGGGATTTGCCTCAGTTTTTTAGCTCCGTTTTGGGGAATTGGGAAGAGGAAGCATTTTGGAAGTTAGAAGAAATGAAAGGTTTCCTGCAATACTGCAGGGAATTGATGCGACGGAACTGCAGCCATATTAGTGCTGATGTATGGGTTAAGTCTCTTACAAACCTTACTTGACTTCTTCTTGTCTGAGATGTTCACATTCGGGCAATATTACGCTGCCAAACAATGTTTTTACATGAGGAATGTGAACATTGATTATCTTTTGTATTGTATCTATATGCAATTCTGAAGCCTGTTGCGCACATTAATATTCAGAGAATATGTATATCATATCACTATTCATTTAACAAAATTGCAGGTGATATTTAAATAATATCTATCCTTTTTTGTTTCTTGCTGATATTAGTTCAGTTTTTTAGGTCATCCTTGAGAGCCAAACGAATGTTATCTTTTATTAAAATACATGTATATGAACAGTTTGATAAATTACAACAGAAACTAAATGCTTCCTTCAAACAAGTGTATCATAGTTCTTCCCATGGTCCAAGCTAGTGAATCAAATGATTGGGCATCTTTTAAGTGTTGCTATGTAGGGGAAACCTTAATACATCCTGTTTTAAGTTATGAATTCCAGACATAAACATCTTATGATTGAATGAGATGAGATAACAATTGATGCTAACTGTATATTTCATGCCATGCCAGATGCTGTATTGCAGGCTCAGTGCTATTTTTGGTGCATATCATTCCTGATAAGCGTTTGTTCCCCCGTTCACTCATGCAGATTTGTCAAAATGAATTATATTTCTGTGAGAACCATATTTGTATCATGAATTAAAATGATACTCTTTAAAACTGAATCTTACAACCAGAGGCAAGTATATTAATTTAGAGTGTTGAAAGATATGAAAGTTTTCTTTCTCTAGCATATGACAGGTTAGACCTGTCTCATAATGTCTTATTCACAATTATCCCCAGGCAAGAACCCCCAAAATGTCAAGCAACAATTATTAATAATTGAGAATCCGATTGCTGCTGCTGCAGGAATTTGTGTTTGAGTATAACATTTTGTTTTCATTGTGGCCTCAAAGTTCCATCCACGTTTCAAAGAGTATTTCAAGTTTCAACAAGCTTGATTATGAATATAATTACATACCCATGCAGAAATAGCCTAAAGACCTACATGTTGGTATCATTAAAATACAGTAAAGGCTTCATGTTCTGGGTCCTTATTTTTAATTTGTAGTAACATTTATCATTTCATCATTTATATTTCTCTTTTATATTTGATTCGCAGTATGTTGGATCCTTCTCTGTGGTGCATCTCACTCCAAACTCCAGAGCAGAGTTCGTCAGACTTCAGCTCCAATCATTACAGGTAATGTATTCCTCTATATTCTACGCTAGATGTACTCTGTCAAACCAGACACTTTCAGGACATCAAACTTTGACAATTTTTGTAAAAATGCAAATGGTGACTATTTTACCAAGAATAATGCTTTGTGTTGCGATTCTATTCAATAGTAATATTTGCCACTTGAACCTTTAAGTTTTATAGTGATGACCATTTTCAATTTTCATGACCAGAGAGTTTTGCAAAAGTAACATTTGAGTGTTGTTATTTTATCCACTTCAAATGTTTCATTGCATGAACATTGTATAGTCTTGATCACTTGCAAGCTCACACCAGCTGTATGCCCTTTTAAAATTTCTGGTTTGAAGCTAATAGAAAGTAATACTGAGTAAAGCATGAAAAAATTCTCGGTAGATATGTATTGAAAACTGCATTCTATGAACATTTCAGTGAATTAATCAGAACTGTTGTAGATATTCATGCTTCAACTCAGTTTAAGTTATTATTTTGCTTGAAAGATCCAGATTACAGCAATAATTTCATGTTTGATTTGCTTGCTGAGTAATACTACCTTATATTTGAAAAGAAGATAATTGTTCAATCATCAGAAGAAAGAGAAGAACAGATAAATGGAAGTCAGGTGCACTTTTGAAGGTTATCACAATAAATTTAGACAAGTTTCAGGGAATATCTAGAATAATGAGTCATCTGTTGCTCTGACATTCACTCCCACTCACTCGTAAACATAATGAAACAGAGAGAGAAAACACACACACACGTGAATAGCAAACAAACAAGATTGTGAATCAAATGGGCTTATATAAAGTTCAGGACTGGGCATGTGGAACACATTGTGAAAGAAATTACCTAGAATCAGTTTGGAATTGATTGTAATGATATGGTACATAAGAATGATTGTGAATCAAAATTATGAAAGTGACTGAATCTTTTTGAAAATCACATAGTGTGAAAAATTCTGCCTTCAGATGTATGTATGGATATAGATGGGAAAATACAAAGATACGCAGATGATATCAAATCGTGATTAAAATTTGTACTAGTTTTGTATAAAGAATAAGAGGGGATTTCAAGAGTAATATATATTTATATTTCCTTTTCATGTAGCATTGCTTTATGATATCCTTTTACAAAGCAATACAAACAATGAGAAAGGTTGTCAATTTGATAAAATTCTAAGTTATATTTGGAATATGAGGGCATTTCAAGAGCAGCCCCCTTCATGTAACAATGCTACTATGATACTTCCACGAAGGAATACAAATAATGAGAGAGAGCATGTTGCAAAACTAGCAAAATTTGTCTTTTCTTTAAGTTCTGACTGCAGGTGGGTCAGGTTTATTGTGCGTTTCTCGTTGATTTGTTGATGAGATTATCCATTGTTGTGGGCAGCGCTGAAGCAGAAACTTGACACATAGAGATTGATAAGGACATGATAAGTAATCATCTTTGTGTATTATTTGATATGATTTATCTTGTGTCAAGCACCTCATGCTCTTAACCAAATTAGAATTGTGACTAACATAAATGTAAACTGGTAAACATGTTTGTATCTCAAGTTGTCGAATGAAAATATTCCTTTTGTGTGTTGTAGTAAATATTTGCTTATTGGATTGAATGGAAATGAAACTAAAACACATTGACATGTGTTTGACATTGTTATCTTTGTATAAAAAAAAATCCTTTTCAAAGTATATTACCTCTTGACCTCTGTATGGTTCAAGTGAATCAGATGTGTATGTTTACCATTTTAGACCTTAATTTTCAATTCTATTTTGATGGTTAAAGTGGCATTCTTTTCTGCCTCATATTGATCCACAGTGTACAAAGCATCTCGAAACATATTTTCTATATATATCGTCTCTTTGGAGCCAGAAGGTTGGTATCACTTTACACAGAGTTATTAATGCTCTTCTGGCTCCAAACAGATAATATTCAGAGTCAGATGGGTGTTCACTATGTGTTAAAGTTTACAATTTAATGCCTTTTTGGCTCAAAGCAGATGATATCTTGTATGGAAAAAGATTTTTGTTTATGTTTAAAAAAATATCTTTCATGCATTGTTAAGTCTGCATGTCACTATTATAGATTTTGTAATTTGCATGACAATTAACATTTGTTCAATTTACTATTGACAAGTCAAGGCCTAGTACCACACCCTAAACTCTTGTAAAAGTCAAATCTATTTCTACATAATTTCTCATGAACTGTCACTGATAGGTTATCCTAAACGACTTTATTACTGTGCTAAAACTTTCACTGATTTGAAAGTTGCCAATTTCCCATCCTAACCGGCACCAGATAGCAGGGATTTAAGATTCTGGGACGTCTTTCCTGTCAAACAAATACCAAGGACCTGTAGGTTTGTTGTGACCCCTGTCAGGAAAGATGTCCAAGAAGTCGCATTCTTATCGAATCTTTGATAAAAAAGGAAAATGGAAGTTTGTGATACTCTCTCTTTATGATAGGGTTGTCTGTGTACAGCCAGACATGTCCTGTGCATGTAGCTGTCACTTTGATAAGAAAGGTCATCTGTTGGTGAAAATAATTATTTCAGAGTCCTTCAGACTACTTTGTTCATATTAAAATGGTAAAACAAATAGAAATCTTGTCTTAATACCCATTTCGCTTTAAACTACCCAAATTACATGGGTACCATTTTTGGGGGGGAGGAGAGGGGGGGGGGGGGGGAGAGGGGGGGGGGGAGGGATTGACAAATGTAAAGTAAAAAATGCAAAGTAAAAAATGCAACTACCGGTACATTTATAAAAATAAAAACAATTCTTAACTTCGCTCAAGTATAATGAGTTAGATTTATAGACAATCTAAACACTTTGAATTTTTAGTTGAAAATGTTAATGAGTACCTTTAAGGTTATTTGACAGGAATAAGTGGTCCGGAATCAGGATATCTGGCTGATACCAAGGTGGGAAATGGGCTACTTTTACTCAGAATGACTGCAAAAATAAGATCCTTACAACATAGAGTATTTCAAGATTTGATCATGGTTATGTTTTATTTTGTATGATGATCAAATCATTACATAGTGAAAATAGGTCAGCTTACTGTTTTACAGTCTTAGCAAAGTTAGCATATATGTTGTGTAAGGAGGCCTTCAGCTAAACCTGTCAAATTTATTTTAAAATAAATATGTAATGAAATTATGCTGATTTATGACTTCACTACAGAAAAATATTTTTAAGACAACAGAAACTACCTGTCATGGTTTTAAGAAACATTTGTGTCAAAGGCTATCATAGATGGGATAAACAATGTTAAGATATGACATTAGCCTCTATGAATTTCCTCACCTTTAGTTTACATACAACTGTCTTTGCTATGATAGTTTGACAATTTTGATAACTATTTATATGTTTTATGTATTTTGTATTTATTTTGTAGCATCCAAAGAAGTCGAGACCGGTGATTCTACAAATATCTCTGTCTGGAGTGAAAGTCTGCTCACCAGAAGATGAAAAGGTAAGAAAGCAGTTAGGATGATGGGTGGAGGTGATGGTGGTGGTGGTGGTGCATGGAGGCGATGGTGGTGGTGGTGGAGGCAATGGTGGTGGTGGTGGAGGCGATGGTGGTGGTGGTGGACACAATGGTGGTGGTGGTGGAGGCGATGGTGGTGGTGGTGGAGGCGATGGTGGTGGTGGTGGAGGCAATGGTGGTGGTGGTGGAGGCAATGGTGGTGGTGGTGGAGGCAATGGTGGTGGTGGTGGAGGCGATGGTGGTGGTGGTGGAGGCGATGGTGGTGGTGGTGGAGGCAATGGTGGTGGTGGTGGAGGCGATGGTGGTGGTCGTTGAGGCGATGGTGGTGGTGGTGGAGGCGATGGTGGTGGTGGTGGAGGCAATGGTGGTGGTGGTGGAGGCGATGGTGGTGGTGGTGGAGGCGATGGTGGTGGTGGTGGAGGCGATGGTGGTGGTGGTGGAGGCGATGGTGGTGGTCGTTGAGGTTTTGAGGAGGAGGAGGAATAAAGAGGCGGAGGAGTCGGAAGAGTAGAAGAAAGAGGAAGAGGGGGGAAATGGTGGTGGTGATGGTTGTGGTGTTGCTGTTGGTGGTGGTGGTGGTGTTCATAATCTAGTGAAGATTGCTATAAAGTTGATGGTCATTACAATAAATAGAGATATCTGTGGTGATGATGGTAATGATGATGATGTTCAAATAAATCAAATTGAATGTGCAGATTATTGTAAAATGGTAAAGCATTACAAATGAAGATGGTAGATGGTGGTGATGATGGAGCTACTGGTTGCAAAGATTAAACTTATGTAAGTATGAATTCTGAATGAAGATGATGGTCATAGGAGACCTGTGGTAACAATGAAGATGGTCATATTTTATAAAGATGGTTCGGGTTGATCGGTTCAAGGAAAATGGCTAATTACAAGAATGGTAATGATGAGAATTGATTGAAAGATTGTAATAACATGTTTGACATAATTGTAAAATTCAATTGGAAATAGTGATACTACTACTTTAATTAGAAATAGAGGCAGACTGCTATAGTATCATATACGTCACTACGCCTACCTATATTTCTAATCTACGTCTGTGATAAGTCAGAACTACAAAAGTATTTTCCCTCTCAACGTAATTCCTGAACTCTTCAATAGCTATACTTCAATGAAAATCTAGTTCAAGTTTCCTCTTCCAGACCCTCAAAGGTTCCCAGGGTCAAGGAAGGTTGACATCATCCCATGACATCATATTTTAAAAATAGACCATGTATTCATGGATCCCCCATTGCTCTGTAATTGCCCCTTAATAATGGTCTTGGGCTGTTTTTTCATTCATTTGTGGAGCTTACACCTTCATACTTCCTACCTATGCCAGCTGTGAGGAGATCGGTTTTGATTTCCTGCTCTGTTTCCGTGGAGACGCACGTTACACTCTCTTCCATAGTGTTTTGAGAAGGTGTAAATGTTCACAGTCACCTCTGAATCCGATGGGAATTGAGATATTGTTGCTGGGACAAGTTTCAATCTGGGCTTACAAAGTTCAGATGGGATTGTAATTGGCATTTCTGGAGGGTAGAATGGTATGGGTCGAGACTGAGCATGCCTTTCTAACACAACTAAAGTGATTCTTTGACTTCTTTTTGTGGCTGAATCAAAGAGTTTCTAAGCTAGCTCCTTTAGTTGAATGCAATTAAAAAAAAACACTTTCAATTTGTAAAGGACTACATATTAGATTCTGATCTTTCAACAGTTGAGTGGCAAATATGGTGAATTACATATCATCTATCTAGAGCCAGAAGGGTGTCAAATTCTGTGTGTGTAAAATGATATGAATCTAACTCCTTGCTGGCTCCAAAGAGACAATATGTGCAAGAGCATACCTGTAACAGTGACAAATTTATTATTGAACACATTTTTAGTTTTAAGTGGATTACAAGTAGGAAAGTCACTGTAGCGTTTGTAATTTACTATCTACCAAGTAGTTTTGTTAAAAAGTAGAAATTAACAACCCCATCGTTATGCATTTTGTACGGGAAGAAACCTGTGGTAATTAAGACATTGATTGAAATACAATTCAATTTTTTTTATAAATGTATTGTTTCCTGTGAGAAATTTCAATTATTTAAACATATTTGTGGCTTACACCCAGTAGATAAGATTGATTGATTGATCTGCATTGATAAAACAAGTCAGAAAAAATCTTGGAACCAGCGGGACTTGAACCTGCATCTACTGCTTGCCGGGCAGGGACTCTACCACCTAACCACCAGGCCATCACTGGTCCATGGCACAGTCACGATGAACTAGAATCAAATACCCAAGCTCTCCTGATTTCAAAAGTTGTAAACCCTTTTCCTTTTGTAATTGCAAAAGAGGAAAAATTGGATAAAAAATTAACCTCTAGATACCATTTTCTTCATACACTTTAGCTTATTTGGGTCCCCTGTAAAGGCCAGTATGATATGGTCACTAGTAATATATGACAAGTTCATTTAAAGGGTATCACTCTGCTTGGCTTTGGTATCACTGAGTCGCATAGAGCTTGCCAGTAGTTGACATAGTTCAAACTGTAGGGGGTGCTGTACGTCAGAGTGTGCTTGCATGCTGTGCTCCCCTTGGCGAATCTGGCTTGGCGAATCTGGCCTGGTGAATCTGGCCTGGTGTTGGTTGATGCAGTGCCTAATTAATGTCTGAAAATAGCACGCTGATCCATATGTTGTGTGTGGGAAGGTTGTATGGTGCCTACCAGCATATATGTATTTTGTATATTTATGTTAAAAATGAAGATTGATGTGGTGAGCCATGTAATATGATTTATTTTTAATACGGTGTTGCATTTATGATTTATGAACAGTTATGTGAAATGCTCCCTTCATTTGGTATCAAGACTTTGGAATTTGTAGACTATTGGACATATACATGTATATAATTGGTATGTTTTTCAAAAAAGTTGATTAAAAAAAAAACATATTTGAATCTTTTGAATGCACAAATGAAGTGAACATAGATTTACTGGTTGTTGTTTGAAATATAGAATTCCATTACTCTTAGTTGAATAAGATAATAATATTGACCGAGGAAATATTTTGTAAGGAAGGGATTTAGTATGGATGTTATACTACTGAAATTGTTGCAATGCTATTTGTAGATTTTGTACTTTTCAAATCAAAGATGTGTGCTACCTTTAGTCCAGGGAATTTTTTTTTTTAAATAAGGAAGATTCTATCTTAGGCTTTGTTTCCTATCAATATTTATGAAACCGTGTATATTAATATTAACTTCATTTTTTGTGGAATACACCTATTTTATCTGTAACAGAAATTACAATATTTCTTAATTTTTATCATTATTTCTTAATTTTTATCATTATTGTCTGAAAGCTTGTTTGATAAGGCAAATGAAATGCACATATTTTCTATCAACTTTTTTCCTTCAGGCTCCAAACTCACTGGTATACATGTAATTGAGTGATATTCAGGTAAATCGGTTAAGGACATTGGACGTTTTACCCTATGCTTCTCAGAATTTTATTCCCAGACTGATGTGTGGTAGGAAGTTAACAACCGCTCTCGTGTGCCCAGTCTAACATCCATTCATTTGTTCCTTGCCTGCTTCATGGCCAGGGGTCATTTACAAAGATAACATTGCTTTTCACCTTGCCAAAAGTTCCTTCCCTTAACTTAAAGGGAGACATCTCTAAGCATTATGGAGATGTATTGTGTGATTTCTGAGTGAATTGAAATGCATTTGCACGATGATCTGCCTCAGATCCAAATTTGACTTACTCAGTGGAGTCAACAATTGTGTTTTATCATTGGGACTGGAACTTTTGACCTTAGAAATTTAAGTTGTAAAATTTGGCTCAAGCAAAATGTTTTTGGCAGAAATAACCAATAGAAAATAAGGACATATTTGAGCTTTGTAGGAGATTATTGACTTGCATATTATGCAAAGTATGGAAGCTTGACCTTAATTCCATGATAGGTTCTAACATTGGTATTTTAATATATACTTATTTACGTTTTATATAATTTCATATTCCTTCTGTTTAGAGCCATAGGAGTGTTAAATAATGTACTTTTGCACAGAGTTAAAGGTAAAGACCAGTATTGGCAACGCCCCAATTTCAAAAAATGAAATGGAAGCTCTCATTACCAATCATGTGAAAGAATATGTTTTGACTAATACATGATGATAAAAAATTTGCCGGGAAACCGCCTACTAATTCATATATTTGGTAAATTTATTTCTCTCATGGTCTGGTGAGAGAGATAGGGTAGTCACATATACATCTTTCTGTGTATAGTGCTTGTAACTTTACGAAGAATGAGCCAAATTTCTTATCATTTTGATGATTCCAGAACCTTGCAGATGCTAGATGGTAGATGATCAACCTTTTCTGATCGATTCCACAACGTTTCTTTCACAATGCAATCGCATGACCATAACTGGTCTTTACCTTTAACACCCTTGATCTGGCTCTTGAGTAGTGCTGTAACATCACGGATATCTCCAATTCCGTTTAACCGCCTGTCAAAACCGGACGGTTTTCGGTTAAACGATTTATTAAAAAAAAAAAAAAAAAAAAAAAAAAAAAAAAAAAAAAAAAAATTATAAAAAAAAAAAAAAAAAAAAAAAAAGGGAAAACGAAACCGTCCAATTGAAAACGGAATCCGCCATGGGCGGTCGTGTGAAAAAGCTGGAAGGTATTTTAACTAGTCACAAATAATAGTAACAATGTCGTTTTAGAATAATGTGTAAGATCATTAAAGTAAATTAAAAACAGTAGAGGACCTAGGATAGAACCTTGTGGTACACCATGTGTTAAACTTGGATGAATATATATTGAGATCTATTACAAAGATTACTTTCAAAGTTCAAACCAAGATGACAGACAAATTGGAGTGTTGTTCTAGTTTCCAAGTGGTAAGTCATCACACCGATAACTGAGCTGGGAGACATTGCCAGGCATAGTGCCAGGTGGAGGGGCATAAATCGAAACTTAAAAAAAAAAAAAAAAAAAAAAAAAAATATTAAAAAAAAAAAAAAAAAAAAAAAAAAAAAAAGGGAAAACGAAACCGTCCAATTGAAAACGGAATCCGCCATGGGCGGTCGGATACCGGACGGTTAAACGTTTGACTACAGCACTACTCTTGAGACATACTTTTAGTCAGCAGGAGCTAGGGATCATGCACCATCTTTAAGCTACCAGTTGGTAGTCAGGTTTAATAATTTGGAGTCATACTCATGCTGAGTCGTTTGTGCTTCGTTGGATGCAGGTCACATATTGTAGGGGGAAGAATAAAGTCCTTCCATTTCCATCTCAATCTTGCATAGGCTAGCAGTATGATATGCTTACATGTAAACATACATGTATACATTGCTCTATAGGCGTGTCTTCACTATCTCGAGATTGCCATATATCCAGCTACTTGAACTATCCCGATCGAAACTATCGAAACTAGTTTGCGTCTTCATTACACCGAAGTAGCAAATTAGCTGGATAGTTGGTCGGGATAATATCCCAAGATATCTCGGTCTAGTTTGCAAAATATCCCACTATTTCCGAACTAGCGGGATAGTTTGCGACCGTCTTCATTAGACCGAAGTACGGAGTCAAATATCCCGATCCCATCATGCACAACGATTTCCGGTTTTCCGTGTTTACTAGTTGTACCAGCGCGCTGAGCGGTATAGATCGCATGTGCGCCGGACATCGTTGTGCATGATTGGATCGGGATATTTGACTCCGTACTTCGGTCTAATGAAGACGGTCGCAAACTATCCAGCTAATTTGCTCACATGAAATGAAGACGCAAATTAGCTGGATAGTTTCGATCGGGATAGTTCAAATAGCTGGATATTTGGCAATCTCAAGATAGTGAACTCAAGATAGTGAAGAAGGGCCTAATGTGACAGGAACTTAAAATATACAATAACTTGCAGCCAATGGATAGTGAAAATAGTAATTGACTAGTTATGATCCTGAACAATTGCTTTGTTATCAAAGTGCAACATTTTGATGGCAGTAGATCATTTGTAATGTAGTTATCAATGTTTATAGTTTATCTATACCTATGCTCTACAGACACTTGCAATCTTTAAAGAAAAGCATAATCTGTGTAGTATTTTTCAGCAAATTTGAGAAATACAATTGAGTGATATGCCAGATGTTTTGGTGTGCTACTGTTCAGGCCTACACAAAAATATCAAACTGCAAATTGTTCATTATGAGTATAAATGGAAAACGGTAGGCCTACTTATTTTACCAGCAAAATACAATCAGACAACACTTTCTGTAATATGTTTGTTTTTGCATTTGTGTAAGTGCATTTTTATATGTCAAAGATCAAGATTAAATTCTTTCCTGCAAACCAGTTACCAGATATAAATATGAATATCAATTTCGTTTTGAGACCATACTCTCTGGACCACCCCTGAGGTTGATGTCCCCCTTTAAACTTTAAGTGACAAGTGTGACCTAGCAGGGTCATCTTATCACTGGATTAGTGTACTGACAGACAGAATACAGAACAGCTAGACACACTTCTTGTAGCATGTATTGAAGTCAGACAAGTCACCCCATAGAGCCATCAAAATATTACTTTGAAGGCTCTTCTATTTTGAATATTAGCTGCATTTACACATTTATTTGTAATCTTGAACATTCAGTGTAAGTTTTGTTTGATTCTGTGAGAATTAATTTTCTTTTTTTTAACCAGAACTGGAGTTTATCTTTAATGTTTTTTTTCCAGTAGTGTAGATAAGGGTTTACCGGTACACAAAAGAAAAATGTTTTTTGTTAAATGGGTTTTTCTGCAATGTAAATGGGCCTATTTTGACCTTTGACCTACCGGTATACTTGTAAGTTCGCCATCCAAGAAAGAAAAGTGAGAAAAGTGAGA